>CM032384.1:12768875-13368875 GCA_019049475.1 Eueides isabella | reverse complement strand
GAAATGAACATATTAAATATTTTATTTCACGAACGATCGAACCCACAACCAGCGACGTCTACAGTCACACGATTATGCCCCTGTTCAACGACAGACCTATCTCATTATTATACACTCTTCCTGCTTCGGTAACGTTATAAATATAGAAATAATCGTATACAAACATGAAAATAAAAATGCTGCAAAATTGTTACGTATATAGGTATAATAAAACTGTGATTTAAAATTCTTATAGGGTTCTTGAGGGAATTTCAAGTAATACGACTCGATTCAGTAACCGCCACTAAGATTGCGCATACTGTGCAACGAACATTTCATAATTTCATATCGGAAAATGAAAAGGCTCCCAGGAGGTGGAAAAAATACTGCAGCGTTGTATTATTACTTTGATTTTAAGAAATTCACTTTCAGAAGTCAATAAGTCATTTTATTTATAATAGTCAAAACATGTTTTGGGAAAAATTAACAGTGCTTAAGTAACTATAATTGTGGGTTCGATCTTATTTGAGGAAACTGCGGCGTGAGTTCCGCCACTCAACATACACTACCTGAAAAGCGAAAAGTTAGAAAAGAAACAGAGTGTTAAAACACTATGTTTCGTTTCCACTAGGCTCCCAAGTTCCTTCTGCCTAGTGCGGGATAGAATGATTTTTTTTTTTCAGCTTCACGCTGTATCCCGCACAAGGCAGGGTAGGCAGAGGGAACGAAAGTGAAACCTAGTATTATGACACTCCGTTCCACTTCCGTTCCCCACTTTTGATTTTTTGATAGAATGTGAAGCTTTTTTGATAGAATGTGAAGCTAAAAAAATTAAATTATGCTAACAAAAGACAATCTTGCCCGTTTTACCATATTCGATGAATTATTGTCAATCCAAGCAACGGAGACATAAATGTGTACACGAAAGCATGTTATTTTTCTTAATACTATAAAATCATCCTGAGAGTTTATTAACTGGAAAAGTTGTTAAGTTATTTTAACAGTAGTTGTATAATTGTAACAACATCTCTACCACTTTGAAGGTCCTATTAAAATAATCGAAACAGATATAAACCCTTGTCTATTTAATTACAAAATATTATATGAATCCTTTGGAGTAAAGCTTGTTATAACGAGAATGATGGTACCATGCGCTCCACACATTTGAGATATGAAATTAAATTAAAAGTTACTGACACAATAACGCTGTAGTACAGGCGCCGGATTATAAGCGCGGTGGTAGTGGTTTCGTCGTTTATTTATATATATTTATATATATATATATATATATATATTTATATATATATATATATATATATATATATATATATATATATATATATATATATATATATATATATATATATATATATATATATGTATACAGGCCGATTGATTTGAAATTTGGTAGGAATATTCATCACGTGGCGTTGAGGTCAGCTAAGAAAAAACGGATTTTACGAAACTCTGACCGCGAGGGGGTTTGCAGTGGAGTTAATTAAAAAAAAAGAAATTTTCAAATTATAGCTCTTATATGTATAAAATTCAGCCTGAGTGTTTTTCTTTGCATGTTAGGATTGACCGAGAATGGATTTTATGAAATTTCAGTCACAAAGAGGAGTGAAATTTCAGTCACAAAAGATACAAATTTTACAATTTTTAAACGCCCCCGGCGTTCAAAAATTGTAAAATTTGTATCTTTTGATCCATAGCTTCTGCAACTGTTAACCAAAGGTTCCAGCATATTATGTATGGAAAACAACCGATTTGAAAGAGGAAAGGAAAAGATATTTAGGTTATTTAGGAGTCAAGAAGGGTCAAGTTTTAGGTAGAGTGTATACAGATCATCCTGAAAATTGTGAATGCTATTATATACGTCTTCTCTTACATGTGATTCGCGGTCAAACATCATTTTCTACTTAAAAAACTATTGATGGAATAATTCATTCAACATTCCAAGAAGCATGTAGAGCATTTGGTCTTTTCAACGATGATGCTAATTGGGATCGCACTGTGGAAGAAACTTGCAACGCTGATACTGCTTAAAAATCCGTGAGCTCTTTAGCATCATGTTAGTTTTTGTCAAGTTGGAGATCCATCAAAATTATGGGAGAAATACCGGGACATTTTTTCGGAAGATGTTAGAAGAGACGTACAGAATGAAAAGATGAGAATATCGAGCCGGTACTTGACGTTATTTACAACAAATGCCTCATTCTTCTAGAAGATATTCTCTCAATACTCCATCACGATATGAAGAATGCATTGTCACTAATCATCAATATCGTAGTGAATTGGCTTATGATACCAACTATTTAACCAAAATTGTAGCAGAAAATATTCCTTAATTAAATCTAGAACAAAAATAAATCTACAATGTAATTGTATATTCTATAATTTCTGATTCTGGGTAGTACTTTTTAGACGCTGCAGACGGCACTGGAAAAACGTTTTTAATTAATCGCGAAAATTAGGAGTGATAAAAACATCGCTATCACCGTCGCTTCTTCTGGAATTGCTGCAACTTTGATTGACGGAGGCAAACAGCTTACTCTTCTTTTAAATTACCTTTCAATTTAAGTCATTCTAAGTCTGCACTTATCTTACGATACGATACTTAGCGATGTTATATATATTATATAACATCGCTAAACAAATTGATATGGCTCATGTACTAAGAAACGCAAAAAATATTATTTGGGATGAATGCACAATGGCTCACAAAAAAGGTATTGAAGCTTTCAATACAACGCTACAGAATATTAGAAGGTGCAACCAACAAACTGTTCTCTTGAATGGTGACTTCAGACAAACTTAACCTGTTGAACCACGAGGAAGGCGCAGATAAAATTAAAGCCTACATTAAATCATCCACTTTATGGTCATTAGTTAAAGTTCTATCTTTGACTACTAACATGCGCGTTTAACTTCTACAAAATTCAAAGGATGAAGTTTTCAAAAATACTGATTGACATAGGCAATAGCAAGATCCCAGAAAGAAATGGAAAAATTAATGTTTCCTGTGTTCATTGTGATTTTGTCCTAGATTTTAATAATTTGACTAACAAAATTTACCGGAATATCGACAAGGCTCTTGAAAATTGCAGTTCCTGGTTAAAGGAAAGAGTTATTCTTACTCCAACTAATGAACAAGTCAATTCTATCAATAACTTTTTGCTGGAGAAATTGCCAACTGAGCAAGTGAGATATTAATCGGTGGACACAGGAATGGAGGACGAAGAAGCTATCCACTATCCTGTGAAGTTTGTAATCCACCAGGAATACCTCCTCATGTTCTTCACCTCAAGATTGACCCCCAATTTTAATTGGAGGAACTTGGTTTCAGTTCAAGATCTTACACAAAAAAGTTATTAAGGCCACAATATTTACTGGAAAATACGAAGGAGAAACTGTTCATCTCAAGGATTCCTTTGATTCCATCAGATAACCACTTCGAATTCAAACGTCTACAATTTCCTATTAGTCTGTTTTGCCATGACAATTAATAAGGCACAAGGGTAGAGTTTGAAGATGTAGAGGTCAAATTTTAGTAAAATAGGCTTCGGCAATTTTTATATGCCAAAATGAATATTCTGGCAAAGTCTTCATTCCTATTGAATGTATAGTTTCGAATTGTGATTTTTTTCAATTACACCTCCGCAACTTCTCTTGCGGAAAGAATAACAAAAACTGCACATAAAAAAAGTATAAATTTATAAAGCTACAAAAAAAATGTTTCCCTTGCCTGCAGAAATGTTTTTTACGCCACGCGAAGCGAGTGGGGGACTAGTTATAATATATAACTATATAAAAGTCTTATATATAATATCTATAAAGTCTATGATTTTCGTGATTATTACACTGGTCTGTTACCAGATTCTATCTATGATTTTCGTGATTATCACACGTGGTCTGTTACCAGAGAACTGGTTTCAAAAAATGTAAATACTTAGTTTTTTTTAAGCATATTCAAAGTGATATCTGAAGACTCTTATGAAAGGAAAATACTTTTTTAGAAAACGTATAATATTTTGAAAGCAGCAGCATATGTGAACCCACGTTTCTTTGAAAACCATCCAAGCGCCCTGACCAACTAAGCTATTCATTCTTATCTCAACTTGTTTTTGTTGAGATGCTAAACGTCTGCAGGAAGATTCATATAAACGTTGAGTTGATTTCATTATTTCACTCTATTAAGAAAGCAAAAACGCGGCTTTCAGTTCCGCCACTCAATAAATTCAAATTGCGGAAAGTGGAGAACAGAATGGAGTTTTTAAACACAAAAAAAACCCAGGTCCCTCTGTCTGCCCTGCCATGTGCAGGGTAGAACGTGAACCTAAAAAGAAGGAAAAAAAAAGATAAATGTAAACGTAAAGTTGTGGATGAACAGAGTAAAAGTGTATTGAACTATAAAAAGCTCTCATGTCAATTGTAATTAGCGTTGAATTATATATAGGTTTTCGCCGAATTTGAGGCATTGCGTGTTGAGTGGCGGAACTCAACGCCGCGCTTTGCCTTATTACCAGAGCGAAGAAATGAAACATTAAATATTTAAATTGAAAATATTAAATATTTCATTTCCTCGACTGGGGATCGAACCCAGAACCTGTCGGTTACAGTCACACTCTTGTGCCGCTGCGCCACGACAGGCCTCTATATATAGCTGCTTTACAAATTAGTACCATAGTACAATTTTTAACATCAATTAGGTTAACAACATGTAATTTAATATGTTTAAAAAATTTTAAAATTTAAGAGATAAAAACATTTTACACGAAATTATAATTTTATGTAAAATATTTTCTATTTTTATTTTGGCATTATAATTATTTAAAAGCAATATAAAAGTAGAAATGAACGGGTAAACATCATGTTTTTCATTTAAAGTCCGATTTCGTAGCTTGACGAAACATTTTTTTTTTCAATTTTTATACTTCACTCTTTAACCCGCATTTTGCAGGATAACCATGGATGGAGCTGAGACAGACAGATGGAGCTTAATGTCAAAACATATTTTCCCCGGAGTGGGAATCGAGCCTGTAACCATTGTTTTTACAGTCAGACGCTGCTCTGCGCGACTTATCTAATTAATCAAAAACATTTCCTTAAAAAATGTAATTATATACTAAAAGACAAATTTGTCGTATGTGTCTCATTATCTATTTGAGACACTTAATGAAATTCAGCGTTAAGCACGGGTCGGTGAACACAACAAACTATAACTGAATTTATTTTACTTTAGCTCTAGCATATATAGCTCTAGTATAATTAAAATAATACATTTTATAATATTGTCGTTTGTGCCCACAAATATCGTGACAACGGCGACAGTAAACGCAACAAGTTGTGGATTCGATTTCCACTCGATGAAATAAAATATTTACTATTTTTACTTTAATCACTTTGGTAACTTTGACAAAGGCAAAGCGCGGCGTTGAGTTCCACTCTAAACCCACTGTTTTAAACTGAGTGGAGGACCTAAGTAGGGAACGGAATGTCGTCACATTAGATCTCCATATTGGTACCTCTCATGTACGGAAAACAGCGTCAAGTTAAAAACAATATTTTTTAAAATGTGTTTTATTTAAAATAAAACCGCGTATATGAAATTAATATATTTAGATACACAATATTTCGTTAATTCATTCAATATGATAACATGAGAGAGTGGCGGAGTCCTAGTACAAATCTTAAACTTTGTTGTAATAGCTATCCTTCTGATTATTCTTTTTAGCTTTCCTTTAAGCCACACTTAGTAGGGGGCACAGAAGCCTAGCCTAGCCTACCTAGTGTTAAGACACACCGTTTTTGGTCTTTTCCCCTAGTTTTCGATCCAGAGAGATTGTCTCTTCAGTAATGAAACTCAATATTTTACACTACAATACTGTACTGCTAGATAGAGACTCAATATTTTACACTACAATACTGTACTGCGATGCAAGAAATCAATTTCACTATTTTCGCATTTTCAGTCACACATACACCCCGCTAAAACAAATCATTTAGGTATAGTTTCAGTCGTATAGAATATGAACACCAAATGACTTAAAAACAGAGAATTGTTATATAAAAAAAAGACTGTAGAGCCGAAATATAATCATATTTTGGCTTTACAAGTCTTTTTTTTAATTGAACAAGACTCAAGAAACTATGTCATTAATGTATATTAATGATCCATGGACCATTTTCTGTCTATTTTTGTTTCCGGTCCCCGATTACAAACATTTTACACAAATAATACTTCTAGAGATAATGTAGAACCTGAGGATTGTAGAAATAATCATTATCTAATTAGCTATAAAAATAAACATTTAACTTTATATTGTTCTTCTTCTTACTTTATATATAAATGTATGTTATACAAAAATAATTAACTTTAGGCGACAAATGGTATATAATAGAAATCTATCATATTCCATCATTTTTGTAATAATATCTATATTATAGTAAAATGTGATACGAATTATTTCTTGTTTCACAAAGGTAATTGTCAGTGGTAAAGGTCACATTGAGGTAACCGATAGGCTAATGGCTGACTCCGAAACGTACAATGTAAGAGTTTAGGCTTTTTTCACAGACGCACACACTAGTATAATAAGGATTCTTATTTATATTTTAATTATTTTATTTTTATTCTACTAAAAAGAACAGAATGATCTGATGGTAACTGGTTACTTTCACTTATAGAATAAACTATTAGCAGAGTTGAGAATTCATTAGGAGGTTGTGGTCTGTGGTAGATTGTAAACACCTACACCCCAGACAGGTGACACCCCCCACTCTAAATTTAGACTAGGATAGAAGTATTATTTGCAGGCGATAAATAATACTAGACTTATTTTAAATATGAAATATTTTTTACAATTAACATTGCGTATTAAGTACTAACTAAATTATTTTAAATTATTTGGGAATTTTAATGTCTTCTTCTTAACCTTCCAACGTCATTGTACTTTATAATTTTCAAACAATTCATAGTTCTTACTTTAGATACAGTAAGATAGTTACAGTTCAAAACGAGAAGCTGAAAAGAAAAGTATAAAAATCTTTTACCATCTCATAAACATGTACAAATAAATATAGATATTTCATTCTTAAATTTATATATTTTATAACAAATGGTACAAAATACACAGTGTGAAACTGCCCTAAACACAAGACGCCCTTAATGTAAGGTTTGTGAACAAAGTGTATTCATTCGTGTGAGTTTCAGACACATTGGTTTTTGGTCTAATAATATTAAATTACATAAATCCTAAAATACCTTCCAACCATTATTCCAATTTAAATAATTACCATTCCTATGTTGTCCACGGCTGTGATTTCAATTCTAAACTGATGGATTGAAGTATTTCCATTTATTTCTATATTAGGTCTGCCGTATGGAATGGCACAAGCTGGTATTATTGTAAACACGATAGGTTATGGCTCGACCCCCACTCGAGGATAAAATATGTAATAATTTAATTTTTAGCTATGAAAAAGAATAAAGCGTGATATTGAGTTCTGCAATACAACACGTAAAGCCTCAAACTCAGAGAAAAATAGAGAATTGAAGAGCCTTAAAGGAAATGGAGGAAAACTTTACACTGCGTTCCCAAGATCTCTTCTTTACTTTACCCATGCTAGGTGTGGGATACAAAGTGAGGTGAAGCTGAAAAACAAAATTTAAATACAAAACTGGTGGCGCGTTTCGCCACTCAATTCAGAATGTTTTAAAAATTGGTCAACGCAGTGTTTTAACACTAGATTAGGGTAGCGGAGGACTAGTTTTAATAATTTGTGGTCTCTTAACTATAAAAGCTTTCTTATTTGTTACTAAGGAAATCTAGCCGTGTCATTCAAATTACCAATTATGTATCTATCGATTGCAAATAATTTTTTTATTAAGTCTGTTACGACTTATGTAGAAGTGGCTCTGAAAAAACAAATTGACGAGTCTTACAATTTATCTAACCGAGTGGAGGCAAATTATAACATTAAAAATTGAAAGTCAGTTTTACATTTTATATAATTTTATTTGACATAAAAACTTAAAACAGGTTTAAACTATTAAGTTTAAATTTAATGTAACAGAAAAATCTTTAAAAAAATACAAATAACATGTTCTTCCTTTACTTAATTGGCTGTAATATTCCTTTAGTAATATTAGACCCACAGGCAATTTTTATCATAACTACTTCAGCATCAAATCAGATTTATTTATTATTGAAATTTGACTAGACTATATATTTTAACAAAAACATATTTTTTCTAAAAATAAAACGGATCTTTAGGCATTTATAATAAGAAAATCTTTATTTAATTGATAACAGTAATACATTTTCAATCTGTAAACTTTGAAACATTCAAATTAAATTTATTTGGCTTGTTTGTATTGGCTTAAAATAATATTTTATATTTAAATGATGTACTCGTATTCCCGCATATTGCTTTCAGTTAATTAAATAAAGTAAATGATGAATTCATTATTTTATACAAATATTTACATTTACATTTTTTTTTTGAGACCTGACGTGGCGTAGCGGCACTCGAAGAAATGAAATATATATTTTTTAATTTTTATGTTTTCATTTCTCCGCTCTGGTAACAAGGCAAAGCGCATCGTTGAGTTCCGCCACTCAACACGCAATGTTGTGTTTAAGTGGGGAACAAAAGTGGAACGTAGTGTCTTAACATTAACCCTGTTAGGGTTTTCAAGCTCCTTTTGCCTACCCTGCCATGTGCAGGATACAGAGTGAAGCTGAGTATTTTTTTTAAACTATAATAAAAAAACTTCTTATGTCAACGAAAACTGTGTTTTATATGTACTACTAAATTATATACTTTTGTTACAAAATATTATAATAGACATAAGCAATCGTAGAGATATCTCGATATGCTCTTCTTCTTAAAATAAATTCCAAGAAATATTAAAAAAAAATAACTCCGCCGGGACAGCTGTTCGCTGCCGTGACCAGGATTCGAACCTGGGTTACTACGGCCACAACGTAGGGTCCTAACCACTAGACGATCACGGCTGTCGGAGTTGTTGACGAAATTATCAAAATAACGAGTCTTATACTATACATTTAGCGTAACTTTCACTTTGTTACGTAAAAGTTTGCTCTAGATTTGTTTTTTACAATTATTTACTGTTATTATATTTCTTAATAAATCAGAGGCCCCCGTGGTGGAGCGTCAAACTGCCCGACTGTGAACGTAACAGTTGTGAGTTCGACTACTATTGCAGAGAGTAAGTAATCCTAATTATAATCCTTATTCTAGCGCAATGATAAACCTACAGTGTTCAGCTCAACTTAACTCAATAGTTTAACACATAATCTAAAAATTGACCGAAAAATGAGAAAAGGGACGCATCAAAACAGGTTCCCATACTAAAAAAAAAACTAATATACAAATATAAAATACAAACTAATATATAATATATAAATAAATACAATAACTACAAAACATAATTTAGCATTAGTACTTTTTTTTGAGCGTCACGCTGTATCCCGTGTATACCAGGGTAGGCGCAAGGGCAAAAGTCGTCGTTCCAAATGTTCTGGCATTTTTTAATAAATTTCGTGTTGGGTGGCGTAAAATGAATCATGCTTTGACTTATTGCCATAATAAAACAAATAAAAGTAATTTATTTCCTTAAGCGTAAATCAACACTGACAAACGTTACAGTCACAGTCAAACACTGCGCTACTGCACCACATGAACACATACTATATGCATACGATTATCACAGCATATCAAACTTTATATCTTCTCATATTTTGAGAACAGCTGCATTTAATGAAGGACACAAATTAAATTATAAACGCATATATTCTAGAGTTCATTTGTCTTAAATAATGAGAGCTTTATTCAAGTAGCAGTGATAAATTTTGCACTTTAAAACTTAAGCTAAGTAATAATACTATCTTGAATTGCATATTAATGATGCTTTGTAGAATCGTCGTGGTGTATTGGGTATGAATGAACGCGGACGTAGTGAGTTCCAATTGAATACAACTAAGGGATATTTCATTGTAATATACGATTAACCACACGGCTAGAAAAACGCAGAGATGAGTTTCACCACTTACAAGTTATAACTTAAATTCACCCCAAAATGAAGAACGGAAACTGAGTGTCTTAACACTAAGTTCCTTTTGGTAACAGAGTTTCTTAACACTATGTTCCTAAGGTTCCTGTTCACCCTGTAATGTGCAGGATATAGGAAGAAGCTAAAAAAACTGGTCAAGTAAAGTCAAGTCACCTAGAAAAACCTGGTGGTGACGCTATTGTTCTTTGAGAGAGGATTTAAAATTAGACAATTTGAGACTAATCATAGGTACAGTAGGTAACTGAAAACATAATATCGATTATATAAAAATAGAACATACAAATTTATCTCTATATACTATACCTCAAGTAGAAGAAAGTTTTTCTTAGCTTCACGCTGTATCCCGCACGAGGCAGGGTAGGCAGAGGGAACCCGGGAACCGAGTGTCAAGACACTCCGTTCCACTCCGAATTTGAGGCATTGCGTGTTTAGTGGCGGAACTCAATGCCGCGCTTTGCCTTATAAGCAAAATAAAATTAATTTATGTTAAATACTCCAAGGAATAACCACAAATTTATACTTATGGCATCTGCATACAAAGTTATTAAATGGTACGCTTTATCTTGAGTTAGAAGCTAAAAGCTCTGTGTATAAGTTTTATTGATCTATTCTAAATTACTAACTATACTGAAAGCTGCATTAGATAACTAAACTAAACTAACTTAAGACTTAAAAGTTATTTTTAAAAAAATTCTTAAATATGTGTTTGTACAATATTTTGAAAGAGAGAAACAAGAGAGAACGTAGCTGTTTAAAATACCGCTGCACCCCACAGTGGTAATTGTAAATGGGAAAGTTTGTGAGCATACTTATTACACTTTCAAGCAACTACTGAACCAATTTAGTTAAATTTTTTTATTGAGCATCTTACAGATGAGAATTACAAAGACTATGTGTAAAGGTTCTGTATAATTTTACAATTATACAAAAATAAGTTCAAGCGGGCGAAGCTGCGTTTTGGTCTCTAGTATGTAATAAATATTTATCATATACATATTTGAAGATATTAATCAATTACAAGATGATGTTGATTGATGCGATCTTCCCCTACAATGATTCGATTACGAGCGAAACTTCAGCGACATGAGACTTAACGATGTGTACAGATACCCGCATTATGAGAAGATTTTTGTTTGTGTATATTTGTTCATATATTTATAAATAAAAAAGATAATTTGACTTTTTTTATTGTTTCAGTAAAAACACGATGAAATAATTGATAAATTGTATTATCAACGAGTGCTTAATAATTTCAAAGCAGTTTGATAAGAACATCTGGCTTTTTAGTTAAAGAGCTTAAACGGCTTTAAAGAGTACTAAACTTAAATTTAAAGAGTTCAGGTACAGTTGAAATGCTGCAAATATTTTTAAAATATGAAATTATACAACTATTTTTTTTTAACACTCAGATTCACGCTGTTTTTCGCACATGACAGGGTAGTCAGAAAGAAGTTGGAAATCTAGTGTTAAGACACTCCTTTCCCATCTCCAAAGCTTATTGAATCAAACTCAACTTCGCGCTTTGCCTTGTTACCAGCGTGAAGAAAAGACAATGTTGTATATTTAAATTAAAAATATTAAATGTTTCATTTCTTTTAGAGGGAACTTTGAGCCCATAACCTGTCATACCAGTCAAATGCCTTACCCTTGCGCTGTGGAAATGGAAATGCCTCAGCCCTTTTTTTAACAAAAACATTCTTAATCAAATCTTATTTATAAAACAAATATTTACACGTGAAGTACTTGAATTAACTATCTTTTTGTATGATCAGTAGTAATATCTACATAGAAACACCTTACTAGCGAGTTAGACTTTCAAAAGCTAGCTTTTTCATAGTCAGGATACATTTTATTAAAAAGCTTTGAGTTTTAGTACAAAAGTGTATCTATTGAAATCCTAGAAAAATGAAGCTTTTACAAACATGACAGTAATTAAGCTGACTCACTACCTACCTACTGTGCGAATGGATCACGACGCCGCGTCGCGTCGCCTCGCGCCCTATTGAAATATGCATGTAATCAATGTTAGGGATTGAATGATAAATTTCAATAGAATAATGTCGTTTGGGTTCACATCCTTTTAAATTATTCTATATATTTTTTTTGACGTGAAAATCATCTTCTTGGCATTAATCCCAGCGTGCCATGCCAGAGTCTGCAATTCTACTTTGCCTACTTCTTGGCTCCCATACCCTGTTTAGAATCATCCAATCAGCGCTTCCTTCGACATCCAGGAAGTCTCACTCCAGGATCAGACATAACAAGGCACTTGCGTCTGACATATTTTTTATTTTTATGTTAGGGACTCGAAGACTACTCCAAGACCGCGTTATGCCACACATACACCTTAGTTCATCTTCAATTCCGTCACGTAGCACCAGAGTGTGCCGAGATAGTACTGGTAAGCATTTGCTGCCCTATAAAAGGACCAGTCGAACGATGCTGTTGTATATTTGCCCCTTGAGTTTAGAAATTCTTCGATCGCAAACTTCCCATTTAGCTCAGGCAGCATCTATACGGCCAGTAATATCGTAGTCGATGCCTCCAGACTCATGCATAATGGATCCAAGGTCCAAGGTCCAAGGTTCCTGCTTAACCTCTAATGTAATCGGTAAAGGCTTGGTATCGCCAACAGCAATTGTGTTATATATTTCTGATAATCTCAATAAAAGCCTCAGGAATTCGTTTAGATCGCAATGCATCAACTACACTAACGACGTATATAGTCAAAGGAACTTTGACTATATACATTGAGAGTAATTTAACTATATACAAGCAGATCTAAAAAA
This sequence comes from Eueides isabella, assembly GCA_019049475.1. NCBI lineage: Eukaryota > Metazoa > Arthropoda > Insecta > Lepidoptera > Nymphalidae > Eueides > Eueides isabella. The sequence continues at coordinate 13,356,008 of CM032384.1, read as the reverse complement.
GCCACTTGCAGAGTTCTTCTCTTTTCCCTGTATGCATCCATCAGAATTAAAAATGGCGTAAGCTAGTAGCATCTTTCCAGTATTCAAGATATGGTGAAAATGGTCAGTAGGCGTAAGAAAGATCAAGAGCGCTCAACAATTTCCAACCTTCGATCGGAATATCGTCCGGTCCTATCACTTTTTAGTTTTTTATACGTTGAAGACAATTTCGAGTTTTAACAAAGATTATTTGGACAACAAGTCCGAGGTTAGGCTGTGGGTTGTGATGAAGACGGCACAGATGCTGTAGAGGGAGCTGCTGATTAGTATCTCCTGGTAGCAGGAAGTAGCTTCTCCATCTCTCCTTCACAGAAGCATAATTATAGAGCATCGTGCCACGAGAATCTTTGGCATAAAGACATTTTGTATATGAGGTTGCCAGTTTGTATATGAGGTTCTTCCTCTCCACAGTTTTAAGTTCATCAAATAATGGTGATAAACTTTCACTGTAGTCTCTGACTACAGCTCTTTTGGTTCTATACATTCCAGATTATCTTCTTTGTTTGTCTTTACTTCCTTCTCCGTAGCACTAGGTTAGGCACTGATTCAGTTATTTCCCTCAATCAGTACCGTTAGCCGTATCAAGCGACCGCAGCGATGTTCTACTTCAAGAAATCTATTCTAAAGATCTTCACAAAGGATTATTTAAGGGAAGCGTTTAAAAGATCAATATATTGACCGTTGCATCTCAATACATTTTTACGTATGTCAAGAAAAATATTAATAAGTATACTAAAATCAGTGATGTACATAATATTAATACTAGAAATAAGCTTAAACTCAGTGCGCCAGTAACTCGATTGTATCGAGTCCGTAACTCTTTTATGGAATAGGGTGTACACTTTTACAATAGGATCCCAGAAAACGTTAGAGAATTTTCGGTTTCACAATTAAAAAAACTTGTGTGTTAAAGGTTATCACCATATTAACGATTTTATAAATGATAACACGCCTTAGGAATAAAATGCTCGCTTCAGGCTATTTCAAATGTATCATTGTCACATATTTTTTTGTCATATAATGCAAATTTTGATAAAAAAAAAGATACGTCCCGCTGAGTTTTTTCGCCAGTTCTTCTCAGGTCTGAGGCAGTAACTTTAGTGAACTGGTGGTAAATTGTTACACGTTCAAAAAACGAAGTTTGTAACTTCTTATTTTGAATAAAAATATTTGAATTTGAATTTGAAATTAGACATACAACCACACCGGTTCCTGGAGGAAAATGCACTGGATCCGACGAGTAAACCTGTGAGTTCTCTGTATCGTCCGGTAAGAGAGATAATATTCCACGTTACAAAGCGGAGATTTCTTCAGAAAGGAAAACCTATAAAAATCAAAAGAAGCGTATTCGGACCCTTGCCTCTTTGATGGATTCCGAGAGGCATGGATACAAATTCAACTACGTTAAAGTTTTTGTACGTTTTTTTAATAAGTAAGATATACTTGTTGGTTTTGTTTTTGGTTGGTTGGATATACTTGTTGGTTTTATATGGTAAATTATAAATTATATTAAATATGATTATTAGATACAACACATTGTACCTTTGTTCAGAATTAATGGTCTAGTCTGCCGTGGCACAGCGACACAAGCGTGTGACTGTAAACGATAAGTGGTAGATTCGATCCCCACTCGCGGAAATGAAATATTTGTTTTCATTTCTTTGCTCTGGTATCAAGGCGCGGCGTTGAGTTCGGCAGTCAATACGCAATACCTCAGATTCGGAGTTTCTTAGCACTAGGTTCCAAAGTTCCCTGCCATGTGCGGGATACAGCGTGAAGCTGAATATTAAGTGCCTTCCATGAGACCAAAGGGACAAAGTTGCACGTGAATAATGCATGTATAAGAAATAGACAACAAGAACCATTATAGGTTTATAATATATGACTTTATAATATAGAAAAGCTATTATTAAGAGTGAGGCTTTTCGTAGCACAAGAGCACAAGCATATGACTTTAACTCGATAAGTTCTGGATAAGACTACTCGAAAAAATGAAATATTAAATATTTTCAATTTAAATTCTTAATGTTTTGATTTCTTCGCTGTGGTAACAAGGCAAAACGTGGGGTTGAGTTTAACAAGTTTAACATATAAAACATTTTTTAAATTGATTATGTTAGTAAAATTTATATTCCCCTTTACTCTGCTATGTAGAAAAATCACAAAGATTATGTTAATAAAATTTATACAAGGTACATTATAAAAATTACCTTATTGTTATTATTAATATTATAATTAATATATTTAAACTCACTCTCTACTCTCTCTCACAGCTTCACGCTGTATCCCGCACATGGCATATATTTAAACTTTTATTTATTTTAAATGGTTGCTTATTAACAATTTGAATATTATATTTTTTTATCTGTGAATTGTAGATATTCACAGTCTACAAACGACGTTATGTGCTTTATCTTGGGTTAGAAGCTTAAAGCTCGTCTTATTAGATTAGTTTTATTGTCTTTTCATATATTACCGGCTACGCTGAAACCTACGAATATGTCAAAGAGTGCCGTAATATGTATAACATATACAGCAAATTTCAAAGTAACGAGGAATTATGGGCCGTTTGTATATATGGAGATTTTAACATACCTTCACTACCCAGTTCGTCAGAATTATTACCCCAATTCATCAATAATCCTTGATAGTTGTAATAAGAAAGGTCCAAAACAACCAAGGTTCTAAGGACGCAAGTTCGAATCTCGGTTATTTTGTTTTTTCTTTACGTTTTCTAAAATATTTCTAGTGCAGAATAAATCTTTATAGATATTAAAAATAATAAAATGCTTATAATACAGTATACAGTTATAGCAGAAAATATATTTAAATTTATTATATTTAATGCCTATCGTGGCGCAGAGGCATAAGCGTTGTGGGTTCGATCCCCAATCGAATTAATGTTTTTTTTTTTTTATTTTTTTCTGAAAGAGAATATGACAATATTTGAATTCAAAATATTTTTTATTCAAATAGACTATTGCAAACACTTTTGAATCGTTGAATGAATATAAACTTACTACCGGCTCTGAATGTGGGTCTGCTGAGATGAATTAATAATTTTAATATTGAATTTTTTGCCAAGATGTATTTACAACTGACGGCCTTACACAATGATTTGTAACAATAGTTACAGTTATATTAACTGCACAACAAGGTTGCGCCATGTCAGCTTGGTTGTTCAATTTGTACTTGAATAGCTGTGGCTCCATGGAGTGAGACAAAGTGAAATAGGAGTGAAAGTAGGTACCTTAAATATAAATTGTCTGCTTAACGCATATGATACAGTGCTTATTGCATCATCAGATAGCGAGTTGCAGGCATTGGTTACCACTCTGAAAGAAGGATGCACGAATAATGGTCTAAGCCTGAATGCAAATAAGACGAAGGTTCTGATATTTGAAAGAAATAAAGAACAGACCGAATGCAAGATCAGTGTAAATGATACAATATTAGAACAAGTGAATGAGGTAGTATATCTGGGAAGTATGTTTAGCAGAGACGGAAGATACGAAATGAATATGGAAAGGCGTATTGCTGCCGGTAATAGAGTTAACGGGGCCTTGGCTGCATTGTTGAGACGGCGAAACGTCAGCATAGCTGCGCGTTTGGCCGTACACAATGCAATGTTGGTACCGACACTGTTATACGGCAGGATAACATATTACAGAAGAAGAATGTAAGAAAGATGAATACTGTAGAGATGTGATCTCTTCGTCGGATATGCGGAATCAGTTTAGCATACCCAATGAAGAGATACATAGAATGGTAGGTACTAACGTAGATGTCACAGTGAGAATGAAGAAGAACGTACTCAGGCGGTTTGGGCACGTCAAGCGAATGAGCGAAGAAAGAATAGTAAGAAAGATTTTATGAAGGAAAAGTGAGTGGTAAGAGAGAGAGGGGGAGACCTCGGTTAACCTTCGAAAACGCAGTATCGACGATACTGGAGGAAGGTCACGTAAGAATCAGAAGAAGAAGATGACAGTAGACGAGGCGAAAGAGATATGCCGTGACCGTAGCGTTTGGCGCTCCGTTCTCCCTGCCTACCCCGCTAGGGATATAGCGTGAACCTAAAAGTAAAGTAAAGTAAGTAAGTATTTTAATTACTATTATTTTAATTATTTACAGTTAGTTATTTAACATTTGTGTTCTATAATAATGTCATTTTGAAAACACTTCAAATAATTGAAAATAAAAATTTTAAGCAATTGTATAACATGGTTATTAAGTATAAAATTTGTCCATAAAATACTTTATATTAAAAAAAAAAACTTTTTTTATTTTCAAATAATTTTAATAAGTTACTAAATATACCCCAATGTTACACGAAGTTCGCTAAAACACAATAGTAAAATTCCACTTAAACTCCTTATGATGTTTGTGAGATTAGCACAAGCACACAGACAAACCCGCTTTTTTTCGTTTATTTAATTGATCAAAAAATAGATTTTCTAAAGCATCTTCCAGACTAAATTGTTTTTCTAACTTTTTTTTGGAAATTTAATTTAATGACTTAAAGTCATTACTATAAAAATATAAACACAATAAAAAAAACAATAATATTTGTAATATATTTCAAATATTTTTTCATTCTTGAGTTCTATACATATCTTTTAGCAAACAAATTATCAATGCGAATTATGAGACCATATTAATGTACTATATCGCAAATCAATGCCGCTTTTAACTGAAAATTTAAAATTACTTTAAATAAGAGAAAATTAAATCTACATCTTTATGCTATATATAGAGCGCGTATACTTAGCACGTATTGTATAAGATACTTATAATGTCCTTGACATTTTAAAGATGGATCAATCAATAGATAAGATTGACCGTGACAACGACTGAAGAATTAATAGAGTCATAATTAGGATAGGAGTGGTAACAATACGGTCAAACAATATTTATAAATACATATATATATATATATATATATATATATATATATATATATATATATATATATATATATATATATATATATATATATATATATATATATATATATATATATATATATATATATATATATATATATATATATATATATATATATATATACCTATAATTTTTTGGAATCGCAATATTTTTTAATTCACTGACCTAAGTGATAAGTTGTCAAATTATGACAAAAGTAGTTAAGAATCCAGTTTACATCAGATCAAAGAAAATAAATTATTCAAATATAATAACTATTTCAATTTAAAATTGAACCCACATTCATTGACTTCAAAGTCAGACGTTGGCCTACTGCACCACAAACACAATAACGACGGTTATTGCTTAGGTTCCTACTTGGGGAATGATATAATTTCATTTTCTGATCTGATAATCGGACAAAGCGTAGATTTCAGTTCCACCACTCTCTTCTCGTCTCGAATTTAAAATAGAAAACGATTTTAGTACTAATAGATTCCGGCTTAGAATAGGTTCACCCTGGTACTGATGGTGTCGTAAGAGGCAACTAAAGTACGTGTGGGAGAGTCACGTTGTCTGCAACATACATGGACAGACTCGACCGTATTGTTACCACTCCTGGTATTTAAAACCAGCGTTAAGTAGTGGCTGGTCACTGCGTTTTGTTTTCGGTAATGTCGGGACCCGGTGCCCTTCCATCTTAAAGACCGGCAGTGAACCTGTACCTCCTCTGGAGTTACACGGGGCCACTTACAATCAGGTGACCCGCATGCTCGTTTGCCGTGTCTTACCCATAAAAAAAAAGCTAAGCTAAGTTTCCCGGGCCTACACGTGTTTTATAAGGAATGTATCAAACACACAATGAAGCTGTTATATGAATTTTATTTTATATTTATCAGTTTTTTTTTTTATTTTTTAGCTTTACACGGTGTCCTGCACAGGCAGGGTAGACAGGGAACTTGGGAACCTAGTGTAAAATCGGTCCGTTTAGTTTCCCACTTCCCACTGAATTTGAGCCATTGCGTCTTAAGTGGTGGAACTCAATGCCGTGCTTTTTCTTTCAACCAGAGAGAACATTAAATATTTAATTTGAAATTATTACATTTATCTAGTTTTGTGATAAGAAAATTCGTAATTTTCTAAAATAAAAATATTGCATTTTCTTAACACTTTGATCTAACATTTTAAGCTTAACAAGCGTAACCTCATTATGACTCTATTAATTCTTCAGTCGTTGTCACGGTCAATCTTATCTATTGATCGATCCATCCTTAAAATGTCAAGGACATTATATATAATACGTGCTAAGTATATAGCATATAGATGTAGATTTAATTTTCTCTTATTTAAAGTAATTTTAAATTTTCAGTTAAAAGCGGCATTGATTTGCGATATAGTACATTAATATGGTCTCATGATTTGAAATATATTACAAATATTAATGTTTTTTTATTGTGTTTATATTTATATAGTAATGACTTTAAGTCATTAAATTTAATTAAAAAAAAATGTTAGAACAACAATTTAGTCTGGAAGATGCTTTAGAAAATCTATTTTTTGATCAATTAAATATACGAAAAAAAGCGGGTTTGTCTGTGTGCTTGTGCTAATCTCACAAACATCATAAGGAGTTTAAGTGGAATTTTACTATTGTGTTTTAGCGAACTTCGTGTAACATTTGGGTATATTTAGTAACTTATTAAAATTATTTGAAAATAAAAAAAGTTTTTTTTTTTACTATAAAGTATTTTTGGGCAAATTTTGCTACTTAATAACCGTTTTATTCAATTGCTTAAAAATTTTATTTTCATTTATTTGAAGTGTTTTCAAAATGACAATATTTTAAGAACACAAAAATACATAACTAACTGTAAATCTTACTTTCTTTCTTAGCTTCACGCTGTATCCCGCACGAGGCAGGGTAGGCAGAGGGAACCTGGAAACGTAGTGTTAAGACACTCCGTTCCACTTCCGTTCCCCACTTTCCGCCGAATTTGAGGCATTGCGTGTTGAGTGGCGGAACTCAACGCTGTGCTTTATTATAGTTTTTATTCTTTCAACTTCATACTGTATCCCTTATAAAGCAGAGAGATATATATATATATATATATATATATATATATATATATATATATATATATATATATATATATATATATATATATATATATATATATATATATATATATATATATATATATATATATATATATATATATATATATATATATATATATATATATATATATATATATATATATATATATATATATTATATACATTTATATATATATATAATTCCTAAGAGATGATTGAAGAATCTTGAATCTTATTTTTTATATTAAACTTTTCGTATAAAATTTTCTACAAATAGCAAAGAATATTTTCTATGTTTACCACTTATTTGATTTTAGCTGAAGCTGAAAGTGATCAAACAAGATAAGAAAATGTATATCTAAAATAATGCTAATTATACTTTAGACGGCAAATATTATATTTACTAGGAATGAACCTGTTACAAAATTGCATTAGTAAAGAGCCCTATGTATGTCCTTTAATATTATCCACCAAACCTAAATTATCCACAAAAGGCGAACTTTAAAACCGTCTGTATTGTAAATATATATGTTAATATTTTCCTACCTTGTTATTTTATTCTTAGTAAATATCCAGAATTATTTATACTAAGAGCAAAATATCGTTAGGTACAAAGCGCAGTGTTGAGTTACAACATATTAAAATTTCGGAAGGCGAGAATTGTGGATTGAAGTATCTTGACATTAGGTACCCTCTACTGTTGTGTCTGCTTTATAAGGGATACAGTGTGAAGTTGAAAGAATAATAAATATGTATAATAAAGATGTTATTTAAACTCATTACTATCAGTTAATTGACTGTGGCTTTACGCTTTGTCTTTGTGGTGTCTGTGTCTGGCACTCGGTCTGTCCTTTACGTTAGATTAATTAGAGGGAAATCTAATTTATATATATGTAACTACAATTCTCATTTAGTATGTACTAGGGTAATGATAAATTTATTAACTTATTGAATTTGATCAAGTTTCTAATCAAAAGTATTTTCGATTCTTTTTTCTTTTTACGTTATTATATTTACTTCATATATTCATATAATTATTATTTTGTTTTATCATTCCACTGTTGATAAAGCTTTCTTATACATAGTATTTCTCTATCTCCAAGGCCGTCAACGCACTTGTAGCTACTATAGTATTATACGGTAATACCGTATAATACTATAGTAGCTACAAGTGCGCACTGTGGGCGATGGTGATCACTTACCATTAAATGACCCGTAAACTCAAATGTCCTGTCTTTCTCTATAAAAACAAAGATATTCTCAATAAGATAAGGTAGATAATAAAAATAAAATACACACATATAATACATTCCAAATTATAAATATGAACAATATTTGCTGATGCAAAATGATAATTATATTTAAGCATAATTCGAGCTTGCACTTTCGAGCGACATAAAGTACTTAATATAAATTTAGTATTTTGTGAAATTGAGTTTATCTTCTGAATGAGTAACACTACTGCACCAGCATAATACTAATTCGGGAGGAAAGAAGTAATTAATCAATCTATCGACTTAAAAGCTTAATTGTCTAATCATTATCTAATTGGCTATAGGGGTGAAAAAATATAGGATAGAAAAAGAATAAATTTATTATAGTAAAGTAATAAAACGTATATTTCTTTTTGTTTGTAGAGACAATGTAATGTTCCTAAATTAAAGCGCAAATTCAAGATTTAACAAAATAAATATTAAAATGGAACTTAACGCCAAAATGAACCGTACAAAAGAAAGAACAATCATTTAAATATATTTATTCCCCTGAACAGTCATCGAACCCACAATCTTATGTTTACAGTCATCCGCTGTCCAACTGTATAATATCTAGAACAACTGGTAGATCTAAAAATTATAATGAGTCGGTAGAGTTAAAAGTAGATAATAAATTAATTAATGCAGATCTTGAAGTTGCAAATGTTTTTGAGAATTATTTTGCAGAAATACCGACTAAAGTAACTTCTTCCTTAAAATCATCTCCATCAGGTGCTGTTAAATTATTGCAAAGTAACACTGATAAATATACCACTAATTTTACGTTTGTACATGTAACACCAGAGGAAATTATTAAATCTTTTAAAAGTCTTAATGTAAAAAAAACTGGTGATCTATGGGGTATATCTGTTAGATTACTAAGCTCTATTATACCAATCATTGCACCTCACTTATCATTGATATTTAATAAATGTGTTGACAAAGGCATTTTTCCCGACCTCATGAAAAACAGTAAAGTAGTACCATTGTTTAAGAACGGAGAGAATAGTGATCCTAGCAATTATAGACCTGTATCAGTATTGCCATCGTTGAGTAAAATTTTTGAAAAAATAATTTTTAATCAATTATCTTTGTATTTTAATAGAAATAGTATTTTAAATAAAGCACAGTATGGTTTTACTAGATGCAGATCTACAACAGATGCGGGAGTTGCCCTCCTTAATTGCATATATAGAGCTTGGGAAAACTCACAAAATGCGGTTGGAGTGTTTTGTGATCTGTCTAAGGCTTTTGACTGCGTAGACCACGATACGTTATTACGCAAACTTAGCCATTATGGAGTCAAAGGCAGTGCCCGTGATCTCATTGCTTCGTACCTTAGAAACAGGATTCAGCACGTTACCTTAAATAATGTTAAGTCTTCCGGTAGCGTTCTGCGGATGGGTGTCCCACAGGGATCGATTCTAGGGCCTCTTTTGTTTTTAATTTATATAAATGACCTCCCCTTTTGCATTAATAATTTATGCGATGTGGTATTATTTGCCGATGATACTTCATTAATTTTTAAAGTAGATCGATATAAAAAAAACTATGACGAAGTGAATAGTGCGCTGTCGCAAATACTTCACTGGTTTAATACTAATAATTTAGTATTAAACGCACAAAAAACAAAATGTATAGAATTTACTATGCCGAATGTTAGGAAAGAGAAGCTTAATTTAAGCGTGGATAACAAAATTCTCAATTTTTGTGATACCGCGGTATTCCTGGGAGTAACCCTAGATTCGAAACTACAATGGGGCCCCCATCTGTCTTCTCTTGCGGGCAGACTGAGCTCCGCTGCATATGCTGTTAGAAAAGTGAGGCAGCTTACGGACGTTGATACTGCACGCCTAGTCTACTTTAGCTATTTTCATAGCATATTGTCCTACGGAATATTACTATGGGGCAATGCTGCAGATATCGAATCTTTATTCGTAATTCAAAAAAGAGCAGTCCGAGCCATTTACGGCATGGGAGCTCGGGAATCCCTGAGAGATTTTTTTAAAGAAACGGGTATTCTTACGGTGGCATCACAGTACATATATGATAATATAATACTTGTTCGGAAAAATAGCCACAATTTATTAAAAAACAGTGACCGACATGATATTAATACAAGAAGTAAAAACAAGCTGATAACTCCTAGTTTTCGTCTTCAAAAAGTTATTAAATCTTTTATGGGACATGGTACACGTATGTATAATAAAATTCCACAAATAATTTTAAATTTGCCACTTCAAAAATTTAAAGTGAATGTTAAAAATATATTGTTAGGCAAAGCATATTATTCTATTCAAGAATACTACAACGATAAGAGTGCGTGGGATTAAATGCTGTTGGTACTCACTCAGGAAGCTATGTTATATATTTACTTTAATTGATATTTTGAAAAGAGCAACTGTTGAGTTTCTTGCCGGCTCTTCTCAGCAGACCCGCCTTCCGAGCCGGTGGTAGCTTCCTGTAAGGACTGACACCACAGACACTTATATGTAACTTGACGATTCAAAAGTGATTAAATGGCTTAAGTGAATAAAGAATATTTTGATTTTGATTTTGATTTTATCAAGATGTGCATTTTCTCAATTACATACACTAAAAAGAATAAATTATTATTTAGTTTTATTTTATTATAAGAAACTAGCGACATTGGATATATTTTAAATATTCGTAAAACTATTTTAATATGGAAATCACTTGGTGAGCAACGTTTACTTTATAGTATGTAGTTAAAAGTCAGAGGTCACGCTGTGGTCTTTTTGGCTAAACTCTTATGAATAGCGATAAAAGATTCCAATTTGCATACTAGAGAAGTTGCAGCTGAAGTTAAAGCAATATTTTAAAAATTACAGAAACACGGTCAGTTTTAAGTGTGGATTAACATTGAAAGTAAAATATAATACATTATAATTCTAAGGACATATCTTTGAATAGCGGAAATTTGGTCATATCTCACTTCTAATTTCTATATGTGATGCTTGATGAGAATGTACTCGTATGACTTAGTGGGTAGAGCGCTTGGATCAATTCCAAGAGGCACGGGTTCAAATCCCTATGTTACGTACGCTACGTTCAAATATTACGAGTATATGTTTTTTAAATAAGTATATGCCTTACTTACCTTTCCTAAGATTGAATTATCATTATAAAAGTTAAAAAAAATCTTAGATATAGCTTTCGTTCTACCTACCATCGAGATCCTGCGCAAAGAAATTTTCCTAAGAATATTTAAATTCTAAAATTAAATTTTAGAATTTAATTTTAGAATTTATATATAATTTATAAGAAACGATTTCTGATTTAGGGGAAAAGTCTTATTTATTTATTTTTGCCTACTCAATATACTTTACCATATTATTAAACATAAGCCAATACGTAAAATTTGAACTACCTGGGTACAATGTTCTGCCTGAGCAGACAGCCAAATTAATCGTATACGATTAATTTAGACGTCTGCTTTACATAGTATAAAACAAAATTGCTTATCTTCTAAGTAAGCGTAAGTTGCTCAAATTACTCTAGGGATTTAAATGTAACTTATTATTAATAAACAAAGTGATTAAAATCTTACATTGTTTTAAAAGTCTTCATAAAAATATTTCGTTAATTTATCTTTCAAATTTAAGATCCGACACAAAAAGCCCGCAAATCTGTTATATTCAAATTTCAGGGATCAGTGTTAATCAAAACAGGATTACAGCTACTAAAACCCGTGTGCCTCACAATTACGTCAATTTAATAAGATTTTTTATGAATAACCACAATGTATAAAGCCAAACATATTTTTTTCCTTACAAAATATAACATTTTTATTAATAATAAATATATTGAAATATATACCTATCATATACATTGGTATATTATACTTTGTTAAAATGCTATAACTCTTACCAAACCATTCATCAATTCTATGTACAGGAATTAATGAGCACAAAGTCGTGTATAACAACCAGGTACTGATACCACGCCCGTACTATACAAACCCGTTTATTTCTCACCAATAAACCTTACGTACCAGTAATATGTTTAAAAAAATTAAACTGACACTAATAATTTTCAAGGAGAACTGATAAAATTGGATATTCTTAAGTAATAGAGCAATTATACTTAATACCATCGTAAGAATATAATAGATATTTGCAATATTTCAACAAAACATTCACATCCTCTCATTGTACAGACATTCAAATGAACTTAATAAATCTCTACGTCGTACCAGAAAATCTTACTTATACTGACGCCACCGTAATAAAATTACATACTTTTCTAAAATTTAATATTTGAAACACTAAAGTAAAAAGTAAAGAATTTTTATGAGGGAAATACAGCCAGCATTCATGTACAGTGTACTTCGTATACTGAACGGTGCGTCGCTGTAGCCGTGCGCCTGTATGCACAGCTCTCGCGACACAATTGCTCTTCACCTAACATGCGGGTAAATGGAAACTTTATTACGTCTGATGTCTGCTGCTGAATATTTTTTATTAAAATACCACACTCTTGTTTCATTTTAGAGTATTCTTGAAATTATGTGAAATTCATTAAATTACACGATTAAAATCTTCGTTTTTATTTTCGTATTTTTTAAGCAATGTTTAGATGTTATCATGTTAATTGTAAAAGATTCATATAGAACTCGATGGTAGTGAGTTCGATCTTCGATAGGGATTAAGGTATTATTTTTATTCTGCATTGACAAATATAAACGCAATTCAATTGACCGCGCTCACCTCAGGGATTGCTTCGAGTTGAAAAATCTTTTTGTGTGAAATAATTATTTTATCAAAAGCTATGTAGTCCACATGTTAATCATTTCATCTCTTACTATAATTTACGAACTTCAAACATCGACAGAGAGGCTGCATATAAATCTAACATGATTATTAATGAATAACGAAATCAATCATTGAATTTAAGTTTAAGTTTGAACATAATTAATAAGATTTATTAATATTATTTATTTCCCGCTACAGCACTGCGGTGTTATTTCATATAAACATGTATTACTTAATTGTTTAAATAATGTAACGGAATGTGTTCACCAATGAATTCAATTATTTATAAATATTCTTTACTTAAATTCTAAGGCCATGGTAATTTGTGACGGAGTCTGTGTGAATTTAAGGATAATCAGGATTTCTATTTAATTTATTTATTTTTATAAATTTATCTAAAAAGGTTAGTTTTACATGACATTCTTCATATATTTCATCTAAGACAAAGTGTATTTAACAGTGATGTACTTTATTATTTAATCATTTATTTACATTCATTTTATAACATATCCATATCATTTAACGGTAAAAAAATACAGGAGAACAATTCTATAGAACTGCCTAATTTCCATTTGAAATTTGATGAAGCTAAAAGGAAAATCTTAAAAATAATATACATATATCGATGGGTAACAATACCAATATAAATGCAAATGCATCAGCCATATGAATATATGTATGTATTGCTTTTATACGCTGTACTTGTACGTACATATTACATGTAGTGCAATTCCATATTGTAGAGTGCTCTACTTAGCGAATATAGAGATTTTATTTTTTATTTCAGCTATTTTTTGCGAATTATATATAATTGGTTATTTTCTGTGAATATTTAATATTTTTTCAGTCAACTATTTATATATACAATTATATTTTTAAGTGTTTGTAAAATAAATTTACTTATCGAGGCATATTTTAAGAACACTAAAATACAAGGAACGTGGTGATTGACTTGTACACATGGCAGGGTAGGTAGATAGAACTTGAGAACCTAGTGTTAAGACACTCAGTTCCGTTGCCCCCTTCCCATCGAATTTAAGGCATTGTGTATTCAGTATTGAAACTCAACATTGCGCTTTGCATTGTTACCAGAGCGAAGATACAAAAATGATAAATATTTTATTTCCTCGATTAAGAATCGAAACCACAAAATATTGTATTACGCCACGCAACAACAGGTCTAAAATAAATTAAAACGTAAAATACGTACATATTTTTAATGCTATGGTAAATATTATTTTTACAAGAGAATTCAATTCCTAACGTTATTTCCATCACAGTAAAGTAATAAATATTTCACAATAATACCGCTAAACCGATTTCAGACGTTCTCAAAGCTAAATCAAAAGCAAGTAACGTATTTTATAGCGGATATATGACCTACACTTTGTCTCTACATTTTATTGCTAGTAATTTCTTAGACGATAAAAGTACAATCGGGTTGAAATCGATTTATTATACACATTGTTTTCTTTTATCTCGAAACATTCACATTCACACTAATTTCACAAAGTTCGAAAAAAAAAAGATGATTACTTAATAAAATACAAGTAATGGGCAAAGATAGAAGAAATTAAGGGCAAAAAAGATATTAATTTGCCTTTGTATACCGTTTCCTAACAAATAACATAAGGCAGTAAATAACAATAATTTTGATAATTATAGTCAACTTAGAAAAATATATGTTTTATCTAAAACATTAAGAATAGTGTCAATCTTCAAAAAAAAGTAGCAGAAGGTGGAGTAACGTAATTCAACGCTGCGCTTTGTCTAACAGAATAGGGCAGTACAAACAGTTTAATTTAAATATAGTCATTCATCTGTGTGTTCATCCCAAACACCTTGTTAATATGTAGTTAGATTGCTTCATAATGGCCTTTAAATAATAGTAAAAAATAAAAAATGAATTTACCGGTGTATTAAATTTTAGGTACTTATTGATTATATTTGTAAAAAAAAAAATTAGTCAGGATACATTAATTGAAAGTAATGTTAAAGCCTAATTTTAACTGCTAAACCTTCCTCTACTTACCTCTAATTTACAGTGAAATGCTGCACTTTGTGTCATAACGGCCTACAAATTAAAGGACCGATTTAAGTTTTATAAAAAAAAACAGTTATTAATTTGAAATAAAAAAAAAATGTTAAGCAATATATATTACCTTACATGTAATATATATTGTACATACTAAATAATCTCGACCTCATAAAATATAGTAAAGTAGTACCGATGTTAAGAATGGAGAAAGTAACCATCGCTGAGTAAAGTTTTTAAAAAAATATTTTGCATCAATTATCTATTATTAACTATCTATTTTAAATAATGCACAGTATGATTTTACTAGATGCAGATTTACAACAGATGCCGGACTTGCCCTCCTTAAATACGTTTATAACTTTTGGGAAAACTTATAAAATGCGGATGGAGTCCTTTGTGATTTATCTAAGGCTTTTGATTGATTTCGACCACGATTCGTTATTACGTAAATTTAGCTATTATGGAGTGATAGGCAGTGCTTGCGACTTCATTGCTTCATAGTTGAACTCTATTGATGCAGCATGTTACTTTAAATAATGTGAAGTCTCGCGGTAGGTTTCTGCGGATAGGTGTCCCACAAGGAAATATTTAGGGCCTCTTTGATTTTTTATTTATCTAAATGACATACCTTTTTGCGTTAGATATTTATGTGACGTTGTACTATTCTATGATGATACTTCTACAAATTTTAAATAACAGTACATAGAATATTGCACTGTTGCAAATATTTCACTGGTTTACTGTTAATAATTTAGTAATAAATTTTCAGAAAACTTACAGTATAGAATTTACTATGTCGAACGTGAAGAAAGAGAAACTTAACTAAAGCGTTGATAGTAAAATTCTCATTGTTATACCTGCTACCGCGGTATTCTTTGGACGAAACTTGGATTTGAAACTTCTTCTTATAATGGGGGCCCCATCTGTCTTCTCTTGCAGACAAACTGACCTCTGCTGCTTACGCTGTTACAAAAGTGAGGCAATGCGGATGTTGATGCTGCACGGCTTATATACCTTAGTTGGTTTCATAGCGTATTTTCCTATGGAATATTGTACTATGTCGTCAAAAAGAGCAAAAAATAACAATTCTGGTCATTTGCAGCATAGGAGCTTGGGGATCTCTAAGATGTTTTTTTTAAAAACGGGTGCTCTTACGGCTGCATCATAGTACGTATATAATAATATATTACCTGTTCGGAAAAAATATTCACAATTACTTAAAGAATAGTGACAGACATAATATTAATACAAAAAGAATAAAAAAAACTCATCACTCCTAGTATTCGTCTCCAATACTTTAGTAGATCTCTTTTGGGACATGATACGCGTATGTGTAATAAAATTCCACAGCTGATTTTCGACTTGCAACTTTAGAAATTAAAAGTTAAAGTTAAAAATATATTTTTGGGCAAAGCTTATTATTCTATTCAAGATTACTACCTCGATAATAGTAGGTAATATTAAAGACTGTTGTTACTTACGCAGGAAGCTAATTATTTAATACATTCACTACTTTTTTAATATTTTGAAAAGAGCAACTGTTGAGTTTACTGCCTTCTCTTCTCAGTAGATCCGCCTTCCTAGCCGTTAATAGCTTCCTGCAGGACTGACACTACAGACATTTCTATGTAACTTGACTATTCAAAAATGGTTGTAATAGCCTGAAAGAATATTTTGATTTTCATTCCTACACAAAGAAATTAAATATTTAATATTTTTATTTGTAACGAGGCAATGCGCGGTGTTGAGTTCCGCCATAATAATTTTGGCAGAAATTATAGAGCGGAAATAATTTTAATGGAATGTAGGAAATGATTAAACTAGGTTCTCAAATTCCTTCTACCTGCTTTGCTATAAGCGGAATACAGAGTGAAACTTATAAGAAAAAAAAAATATTTTTTTTTTTTTTAATTAAAAAAAAAGACAGTTGTTTATACTTCCCTTTCCTCTCGGTGTACAATATAAAACTAAATTTTACATTGTAGTTCGAAAAATATATCTCTCATTTATTTAAATAATGATCATTATTCTATTTACACAAACGTCAACATGTTAAACTTAAAATTCTAAGTTCCATACATTTCTAAAATTCGAAACAATGAAAAGAAAGGCATTTTCATCAGGGAAATACAACGAGTATTTAACTACACCGTACAGTACGTCTGACAAGTAGTGGTTCAATAGGGACGAAGTGTCTTAACATTAGGCTACCAAGCTCTCTCTACCCTGTAATGTGCGGGATACAAAGTGAAGCTAGTTTTAAAAAAAATCTGCGCAGTGGTTTACAGCTCACTTCAGGACCAAGACTCGTTCACCATACTGTACAAGTTTAGTGCATGCTTTAAATGTATGCCCAGCTCTCACTACCCAATTGCTCTTCACATAGCATGCGGGGTAAATGGGAACTTTATTTAATTTGACTTGTGATTGTTGAATGTTTTTATAAGAGCAATCATTTGTTTGGTTAATTATAAAATATTTTTACTATGTTTTAAAATGTTATTCCACACTTAGGACAGAAAATACTAAACTTAAATTTAAAAAGCGTATAAAAATTTTGAACGAAGCAGGATTTGAACCCGCGCCTCTGGAATACCGTTCCAGTTGAACGAATTGCTTAGTTGGTCAGAGCCTGGAACGGTATTCCAGAGGCGCGGGTTCAAATTCTGCTTCGTTCAAAATTTTTATACGCTTTTTAAATTTAAGTTTAGTAATTATAAAATATGTCTAAATTATTTTAAATTAAATTATTTACGCCTTTGTTTAGTTTTTATTTAAAGTTTTTTTTTAGTTTTAAACAATTGAAGGTGTTGTACTGCACGTTGGATGTCATCGTTACGGCTTTCTTATAATACATTATATAGCGCAGTGAGATATCGTCTGGCTGTCAACACGATAGTAGTGAGTTTGATTGCCGCTGAAGAAAGGTTTATTTCCTGCGAATAATAAGCATTTTAAAATGAGAACTTCATAATTTATTTACTTATTTCTTTTTTTATTTTCTTTTTAACAAGAAGTTGTAAATAAGCTGAAAATAAAAAGTTTACGATTTTAATTTCTTTCAATTTTTTATTTTTGTGATCAGTAAGTAATTGTTAATTGCATGCATTTAATAGAACAAATTATATACTGTACACATCAATATAACATTTATCGTCTTTTTTTTATATTTTGTTGTATTTATATGTTATATTATTATATTTATTTATTTATCTCAACTTTGTATCCTGCATATAAGGGGCTGAAAGATAACAAAATTAAGACACTCCGTTTCACATCGAATTTTTAGGCCTTGCGTGTAGGAACGCTACGCTTGGCCTTTTTAGCTAAGTGAAAATATAAAAATAATAAATCATCTAATCTCTCGAACGGAGATCGAACCCACAACCGCTGAGGTTGTTACGTCATGATAACCCCATATTTTTATTTATTACTTTACATTTTACTAACCATGTGTGTACATAATGTATATATTTATTTTAATACATATATAATTTATTTTTATTTATTTTTTTTGTTATAGGTGAAGGAAATTTTAATCTCTCTCCTATTGTGTAATATATTTTTTTCTATCGTACAACCTCCTTCGTGTCTTCTCCATTCAACGTGACATTGGCGAAGTGATATGTGCTCAACTGGCACGCTCGGAACGCCATAATCGAAGAACCATACCATACTTTACACTTTTATCTATTCCTTTAGTGAATTTATATGAAAAGATGTTAAAGAACAAAGACAGAATGTATTATAACCGACATATCGTACATAAATCTAATTACTGAGCTCACTCACAAGCATTCACGCTCGATTTACCGCTGTAAATTAAACTTGGTTCCGCCTCAAATCAAGCACGTATAGGAGGAACATTTATAGGAGATTAGTCTGGCAGTTTGTTCTATATTAAAAGTCACAATCGCATGTAGAAGCGTTTTATTACTGGAAAGACGATATTTTATTAATCTTTTGCGATATTTCTTTATAAAAATGCTAATAAGGTAGACAGAATCTTAGTGTTAGACACTTTGTCCCTACTTTCCACTTAGTTGGTTTTAGGTTAGCGGATCTTGACGCTTTTTTTATATACTAGAACATTCTCTACTTAGAGATCAAAGTCAGAACCTATGATAGCTATTTTCTTATTATAATTTTATTGTTACATTAGTTTTAACTAAGACTGAAATTTGTTTTAAACAATGAAATTGCTTGAGTTCTACGATTTATCAGGTAATAAATTCAGAGGAAAGTTGGAAACTGGAATTTCTTAACGGAAACGGAGCTTCTTCACATTAGGTTCCCAAGTTCCCTCTGCCTATCCTGTCATGAGAGAGATAAAACGTGAAACTGAAAAAAAAATATTACAACAATCTATGTATATATCACACATAAAAATACGTATACAGAATTGAAGCTTAACAAACATTTTCGGTTTTAAAAGGCAAACGTCATTATATACAATTAGGTTTCATATTACGTCTAGATTATAGAACAAGGTAACTGTACTTAAACATAAGAAATAGTATATCCATCACAGTCAGGCATATTTCAACTACAGAAATCGAGAATATGTTTTTAGGAAAAAAACTTTCTTTCATAAGAATCTTTCTAGGTCTTACTGTTAGAGAAAGTCACAAACTTTACTTCTAAGTTCTTTGTAACAACTGATTTCCCTAAGGATCTATATATTTGATCAAATCTATGTACCGTACTCTTTCCAGATTTAGTGTAGAAATAAGTATTTATAATTAAACTACAGTTGAATAAGTTTTTTGAGTATCACGCTTTATCTGTAACTGAGTAATCAGATAGGACGGGGAACTAAACTAAGAAAGGTACTATTAGATACTTAACACAATAAACTTTATGCATATTGACTCAATATGCTTACGATTCGGATCGATATACCTATTTATTTTTTTTTTTTTCATTATGATATTGTTTGAAATAACGCCGTTTTATATAAATTTGGTATACAACAATATTATATATATATTGTTGTACACCCAATTTATAATGTTTTATTTATTATATAAAATAATTTAATATTAATTATTATTTTTACTTGCGCTATTACTCGCTGATCACATGATTAATTATAAATGTTTAATGTAACCAAATGATACAGTGGATTTCATAAAAAACCTAAGTAAATCATTCAAAGTTTTCCAAATATTGTGATAAAAATTCGACAATATTTTAAACACCTGCAAAGTTTTGCTTCAAACCAGATTTTAATATGAAACCTGAGATAAAACTAAAACAGAACGAAAACCTCATTTCTGCTTATCTTTGTGTACCTCTTGTGGAAGGCGACGCGAGAGCTTTTCAGGTGGTATTCATACAACGTAGTGAAAATGTAATCTGGCTATGTTTATATAATTTGTTTGGAAGGAATGTATTTTTTATTCTTTATGGAGACAATTAGAGTGATGTGATTATTGAATATTTTGACTGTTTAACAAATAGAAAATAGTTAAGTAACGTTTACACGTTTGTTTTACCATTTTAATTAACTAAAAGTAGTTTAAAATTACTACTGTTCTGTACTTCTAATTATTCTATTTATTTAATATACGTGACTTCTTAAACAATATTTATATTTATATATAATAATCGCTATTATAAAACTCAATAAATGGTTTTCTCGAAGTAAATTGTGTTCCTTATGCGCTTATATAAATCATAAAATATAGAAAAAAGTATTGAGGCCTGTCGTGGCGGCACAAGGGTGTGACTGTAACCGACAGGTTCTGGGTTCGATCTCCAGTCGTGGAAATAAAATATTTAATATTTTCAATTTAAATATTTAATGTATCATTTCTTCGCTCTGGTAATAAATCAAAGCGCGGCATTGATTTCCGCCACTCAACGAGCAAAGCCTCAAATTTGGCGGAAAGTGAGAAACGGAAGTGGAACGGAGTGTCTTAACACTAGGTTCCCGAGTTCCCTCTGCCTACCCTGCCCCGTGCAGGATACAGCGTGAAGCTGAAAAAAAAGAAAATATGTTGTTAAAATGTATTTCAGTAATAGAGTCATATTCTTGTCATATTAATGAGTAATATATGATTTTTTGCCTATTAAAAATAAATGCATTAACAATTATTTACTAAAAACGACACAAATTCAATTAATATAATTTAATTGCCTCTCAAATCGAGTTAATCCTTGATAGAAAAATAAAAAATAATTAAATAAATCCTTTTTCCATGTTAAAATCCTTAATATACGCAGGAATTAAACCTCAATACTTGAAATGAGTGCCCTACAAAGCGGAGCTGCGTTCAATATAATACGTATGTACATATAGAGCGTATGAGAATACATACAAATGGCTGATGTATTTGCATCTATATTAGTACTTATTGGTATTTGTATACTGTTTTAAATTAATTTCTTAGCTTTAGTAAATTCGAAGTACTATTTCAAAGTTCACAAATTGTTAAAAAATGAAGCTTTTTATTTTTAATCCTATTCTGTTTTTTTTATCTTCACACTGTATTCCGAACATGGCACGATAAGCAGACTGACCTAGTATTGAGACACCCCGTTACGTAACTAACCGCCGACTTCTCGAAGCTTTGGTGAGTGGGAGATATATTAGTGAGTTATATATAATTTCATGTCTTTATTAAAGAAGATACTAAAGAGAGAAAAAATATTTATTAAAGAATAAATGAAAATGATTTACTTTATTGAGGAGTTATCGAACAGACTACTATCGCGTTTACAGCTAGACGATGTCTTACTGAGTCAATACTGTTGTTATATGAACCGGCTTCATGCTACCTACATTCAACCGGCCATTTCAAACTAAAAAACGTAAAAAGCTCAATCTCGAATAATTTAAAACATATTGTACAATTTAACAAATGAGTGACTGTTCTAATAAAAATATTTAACTATAACAAATAAGATAAAATAAAGTTTCCATTTACCACCGTATGTTAGTTGAAGAGCAATTGTGTAGTGAGAGCTGAGCATACAGCTAAAGTATGTACTGTACAGTACGGTATACGAGTCGTGGCGCTGAAGTTAGCTGTAGACGGCTGGGCAAACTTGATTTTAAATTGTTTTTTCGGCTTCACGCTGTAACACGCACATAGCAGGGAACTTAGAGAGATCTTGAATATGAGGCATTGCATATTGAGTGGCGGAGCTCAACGCCGCGGTTTGTTTTGAATCAGAAATATAAATGAAAATTTTATTGCCTTGAATGGAAATCAGACCAACAACGTGTCGCGTTTGTTATTGCACGCATTGTGCCCCTGTACCACGATTGGTATTTTGTTTTAATTTTTTTTTTATGATAAAATCATCAAAAATAAAAATAAACAAAATCTCGAGTGAAGAGAAGGTTCCGGTCAAGACACTTCGACCGTACTGTACACTGTAGTTGAATACACGCTGTAACTTCCTGATGAAAATACCTTTTTTTGCAGTGTTTCGAATATTAAACTTTAGAAAAGTGTGGAATTTTCACTTTAACTTGATGATGTCAGAATAGATGAAAGATTGTTGGTCCTTGTATGTTATGTTATAACTTAAAGTTTAGGTTTATTCAATTGAATGCCTGAGTAGTGAGAGAAGTGGATAGAAGTAAATAATAGATCACTGTCTTGTGTTTGAAACGTAATAGTATAAAATATAATGATAATCATGAATATGAGCAGTCAGACCATTAGTTGAGGGACTCGGACCCCACGTACTTCGTATAACAGTTCTAGTTCATATTTATTCGTGAATATTTTATTCTTTCAATTTTTTTTTTAAACTTGTAGTACGAAAGTCTATAAATTTTAAAGTTAGATATGTAATTTTCACTGTAAAGCTTAATTTATAGTTTTTTTTTCAGCTCCACGTTAAATTTTTGCCTTAGCTATTTTTCAGCTTTGTCGGCTTAGACATGTGGATACGTATCTGAAATGCATCTGTTAGTGGCTTTAAAGTTGTTAACAACCGCATCAATAGTGATCAAAGAAAATATTTAACCACTGGTTAAGCTTTTGGGTATTCGTACTCGTATATAAATTATTTTTAAAAAATAATTTATTGTCATTATAAAAATAAAAATTGTGATATTTTTTCATTTAATAGCTTGTAATGTTGAATATTGAAACTTTTACTATTAATAAGGGTGAATCCACGTTTAGGAAAAAAAAACACTTGGAATCTGACCAAGAAGCGTGGGTTGAAATATTATTCATTTTTTTATAAATTTCCTAAATAAGTATAGTATAGTATAGTATAGTGTAGTGTAGTGTAGTGTAGTGTAGTGTAGTGTAGTGTAGTGTAGTGTAGTGTAGTGTAGTGTAGTGTAGTGTAGTGTAGTGTAGTGTAGTGTAGTGTAGTGTAGTGTAGTGTAGTGTAGTGTAGTGTAGTGTAGTGTAGTGTAGTGTAGTGTAGTGTAGTGTAGTGTAGTGTAGTGTAGTGTAGTGTAGTGTAGTGTAGTGTAGTGTAGTGTAGTGTAGTGTAGTGTAGTGTAGTGTAGTGTAGTGTAGTGTAGTGTAGTGTAGTGTAGTGTAGTGTAGTGTAGTGTAGTGTAGTGTAGTGTAGTGTAGTGTAGTGTAGTGTAGTGTAGTGTAGTGTAGTGTAGTGTAGTGTAGTGTAGTGTAGTGTAGTGTAGTGTAGTGTAGTGTAGTGTAGTGTAGTGTAGTGTAGTGTAGTGTAGTGTAGTGTAGTGTAGTGTAGTGTAGTGTAGTGTAGTGTAGTGTAGTGTAGTGTAGTGTAGTGTAGTGTAGTGTAGTGTAGTGTAGTGTAGTGTAGTGTAGTGTAGTGTAGTGTAGTGTAGTGTAGTGTAGTGTAGTGTAGTGTAGTGTAGTGTAGTGTAGTGTAGTGTAGTGTAGTGTAGTGTAGTGTAGTGTAGTGTAGTGTAGTGTAGTGTAGTGTAGTGTAGTGTAGTGTAGTGTAGTGTAGTGTAGTGTAGTGTAGTGTAGTGTAGTGTAGTGTAGTGTAGTGTAGTGTAGTGTAGTGTAGTGTAGTGTAGTGTAGTGTAGTGTAGTGTAGTGTAGTGTAGTGTAGTGTAGTGTAGTGTAGTGTACATTGGAATAATACAAAAAAATCTGTGTTCTTCATAAATTTCATTAATTTTTGTAAGCCAGGCGACCAAATTTTCCTCTGCGCACAGAATACGTTGAAAATCTCTATTGTATTTCTAATAATATAAGCACTTTTCACAGTCAAATTTCTATTTATACTTACTATAGCACAAAGCCACAACGGCAAACACGTGTAATGCCTTGAACTAAGTGAAATGTGGGGAACGGTAGTGTGGTGATGGGAACGGAGTATCTTAACACTAAGTTCCTAAAAAAAAATGATATACAAAGTAAAAAGCTATATGTTAGTTATATATCCACCGATAGAGCAGCCATCTAAATTTACTTTTTATAAATAAAATCACGGAAATCAATCAATAACTAAATGAAACATAAAATCAAAAAGTCTAAAAGCTATAAAGAAATTGAATTGAAAATCAAAAAGTTGCCGCCACCGAATAAAAAGTTAAAGCTTTCCGAACTTAATTTATAAATTCTTTTTCAAGTCAATCGCTAACGTCGACATTGCTAACCAGATTATTGTCTATATTTAAGCAAAATAAATAAATAAATTCTTCTACCAATAATAAATTCTTCTTTTCTCTATCGGGCCGTCGCCGCTATGGCGTAGTAGCGCACTGCCTGACCGTAATGACGACAATTGTAAATTCTATTCCCACTCGGGTAATTTATTATATTTATATTTATATGTTTCTTTATTTACAAAAAAAATAATAATTACATTTTATGACATTGAAGAGATACACTGGTAAGAGATATACAAGAAAAACAGATAAGATTCATTTAAATTACAAGAAAATCGCTTAAATGTCGTGATATGAATCATGGATATCTCACTAGGATCCCCTGTGCAGAGATATCCTTTCTTTCTTTCTTTCTTAGCTTCACGCTGTATCCCGCACGAGGCAGGGTAGGCAGAGGGAACCTGGGAACCTAGTGACACTCCGTTCTACTTCCGTTCTCCACTTTACGCCGAATTTGAGGCATTGCGTGTTGAGTGGCGGAACTCAACGCCGTGCTTTGCCTTATTACCAGAGCGAAGAAAAGAAATATTAAATATTTAAATTGAAAATATTAAATACTTCATTTCCTCGACTGGGGATCGAACCCAGAACCTGTCGGTTACAGTCTCACGCTTATGCCGCTGCGCCACGACAGGCCTCGATGCAGAGATATCCCCTGTGCAGAAATATTTCTAAGGTTTAATTTATTATTCTTAAGCATTTATTCCACATTTAAAAAGATAAGTACTTTTTTTACATATTTCAAATTTTCTCTACAGTTATAGTTATTTTGTTAAAGTTTATATTTGAATTATATTTATTTCCCTACTCAAAATAATCGTAAAATAAGACGAGACGTTGATGTCGCCACATTGCTTAAATGATAATGATGTAAAATGATGTGATGGAAAATGATAGTTTCCTAATGTACTCTAGCTTCACGCTGTATCCCGCACACGGCTGGGTAGGCAAAGAGAACTTGGCAACCTTGTGTTAAGACACTCCGTTCCACTTCCATTCTCCACTTTCCGCCGAATTTGAGGCATTGCGTGTTGAGTGGCGGAACTCAACGCCTCGCTTTGCCTTGTTTCCAGAGTGAAGAAACGAAAACAGTAAATGTTTAATTTGAAAATATTTCACTTCCTCGAGTGGGGATTGAACCCTATCGCTTACAGTCACCCACGTTTGCCGCTGCGCCACGACAGGCCTCTTATTTCCTAATATATTTAGCACCAATTCCCTATGGCTAGTCTCTAATCAGTGACTAACCGCTTCAAAGAGTATAACTAAATGTTCTGGTGAAAACTAATGGCTGATGTTTACGAGACTTGCCAGTTCCTATAAATAAGACTCGAATGCTTTTACAAATAAGCAATGAATATAAAATATATATTCTCAGCTAAAAAGACTCAAGACGTAAACTTTAATAAGGGAGCTTTTTCTATAAATAAAAGCTTCTACTTCAACTCCGACGGCTGAACCGATGAGCTTTATGAAAATATTTCTAAGATGAATTTATTTTTACTCAGAAGGTAATTTTTGCCTTGCAACATAATATTTGTATTGGAATGTACACTTGCATATTTTTTTTGGCTTCACACTGTATCTCGTACATAGCAGGGTAGGCAGAATCTAGTATTACATCATTCTGTTCCCATTAGGATATTTTCTTTACCATCAAGACACTATCTGCCGAATATTTGAGATTTTTCGTGTTGAGTGGCGGAACTAAACGCTTTGTCTCGTGACCAGAGATTAAAAAATAAAATATATATTTTTTCCCGAGTGAGAATCGAACTCAAAGCCGTCGTGTTTACCTTAATCTTGACACCATAACATGCAACGTTTGATATCCGATGGAAAACAGGATATAGCGTAAACGTAACTCCTAAACTAGCGTTCCATGAAGATATTATATGTACAAGAAACGAAGAAAAAGGATTATATTATTTTTCTATTAAACGTGATTTCTGTGTGATTTCTTTCATTATTTCTCATTGCTCGATTAATACGTCTTAATTCTTCGTTCTCACTTTCCATACATTGTGTTTACAACTAATATAGAAATATGATTAAGTTTTACTGTATGTACGATATGATACTATATAATTTATATTTTATATGTAAATTTTGTCAAGCAGAATTCATTCTAATGTCTCATTTAGTTCAGCTTTATACTGTATCGCTCATACAGCATGGTAGACAAAGGGAGCGTCAAGACACTCCGACCGGTTCTCCACTTTCTGCCAAGCTTGAATAATTGAGTGGCGGAACTCAACGCCATGCTATGCCCTGTGTTCAGAGCAAACAAAATGAAAATATTAAATATTTCATATCCTCGAATGGGAATCGAACCCACAATCTGTCGCGTTTACTGCATATGATTGTACCTCTGCGCCATGACAAGGTGAAAGATCTCATACAATACTGTTGGAGATTGTAAATATTAGAAAAAGGAAAGGTTAACACTAACAACTTAAAATTGCCGGCTATACGTAGAGTACAGAATAAAACTAAAAAAGTATTAATGTTTTCTTCAAAGTGTTTCTTTTTCAAGATCGTGATTGTGACTTTCATCCCGCAGTTCGATAATCATCCACTTCCATCGCTTGGCTGGAAGCGATTTCTTTAAGAAATAAGTCCACCTTTGTTAACTAGTTTTAAAGTTTGTATATCTTATGTTTTTTTTTAAATGCATAAAGAATATTTATATTGTACGGTAGTAATAAAGTACTCACAATTTTGATATAACGTCTACAAATATTGTTTGTTTCTATTTGAATTTTGTGAGCTAAGAATAGATAAGATATTTTTCGATTTTTGTTTTTTTTTTTCACATAAATAATATAAAAAAACATTATAATCTATTTAAATTTTTGTAATGTATAAAATAAATTGTCAGCTTTTTGATATTTATTTTTCTTAAAAAATGCAATATTTGAATTAAGTATTTTTAATTTTAAGTTTGTTTTGTAACATTCTTTCATGTTTCGAATTCAATTTCACGTCTAATATAAAAGTATTCGTGTTTTAAGGTACCGTACTTCAAAAGAAAAAACGGTACTACAAATTTATCAGTTATATAAACAGTCTGTGCATCCGTCAAGATCCTTTACTCTAGAATACGTGTAAGTTTCATACTTATATATTCTGTAACCTTGGAATAGGATAAATTTCAAAGTTCCAGATGAACTTCTTCCACGAGTCAAAAGGAAATTTAAAGGCCTGGCGATTCATTGTTCACTAGCCTTTATTCATTTTAAATTTCGTCATAACTTTATTATACTTTCCGTTGGCGTAAAATAGAGAGCAGTATTAGAGAAGAAATAATTGATTATATTAGAAATAAAAAGAACAATGTATAAATTAGTCACTTATGAATTTATAACAAAAACGGTCTCAGTACTACAAAATTCTTTTTCAGGATCTTATTATAAATAGAAAGAACACCTTGAGAAATTATAAATATATATGACCTATATATATGGCTTTATAAAGGTGTTGTTTTAGTTTTACGTTTTATCTCGCACAGGGTAGGCAGAGAGTAGCGTGTCTATAATTTTTTTTTATTTATTTCTTTTACTTTCACATTCTCTTACTCCACTGAAGTAAAGATGTATATATTTACAATTAAATAACTGTAAATAAATACGTCATCAAATTTATATTTAGGTACGTACAAAATAAATATATAAGTTTTACTTCCCATTGACTGATGAAATTGATACGGAACCTTTCAGAACACGAGTTCAATGCGTACTTGATTGACTTTTTTACTACTTATTTGAAACCAGTTAACCGTAACTTTCTTTTGAAATCACTGACAAAGAATAGGGCTTTAAGTAACGGTATCAATAATTCAACATCATCGTCATCAACTCCGACAGCCGTGATCGTCTAGTGGTTAGGACCCTACGTTGTGGCCGTAGTAACCCAGGTTCGAATCCTGGTCACGGCAGCGAACAGCTGTCCCGGCGGAGTTATTACTTTTTGTCAAATATATTTTTACTAAAGTTAAATTTATAATGTATAATATATTAATATAATATATAATATATTTTTTTCTATTATTTTTCAAATGTTGATAGCAATGTTTTAAGCCTTATAACAGTATTAAAGTAACTTTTAACTATATGAACATATAATAAAATTTCAAAAACTGAATTAGAATACTTATAATGATTGTAGTATTATCATGCAAGTTGTTAGTCATACGTAACTTTAATTAAG
Source organism: Eueides isabella (assembly GCA_019049475.1). NCBI lineage: Eukaryota > Metazoa > Arthropoda > Insecta > Lepidoptera > Nymphalidae > Eueides > Eueides isabella. The sequence goes on along the minus strand of CM032384.1, from coordinate 13,327,097 downwards.
ATATAACAATTCATGGAGCTTATTTAATGATATAGCCAGGACCTAACTAAGCAATTCTTCAGAGGTTACTAGTAAACGACTCGAGCCTAAGCTTATATAATTTATAGCTCTGAGCACATTCTATCCCGCTTGTAGTACTTAGACTTGGTTTAGCTTTCGCGACGACGGAGCTCCAAAGAGTAAAACTTTACTACACCTTTTTTTTTACTTCACGCTGTATCCCATGCTCATGGCAGAGTACACAGAGAGAACTTGCGAACCGAACTTGTAGCAGAGCGAAGAAATGAAAATAATTAATATTTAATTTTCGTCTATATTTTTTTTTCAGCTTCACGTTGTATCCCGCATGAGGCAGGGTAGGCAGAGGGAACCCGGGAACCTAGTGTTAAAACACTCCGTTCTCCTTCTGTTCCCGACTTTTCGCCGAATTTGAGGCATTGCGTGTTGAGTGGCGAAACTCAACGCCGCGCTCTACCTTACTACCAGAGCGAAGAAATGAAACATTAAATATTTAAATTGAAAATATTAAATATTTCATTTCTGAAATATTCTGGGGATCGAACCTATCGATTACAGTCACACGCTTGTGCCGCTGCGCCACGACAGGTCTCGATATCCATATATTAAATATTTTATTTTATATATTAAATATTTTATTTTCTCGAGTAATGATTCACTCACAACTTATTGCGTTTACAAATTCAAATTCAAATTCAAATATTTTTATTCAAAATAAGAAGTTACAAGCTTCGTTTTTGAACGTCAAACAATTTGCCACCAGTTCACAAAAGTTACTGCCTCAGACCTGAGAAGAACCGTTGAAAGAAACTCAGCGGGACATGTCCATTCTTTTTTTTTTTAATCAAAACTTTACATTATTATGTGACAATGATACACTTGAAACAGCCTGGAGCGAGCATTTTATTCCCAAGGTGTGTTATCATTTATAAAATCGTTAATATGGTAATAACCTTCAACACACAAACGTCTTTTCACAACTTTTTTAATTGTGAAACGGAAAATTCTCTGACGTTTTCTGGGATCCTATTGTAAAAGCGTACACCTTGACCCATAAAAGAATTACGGACTCGATGCAATCGAGTTACAGGCGCACTAAGTTTAAGCCTATTTTTAGTATCAATATTATGTACATCACTGATTTTAGTAAACATATTAATATTTTTCTTGACATACATAACATTGTCAAAAATGTATTGAGATGCAACGGTCAATATATTAATATTTTTTAACATTTCCCTTAAAGAATCCTTAGGGCTTAAGTTATAGATTGCGCGAATAGCTCGCGTCTGCGAGACAAAGATTGACCTAATACCGGCTGCATTACCCCAAAGTAAGATGTCGTAAGACATAATACTATGGAAGTAGCTCAAGTAAAAAAGGCGAGCCGTTTCCTCATCAGTCAATTATCAAATTTTTTTTACAGCGAAAGCTGCAGAGCTCAGTCTATTCGCCAATCTATCACTATGAGGTCCCCACTGTAATTTGGAGTCAATGGTGATACTGAGAAATACCGTAGCATCAACAGTCTGAACGTATAGTCACACGGTCGTGCCCTTGCGCCACGACAGGCCTCAACTATTACTATAACATAATATTTTAGTATGGACCAATATAACAGCACCATAAAAGCGTGTTTTAGTTACTTTTAGTCTTTATCATTTATTATGAAATGGTTTTCTTACAATACAATTCTTTCCTGCAATTTCAGAAGCTTCATTTTATGACTTTACTTTGGCACTTTGTGAAAAACTTACGCAATAAACATTAAACGAAACAGCTGAAATTTAAAACTTCCATCACGCACAATACCATAAGCAAGGTACACGTCACGTGGCAACGTATGCCACATTTATTTAAAGTTATAATGTAAGTAAAATATGTATGTATATCTAAATTAAGACAGAATACTTTGCCGTAGTGGGGCAGATTGTGATTTTAAGCACAATAGTCGTGGATTTGACTTCCAGTTGAGGAATATTTTTATTCGTATGCAGTAGTGAGATAAAACTCGGTGTTAAAATTTAGTATTAATTTTTTTTTATTATTCGAACAGTCGGGGATGTCATGCTTAAACACCAAATTTTTAATAACTATGCTTTTATATAGGGTAGGTATACAGTGTGAAGCTGACTATAAAAAAAACATACAAGCTTTAATAATAATATACAAAGTAATTATCTTTATGTTTCGCAAATTGCAATTCAGATAACTACTAATGGCAAAATCTTCAAAGTTATTAGAACATTATTAAAGCAATTTCTAAGCGAGAACAAATTTCTCTACCACAGTGATAAAAGAGACTTCTCTATTAACTGCACCTACTATTCTCTAACTTCTAATACTTAGTAAACGTTCCACATTTAACCAATTTTACATATACCTATAGATTATTTTATAACAATGATTTCATAAAGGCTACAATGTTCATCGTCAATATCATCAGCTTTGAAAACTTGTTTGTACTAAATTTATTATATATTAAACATTGAAATTTATACTTGAATTCTTTATTCTAAATAATATAATATTTTTTCTGTGATCTGTGGAAATATGGCATATGAAACGAGCAGCATAGAATTTTCTTAGATTATGATTTTTTTTTTATTGAAAGCCTTCCTCGTCGTTGTAAATTTCAGCTTTGTTTTATGAAAATCAGATTAATACTGTATAAGTATAGTATAGTATAGTGATTATTTGACTAAAATGTTAAATATTTAATTTTTGTCCAAAATACTCGCATATTTTTCTCTTTCCGTTTCACTATTTCTTATACAACAGACTCGCCCGCGGCCTCGATCAACGAATATAAATTGAATAACGCTATTATACACTAATTTCAACTACTTGCCAATGACGTTATCACTAGGAAATTAGTAAATCATAGCGTAACTCAAGCGGTTGCAATCGTTTAAGGCACTATCTATACGTTGAAAACTGAAATTTTAACAATTTATAACAATCAACACTCAAACCAACAATTCATTTTCAATCAACAATTTTTTTTTTAATTCATTTAAATAAAACAAACACTTAATATTAGGTGTAGGTTTCCATAATGTAATATAATATTGCATTTATATCTAATTAACGGTTTCTGAGATTAGCGCTTTTACACGCACAGACAAAACATTGCACAAAAAACATAACACAAAATTTTTAAAAAAAGATTACCATTTTAGGCCCTATTTCATTTATATTAAAGATATATAGTTTTTTGTTACGTTTTTTTTTTCATATATCTTCCTTATATAGACAGCGATCAATTACAGATTTATTATAAGTATAGATATGACTCTACCACGACTTCCACTTTATAATAAATTGAAAATATTCAAATAAAGTGATGGCCTTTTTATTATTATAATTTTTATTTTTTTGTAATGACTTTTTGAGTGCTTAAATGGAAACAATTAAGAGTTGTGTCCCACACATTCTAAGAGCTTGAGATTACTTAAACTGCAAGTAAAACATTGAAACGATTACCGTAATGATTCTTTTCCTTTTTTTGCGAACATAACACTGTTTACAATCATATATAACAGGGTAGATAAAGTGAACCTGGGAACCAAGAATTACGACACTCAGTTTTCATTCTAATATTGTTTTCCGTTGAATTCAGTAGGCTTTGCTATTGGCCTTTCCAGACTGATGAAATGAAAATATCAAATTTTATCAAATGAAGATTACCTACAACATGTATTTCTTGTACCATTACTGGCTTCATTAATGTTATGTAAAATAACCTTACTCGATGAATAAAACAACAAACGCAATAATAATATTTCTATTTGGTCAAGTACTCCCTGAGATTAGCGTTCAACCAAAACAAACTCTTTTTAACATTAACATAAAAATACAGATAATAAATATGTATGTAGGTTATATTGAAATATAAAATAAATGTCAGAACCGTTTGACGATATGGCTTATACATATATATTCGTATCGAGTCTATACTTATAAAAGTCGGCTGTAACTTCAAGTTTTATAGGAAGTGCGTAACTCTGTAATGTTGGCATCATAAAACTGAATCTGAAAAGGCCTTTCAGTGTTACACTTCATAATATTTTATAGCAGCTAGTGTATGAAGATAATCATACTTTATGATCAATTGAAAGTAACTGATCAGCTTTTGTTTTTGAATTAAGTTTGCCAATTGATGTAATAAAATAAGAAAATATATATAACACTGATAAATTGAAATATTTTATCACTAAAACAGAGTAATGTATCACCCAAATGTGCGATTATTGTAAACAGAATTATGGACCGTCAAGGTACAGCGAAACAGCGTCTATAATCGCAATCATTGTTGGTTCAATACATTGTGAAACTGAAAAAAAAACTGAATTAGTCCATAAGTGCTTCCATTTTGCTAGGAATTTTTACTAGGATATTCTGGAGATTATTAAAGAATATTAGATATATAAGATTAAAGAAAATCTATTAATTCTTAATACTTAAATTATTGCTGGGGAATGGAAGTGGAAATGAGTGTGTAAACAGTAGGTTCCTAAGTTCCCTCTGCCTACCTTGCCATGTGCGGGATACAGCGTAAAACTGAGTGAGTGAAATACCTAATTTAATCACTTTATTATAAATCATTCGAACATTACAGCAATTGCAAGACTTCAATTGCTGCGATTTCAAACCGAAACACAAAGCTACAACGCGTGCGGAGCTTGGTTATTACTTAATTAATCGGACGGAATTCAATTATCGAGACATTAGTTAGGGAGCTTCCTCAATTTCATTCAAGTTAAATTACTAAATAGTTATTAAATAGTACCTTGTGAGTATGTAATTCACTATTACATATTGTGTGTTGATATACAGTTATCTCAATATATTATATTTATATAAATTAATTTGAGGCCTGTCGTGCCACAGAGGCTCAGGCGATTGACTGTAAGCTCGACAGGTTGTGGGTTCAATCCCGGCTCGAGAAAGTTTTTAAAATTTTAAATTGTAATATTAATACTTTCATTTCTTAAATCTGATAACAATGCAAAGCAAGACGTTGAGTTCTGTCTGTCAACACCTCTCAAGTAAAAAGGTGGGGAAACGAGTGTCTTAGTGTCTTAACACTAGGTTCCCAAGTTCTCTATGCAAGCAACGCCATATGCGGAGTGTAGCGTCACTAAATCAATCACTCGGCTTCACAATTTATCCCGCACATGGCAGAGTAGGAAGAGGGAACTTGGGATCCTAGTGTTAAGACACTTCGTTCTGTTCTGTTCCCTTCTTTGAGGTAATGCGTGTTGAGTGGCGAAACTCAACGCCACGCCTTATTATCTAAGCGGAATAATTGTAAAATTTATTTCAAAAGTGGCATTATCTAGTATATCCTTTCAAATTTGAGTAGGTAAGCAGACAACCTCGGGCTCGGAATCGGAACTTTGTATTTGTAATATATCATTCTTATAGAAAATAAAGATAGAGTTGGACATGTATGATGGTCTATCTAACGTTAAATGTAGCTATTTATTTTATTTATTATTATAACACTTTGATATTACATCTTAGACATCGATCGTCATAGCATTAGACGATTTGACAACCACTAAAATCTAAGCAATCACGGAATAAGGAGAAAAAAAAGGTATATTACGATAATAGGTGTTTTTATAATGCTGATATTCTTGGCAAGTACGAGGTTCATATTAAGAAAATGTATCATTATCAGATCGGAATACGTTTATAAATTACTGAAAAAATCTTATCGAATTAGCAAACTTTTTTATTATCTGCATCTGAATAAAAGGGTGTCAAATAAATATATAAATATTACAATTGAAATATGTCTTGTATGGCATTCATCTTCAGGCAGAGAGAGTGACGCAGAGGGAACATGAGGACTCTCTGTTCCCTATAAGACGCCTCCATTTTCTACTGGTATGTTGAGTAGCAGAAGACAGCGTCGTTAGTTTAATTTTCATTAACAATATAAAAAAAGATTGTAATAATTAAAAGTAAAACAAAAATATGATCATAGAAATGTATATTTTGATATTGAATTAAAAGTACTTTTTAATTTCAATTAATAAGCTTCCATCGACCTGAAAATAAAAACAAGAAGTTTTCACAACTTTTCCGTTTTCTATCATACTCGTACCTGCTAGTTTTGAAACTAATAATATTATAACTTTAATAATATTTGATGTCTTGTTATGTGTGTCTCTAACTATATTTTTACATTTCTTTCTGCATTAGGTTTTTTAATAAAAATATATTTCAATAATAGGTAAGTAGGTACCTATGACGTAGACAAAATTAAATTATCATTGTCATCAACTGGCCATCCGGCCTTTGTTTCGCCCGATTGACTTACACTATTTTTCTACTAATTTCAACTACTTTATTGTTCTAATAACATTATCACTTCTAAGATAAGTGTGTGCAAACGCACAGACAAACATATGAAAAATTTAAATATTACTATTTGGTAGCCTATTACATGTCTATAAACGTACATATAAGATGTATATAATATATTAACCTTAATATATAGACATTAATCTGTTACATATTCATTATAAGTATAGATGAAAGTAACTATTGAACTATCAAAAATACCAAAAATACTATATAATATTTGTACAATTTATTGATTTCTACGATTGTAACCTAACTAAACAATCAGGAAATATATAATATCCTTATTTGTTCCCACGTGAAATAATGTTAGCAAAGGGTCGAGATTGTTCTGGGTAAATATAACGGTAATTACGCAGCGAATACGTGCCTATTGCGAATCTTCTCGTTCGTTTTCCTTTGGATCGTTTACTTAGGTTAAGCTGAAGCTTATATAAAAATCTATGATATATTTTAGACATGAAAATAGTGTATGATTGTACGAATAAAGTTTTCTAAATTTAAACAAAACGTACTAACACATTAAATACGAGTATATACCTATATACGTGTGGTTGTGGCCAGATTTATGCTGTATCCGCACATAGTAGGGTAAGCAGAGGGAATTTAAGAATCATCTGTTAAAACACTTTAATCTGACTTTCCGCCTTAACTATGAAATATAAAAATTAACATTGTCTCGAGTGTCGATCGAAACCCACGTTTGGATTACCTGTCGCATTTACAGTCACACGCTACGACCGTGCATCAAATTTTATTTCATTTTTATATATATTTAATTTCTTTAGCACCCACAGCAGAGTAGACTAGATTCCCTTATCAAACTACGTTTCAGCGACCGCAACGTTCTTCCCGTTCTGTTAATTTTTGAAATATTTTGAAATATTATGAATGGTTCAGAGCGAAAGCAAGCCACCAGAGCGAGCAAAATCAATATAATTCACTTCCCCGAGCAGGCATCGAACCCATAACCATACCGTTACCACAGGGTATAATGTAATACTAAAACCATCAATTGAAGGTTGCACCAGTAATATAAAGAAAAATATATGTCAACTGCGCTACATTAGTTTGAAGCTCGGGCTTATTTGAAGTAGAATATGTATACAAATACGAGTATATCCAATAGATAATCATAAGGTAATAAATACAAAATTATTAAAGACCTTTTCCGTTCCAAAAACATTTATTTAGGGTGAAACGGTAAAGTAACTCACTAAAAGGGAAAATAATGAAAATATTCGCGAACTGAAAAACCTTTCAGCTTATTTTATGTTCACTTTGTTGTAACGAAGTACATGCATTTATGGGTATGTGTACAGTAAACGTTTTGTTACCACGTTTCTGAAGTACAGTGTACGTCTTTACGCATTTTTTTTGTCTTTACTTAAATTGCTCCTTATTTCCTTGTTGCTTATTTTACTGTACACAAATATCTGGGCAGGAAGAGAGAACTTGAGTAACTGGTATTAAGACGATACCTTTCCGGAACTCAACGCCGCACTTTGCCTCGTTACTAGAGTTATTCACTTCCATAACTGGCCATCAAACGTAACTTTTTATGTATATTAACGATAAACCATAATGAAGCCTATCGTACATCAACTACATTAAGGTTATTTTTAAGATGTTATGTTGTTTCCAATACTACAAACCTACCTAAAAATACCTGTTAACCCGGAAACTCCTAAATTGTACGAGTTAGAAAATCTTGACTCTGGCATTGATATCTATTCTGTATAATCTATTAAAATCTTACAATAATGCTTAGCTTATTGATACTTAATATAATTAATGAATGTAAGAACTGAAATAATTCATGTTTCATTTCTTCGAGTGGGAACTGAATCAACAACCTGTCGCCTTTACTACCACATGCATTTTACGCCTGCGCCATGACAAGCCTTCTTTTTTAATTTAATTTCACTATAAATTGCATCCAATTAGCTAAACATAATATCGTAACCTCAATCATAAATTTACTAAAAAAATATGGTTTTCTTATTTTTTCCGCTGCACGCTGTATCCCGAACGTGGCAGGCGGAGGGAACTTGGGAACCTATTGTAAAGTTCCACTTCTGTTCTTCACTTTCCGCCAAATTTAAGGCATTGCGTGTCGAGTGGCGAACTGAAAGCCGCGCGTTGCCTTAGCAAGGCAACGCGCGGCTTTCAGTTGAGTTGAGTTGAGTTCGCTTCAGCCAGAGCGAAGAAATAAGATATTAAATATTTAATATCTTATTTCTTAATATAATGAAAATATCGTATACATATATCATTTCATAACGTGCCCCACTGTGACACGATATGCCTCTGGAAATTATATATACACAATATTTGTAAGTGCCACTATTTAAACAGTTCGTCATGGTCGAGTAAAAAGAACACAAAAGGTTTCTGAATTCTCAAATCCACTCTCACGTCGCTGTTTCTCAATGGATTCGTACGATTTTATTTGTGGGGCTTGTGAGGTGGAAATCGCTTTGATCTGTTCTACAATCAAAAGCTTACTTTTTATTTTACTTTCAACTTTATAGAAAGAACTTTAGAGAATATGTTGACCTCAGGAAAGGTTAATAACTTTATATAACCATTGTACAACAACAAGAATTAAATAAATAAATCTATTTTTAAATTTTATGTAAAAAATAGGGTCAAATAAATAGAAAAGTAAATAATAAGCTTTTTATATATTCAGTCATATCTTTACCCAATCACAATGAAATAAATACAAAAGAAGAGAGTATAAATTTTCAATATATTTCTTTCTTCGTGATATTTTTTATGGCTTTGAAAAAAATATAATCTCATTTTATAATAAACACTTATAACAGTAATATTAAAAAAAAAACACTTTTAGTTGTAATACCAGTAGTTCCTGAGCTTCGTACGTTCAGCTAAATTTACAATTCAGATTTATTATAATTAAATAGAGTATAGATCAAAACAATTTACATATTAAACGTCGCATAATATATATTAAATGTTCAACTGAAACTTTAATATATTTTTAGCACTCACAATTATTTAAAACACACAATGACACTTCAGATATTAGAACTGCATTTGATATAATAATACATAAATGAATTGGTCAAAATATATCAAGTAATTTTCAAATGTATCATGTGGGTAAAGAGTTCAAAATGGCATAAGCATTTGTAACGCGAGTCGACCTGAATGGCCTCTCCACAAAAAATGGACGCAATATTTCAGAAAAATTACACCTCATTACCAGATTAGCTCGTTTATTACTTTGGAAAAAAATAATTTCGTCCAGAAATTTGAGTTTTCATTTAAAATGTCACTGAAATACTCAAGTCATATTTAATAGAATAAGTGTTTGGCGATAGGTTTTTCAGTGTACGTTGTATCCTGCATATAGTAGGGTAGGAAGAGAAAACCAGGGAATCCAATGTTAAAATACTCCGTATTAAAACATTTCCTTTAATGGCGGAACTGAAATGAAATTATAAAATATTTAATTTCCTCGAGAGGAAATCAATCCCACAACCAATCTACGCACGTCACACGCTTAACTGGTCTTCATTATTAATTAATTAACTGAATAGATTCGACAATACACGGCGGTAAGATTCGCCACTTAAAACGCAACGTTTTAAATTTTGACGTAAAGCCAAAACCATAATAACCGTACAATGATTTTCTTTCCTCGCTATACACAACAACTAATATTATATAAACTAATGCATAAATTGTATTTTATACATTTCCTAAAGTGTTGTCGGACTTGATCATGCCCAGAAGTTTCTAAAGGAAGTTTCAAAGTCATTGTTACATCGTTTCATATATAAGTTAGCAAACTGTAGATCACTGAACCGTTCAAATAATAACTATTTATATGTATATTAAGTTACTGAAGTATTTATAATATGTACTTGAGCTATAGGTATTTAGATTAACTTTAGGTTTTCCGGCGTAATTATTCTATTTGGTATTTCAGTAACCCTAATAGGTTAGAGCTTTTAAAATGTATGTTTGTGATTGATAATTAAATGTGGTTAATGAGAGTACTTTTTTTTCTTTTTCAAATTTTAAAATATAATTACAGTGTTTATATAATTACAGCCTTTCTCAATTCATCAAGCAATGTCTGACAGAGAGAGAAGTACTGAGTATTTTGAGATTTAGTTTACTTAAAAATAATAGTAGGCAGTCGAGTCTGCGCGTAAAATCTATCGTTTCATTTTAAAAATGTAATATTCTTAGAAAAGCTTAATTATAATATCTATTCAGTATTTTAAAATATAATATTAAAATAAAAAAAAAAATAAGAATTAATAAAATGTTTTTAACAGGTGTCTGTCTAAAAACAACGACTTATTTTCATTCCAGATCAAAAATTATTAAAACGAAATAAATTTTCTAATTTCATTTGTAAAATCTCAATTCATCTAATAAATCGTATTTTCTTTGAAAATTTGAATATTCTACCACCTGGTAATTTATAGGTATAATTAATAACAACAAAATGAAGGTCCTTACGAAAATACTTATAATTTCAGAGAGAAAGTTACATTTCGGTCACGTTTGAAGAATGAAATATTAACGAGTGATCCGACACAGCCGGCGCTGGCAAGGGTCATCCTCGGATTTGTTACCTTTCGAATTACACCACCACTGTATCTTGAACTTTTAATGGCATTTTGTTTTTGTTTTATAATTACAGATTCCCTCTAAAATAGGACTGCTTCTGTTTTGCCAATTATAATTGTTAGAATTTATTTTTAATGGAAAATGTGGTAATAATTTGTTGCCTGTCGTGGCCAAAACGGGACGTTAAGGTCTGCCACACTCGATGTCATGTATCGAAAATTGGGTACAAAGTACTGTACAAAATTTGTCCTTTCAGTAAATATTTAAAAAGGTATATAGTTTTTATAAATTAATAGATAAGTTAATAAAATACTTGAGGAAATTAATCACGGGATAGTAAATATATTTGAAGTTTAATGTTAACAGATTTTCCTCTTAAGCATTTTTATTATTATAAACACTATAAATCTTCTATTGAAATAATTTCAAAGGAAATTTGAATAAATCGCCAATTCCGGGAATTTATGAAGAATAAAAGATGAAATTAGCTCTAGAAGACCGGCTTTGAAAGCTTTCGATTTAGGCTTTATTGAAACAATTATTTAGTTAAATTGGAATAATTAATAACGAAAGATTTAACTGAATATTTGATTTTAGCGTGTTTTGTTGAAATGGATTTAGTTATTTCTGAACTGTTAGGTTCAAAATTCGTAAAGTTTTTAGTTCAAACGTCTGTATGATGTTCTGTCCAGGCTACCATGGGGTAGTTGCACATTGTGTAACTGTAGACGCGACTGTTTTGGGTTCTATTCCCATTCAGGGGATTGGATTGCTTAAATTTCACTTCGATAAGGAGATATGTAACATGTAAAAGGACAAGTAACATGTGTTCTACCAGTGCAATCATGTTTTCAAAATTTGTTAAATGCTTACAATGAGTCCTCGTCTTCCCACAATTTCTTCTACAGTCACATATAGAAAGAGATTAAAGAGCAATAAAATATAAAGAACTGTATTCTGTAGTACATTTTATAGTCAATTTTATTATATTATACTCTTTTCATTTCAGCATAACGTCAAGGAGCTCAGTTACAAAGTAAGCATTCAAACAGACATGGAGTGCGGGTCTAATGGGGCGGTAAGTGGACATTCTACTACCACTCTGGAAAATTATTAAAGTCTGAAATACCAAGATTGCATTTTATCAAGTAGGATTAATGTACGAGTTTTATATGACTATATCATACAGAGTACGTTTATTTATCATTATTTAAACTATAATTTTACATATTATAACATTCCAAAAAGATAATTTATTAAAATATTTATGAATATAAATGGGAACATGGTATTAAGATACTAGTTTTTGCAATTACACATATAACACATATTGTAAGTATTTTAATATTATTTCATGGAACCCAACGTAACATGTTACAAAATTAAGTCTTCAGAAGAGAAAGAAGAAGTAAGAGTATTTTACAATCTAAACTGCGTTAACGACAATCTTAATCTTAATTAAAAAAACCGACGACTATCTTAATTATTATCTTCCCCACGTTAATATTAAAGAATGAATTAAAATTCAAAATCAGGTAAGGCAGCTAACAAACGTTAAGCAATCAATAACAGGCCACACATTTGCGTGCGTAATAGCGCGCCCCAAAAGAGGATAACATCGTCAATTGCTCCCTGTAATCTACTTGCGATGACTTGTTCAGACACGTCTTCAATACTTAATTTGGTTTGGATTACGAACTGAATAAATTGATTTTTCCGATACCTAACCTTGAGGTATGTTTTATTCGTGTTGTGGAAATGAGCATAAGTACTAAAATAATATTTTAGAATAGTTATATATTTATATATATATATATATATATATATATATATATATATATATATATATATATATATATATATATATATATATATATATATATATATATATATATATATATATATATATATATATATATATATATATATATATATATATATATATATATATATATATATATATATATATATATATATATATTCATTATTGTGTACGTTATAGTACACTGGATAAGTGAATTGTATTCATAATAATATTTTTGCCTTTGTGCTAATTCTTTATTTTGATATATATATATATATATATATATATATATATATATATATATATATATATATATATATATATATATATATATATATATATATATATATATATATATATTCATTATTGTGTACGTTATAGTACACTGGATAAGTGAATTGTATTCATAATAATATTTTTGCCTTTGTGCTAATTCTTTATTTGAGCAATTTCTTAAATTCAATATTCGAGGTAATGAAAACCTCCTATAGTGGCTACACTATCGTGGTATAGTTGGGAAATACTTTATAGACCACGCAAGAATTTTTCAGTTCGAACTTCAAGCCTCACACTGAATATTGGTTTTATATTTTGTACCAAATAATAATTTTAGTATCTCCGATTACATTGGATATACATTATGTGACATTACTACTGACACTTGATAGTTCATGTCTGAATAAAAGTAAAATTTCAAATTATATACCAACTAAAATGAAACGCATGAAGTATATTGAATTTTCAACAAAATATACTTATATCCTTTTGCTCTTTAGCCGCCAACGTGTGGGGGCGATCTGTATTTAGCTCTTACATTAAAAATATGCTTGGATATATTTCTTATTTCCACCTAGTCTATTAACCCGGCGTCATTGTGGTAGAAAAGACTTACACAAACGTTGAGGTGGGTCAATATTACCCATATATTTAATGCATGGTAATTCCATAGTTATTAAGTAAATTAGTAACCTGTGTTATTATTGTAGTATTAGGGTATTTTGGTTTTGATAATAAAAAATAAATATAATAATTAAATAACCTTTTATTGAATTTAATCAACTTTTACCTAAACTCACAAAAATAGGAACAAGATAGAGATCTCTTAGGTTTTCATGACAATACTACACTAATAACCACTATTTTCGGTTACATTTAGCAATTTTATAAACTTAAATGTTTTATCTTTGGAAAAAAATACAGTAAAGCTAATTAGAATCTTCGTTATAAATGCAATCACCACTGAAAGATATGATGTGTTCAGGACAAATAAATTTATGGCAAGCTTGACAAGTATGTTTTGTTTTGCGATCCTTTTTTGCAGGACACACTTGGAATCTTTTGCGGGCATTGGGTATCTTTGTAGGTGGCTCTTCTGATGCTTAACCAACAATTTCCCTGATTTATTTCTCGTGGCAAGCATTCTGGCGGACTTTCAAATGATGACTGACTAGAGCAAGACCTAAGTTTTTCAAAAAATGGCATAAAAAAATATCAGGGGCCACCTTCTGGAGTTACGACACACATTATATGTAGAGGAAAGTTCATCAGCAACATTATAAATAAATATAAATAATAAATAAAATAATTTATTTCAGATATACATCCATATATTGTTAGTGTGTTAGCAACAATTTTTCTTATAAATTATGTTAGTTATAGTTAATAGATAATTTTATTTTACTTGGCCCGTTATTATTTCTATCCAATGCTTTTGAATAGAACAATCTAGACGAGCCATTATTGTCTTGAGAATGCTGTTTTGACTTCCCCTCATACGCCGCAGCAAGGATGATGCTTTTTTGATGACGCATTATAGCGTAAAATCCGTCAACCCGCGCATCCGCGAACATTCCTGAGGCGCTGCAGAACCACGGCAGACGCAACAGCATTCTGAAGGCATTATTATATTGTACACGTAGTGCGTTGTAAGCTCGACGCGTATAGTTTACCCACAGGCCACCCGAGTAAAACGATTGACAGAATGCCCGAAATAGGGTAACCTTGACATCCGTAGTACCACGGGCAAACCTGCGTGCGATCATACTGCTTCTTACCGCCAGCGCCCTACGTCTTCATCATCGTTCAAGCTATCAGTAACTACATGACCCAAATACTTAAACTTATTTACTTTATTTAGTAACGACCCGTTTAGAATAATCGGCGGCACATGAGTTGGTGAACGGTGTCCGGTTTTAAATACCATAATTTCACTTTTCTTTGCATTATACAATAAGCCATTTGCCGCAACATATGACTCACAGATATTAATTAAATATCTTAACCCTCCGATGGACGGACTCAGCAACACCATGTCATCAGCGTAGCTTAAGTTGTTGACTCATTGTCCGTCAAATTAACCTTAAATTTCGTTTTATTGTAATAAGTGTTGATTTCAGGTTTTCACTTTTCTCCGCTTGCATCGTCAATTTTACTATCATAGTATGTTTCGAAAAATCTTCACAAGACTCCATTTTTTGTTTGATACGTACATTAGTGTATGTCAAAATGCTTTGTAACATCTCATTACTGAAAAACAAGCCCCAGCATCCAACTCGGAAGTAGCAAACTTTACTTCTTGAGTAACACCTGGCAATTGAGTAATTACATTTTTGCACTATTTCTTACAGTTTGTCCATAAGATGTCTTTAGCCATACTGTGCCGTCTTCACCAAGATATCGTGACTGTGATACTGGATGGTCTTCTTGCGTCGATGGCGCACGGCTTGTGCTAGATTGTGTTTTTCTTATTCTTTCGGAGAGCAGGATGTCGTCGTCACTACTATCTGAACTATCATCCAAACATTCTTGCTCGGTATCACTTGGCTCACTGCGTAAACTAACATGATCCTCTTCTTCCACATCATCATCACGCATTCCGCATCATCACGAATCAGACTTTTCTAAAATAGCTCGAATACGTTGATTTTCTTTCTCCTTTCGGTTCATAATATTTTATAATAAGTACCTGTTACAAAAAAAAAACTAAATGCAAAGCAAAAAGCAAAAAAAAGGTTTACAATACACAAAGAATTAATAAACAACAGTCAAAATCGATTAGTTTAAAAAAGCGCATAATTGTTACGTCAATTGTGAGGATGGGTATTATTTACCTTTTTGAAAATTGCACTCTTGTAGCTCCTAGCGCAGTCACCGCCGAACTGATTTTGCATCCAAAACGTTTAGAGTACACTATTAGCTACTGCAAAGAACGGCAACGTCGGGCATGTACTTACAAAGATATTTTTACTTAGAAACAAGCCGGGTAATTTTGACCCAACCTCAATGACGCCGGGTTAAATCCCGCAGTGATTTTATATTAAAATTTGTGTTTTTTATTGATATATTATTTTATATTTTGTGAGTAATAAGGTATTTAAAGAGTGAACATTTGCGGTACATAGAGAGATCTTAGACCTTTGAGAACACATCATCGATATCATTGGAAGAAGATTACGCAAGAAAGCACGAAGACCTCTTGGAAGGCAGGTATGAAGAGATTGATGACAGTCGCCGAGGCGATAGAGGTATGCAGAGACCGTTTGGCGTTGCCTGCTCACCCCACTAGAAAGCTTGAAGCTGACAATAATAATACCAAGAGAGAGATTTCTGTCCTACACCTTCAACATCCAGTCGTACATTATTATTATATCATGTATTTATATAAATAATAGATTTTATCACGTTAAATCTGTAATAACTGCGTAGCTAAAGAGATGAACGCTCAGTTCACAACAACAAAAACTCAATTGAAATGCAGTCGCTAGCAAAAGCTGTAAGGGAAATAAAAAATCTCTAGATATTCAATATTGTGAACAAATTATATTCATAATTTCTTTGAGAAAAGCAATATTTTCCGGAAATACTCCATCAGCTTTCTACTTTATAGCAAACACTTGTTCAAAGCTGTTCACTAGAATGAGTTTTCATAAAAGATATTAAAGGCTATCTTAAAAATGCGATATAAAACTTCTTGAATAAAAGTTGTTTTTTAAAAAGCTTAGGATCTTATTACTTCTTTGTGAGACGTATCTTGAAATATTCGTATTGCACAATAGTCGACAACTTTGAAGAGAAAAAAGTTTGAAGTGAATGCTTACTTAAGATTTTTATTGCATTTCAATATTTATGAAAATTATTTAACTATACATTACAGATAGATTAAGAACACAACAATCGTTATGTTACGAGCCTTATCCATAAGATAAGACTCGTCGTAGTGCAGAGGCACAAGAGAGCGACTGTAAAAGCGACAAGCTGTAGGTTCGATATTCATTCGAGGAAATGAAATATTTATATTTTCTTTTTTTTTATATTTTCATATTTTACTTATTCGCTCTGAGAACAAGGCAAAGCCCGGCATTTCGTTCCGCCCCTCAACAGGCAATGTGACAGATACGGCGGAAAGTGGAGAACGAAAGAAAAGAAAGTACGATCCTGCCTTGAGGTAGTGGCTAATTGTCAGAGCAAGATCCGAGCATATCTACGCTAAAATCGGTGAGAAATTTAAAAGCTATCCGTGCGGAAATCATCGATTTTCCTCCTTTTGGTCCTCTCAGGCTGCACTTGGAAACTTTAGACATCCTTCGCTTCCACCGCTACTTACAAGAAATGACGGCTGGGTTCATACGGTAAACGAGAAAGCCGAGAGAGATCTCTCGAACTCGACTATGGATGACCAAGGAACAATGCCACCGACCATCCCGCGGTTCCTGAGGTTAAATTTATCCAAAAAGCTGTTAGACGAGCTCTGTCTTCCTTGGACATCCACAAGAAGAGTGTGTCAGATGGCATTTCTCCTCCAGTGCTCCTGAGTTAACACCGGTATTTACGCACCTATTTCGGCATTCTTACTCAGTCGGTTGAGAGGAAAAGCGCTCTTATTCCAACCCCGAAAAAAGGTTTGAAAGCAGGGAGTTGTTAGTAGGATGTCTCACATCCTACTAACAACTCCCTGCTTGCAAAAGTTATGGTGAGAATAAAAAATTGCCACCTCTTGGTTTATCTGGAGGATCACCGATTGATTAGCGACCGTCAATATGGCTTTCTCCAGGGTCACTCAACCGATGATCTTCTGGTTTACCTACCAACTGGTTCTCTGGTTTACTCAACCGATGATCTTCTGGTTAACCGCTGGGCTGCGACTATCGAAAGTAAGAGAGAGGGCCTGGCGAAGGGCTTCGATTAAATATGGCTTGGGACGCCCCTTGCGACACTTCTATCTTACGGGCTTCCCCAGAATTTATGCAGGTGGATCGTGAAATTTTGGAGGACTAACGTACATTGCTATATATTAGCAGATAATAGCCCTGTGGACGCTCTACACTCCAGCCGTGTAAGTCTTTCTTGGGAAAACGTCCACCCGTGCCGAAATTAAGTCTTGTGTCTTTTGTTGAGGTACCCCTCGAGAGTGTGTCCGGATAAGGTGAAAAGAACTTGGTTAAATTCAACTCCAGGAAGATACATGTTTACGCGTTATCCATTAAAAAAGACGCTATTTTTCGTATCACCAGTTCTCCAGAACACCCAGCATCATTATGTTGTTCGAGTGACTGCCAGTATCGTGGTCATTAGGAAAACAAGGCCAAGTTGGCCTCGAAGAAACTGGGGTCATCAGTAGAGCGCAACAATTGTTAAGCGAAAACACCGCTTGGTCCTTATACAGGGCCCTGTTCCGGCCTAATATAGAATATTGTTGTCACCGCTGGTGCACCCCCGTATCAGCTTAAACCATTTGATCGCATGCAACATAGAGCCATAAGAGTCGTTACACGACGTTACGTTTATAAAGACTTCATAAAATCAACACTTTGGCTTTGCGTAGAGACGTATCCTCGCTGTGCGTTGTCTCTCGCATTTATTACGGGGAGTATTATGAAGAACTTTTTGACTTGGTAAACTAAAGTAGCATCCTCATCATCTGGATACATGGCACTCCACTACTGTGTGGTTTCTTAAAGCGCATCTTCCTCCACCTTAATGGCCGGCAACGCACCTGTAGCCCCCTGGTGTGGGACGTAGGCGATGTTGATCACTCACTATCAGATAACCCGTACGCTCGTTCGCCTTGTATTTTCCATAAAAAAATAAACGCATTGTTCTTTTTAGCAGTGTTAATTAGTTGTGTAAGATAGGAAAAGAAAACCTTAGAATGAATTGTGACACATCCATTTCCCAAGTTCCACCGACATCTTGTCCCTGAAGCGAAAGGATACAAATATAAAATATTTGTGACCGTAAGTGGAAAAGAAACACCCAGCCGTCGTGTTTACAGTTGCACGCTTGTGCTCTGCGCAACGACGTCCCTAGATTAAAATAGCTTTACGCTGTATTCCGCACGAGGCACGGTAGGCAGAGAGAACCCGGGAACCTAGTGTTAAGACACACCGTTCCGCTGCCGTTCCCCACTTACTCCGCCAAATTTGAGGCATCGCGTGTTGAGTGGCGGAACTCAACGCCGCACTTTGCCTTATTACCAGAGCGAAGAAATGAAACTTAATGTATAATTTCTTCGCTCTGGTAATAAAGCAATAAAAGGTATAAGGCAATATATTTAAATTGAAAATATTAAATATTTCATTTCCTCGACTGGGGATCGAACCCAGAACCTGTCGGTTACAGTCACAGGTACAAACCTGCCACTGCGCAACGACAGCCCTAAATTAAAATATTTTCTCAAATTTAGTTTTTTTATTTACATGTTATGTATTTGCATATAAGATAAATCAGTTCTTCCTTCTTTCTATTTCATTGTGGATGAATTTGAAAAATATATAAAATGAACAACGTTTCAAAATAATATTGCAACCAGAAGTAAAATACTTTTCTGGATTTACATAGTAATATAACTGAGACGATTAATAAAATATTCTCCGCTCTAGCATCCTCCTTTTTATGCACTACTTTAATTTACATTTTCATTATTAAGCTTTAAAGTTGAAAAGAGTCGAGACTATAGCGAAATGAATAAAAGTTACATTCACGATCTAAACTTACTATTGGATATTTTACATAACAAAGGCAGAATGAGCTTAACGTGTTTTCAGGCAAAACTATAAAATTAATTTTGTATATGAGTATGTATATGTATATGTGTGTGCGTTTGTGTGTGTGTGTGTGTAATATTAGCCAATAGGGCCTTGACATCTGTACTATAAGAAAACAAGAAATTGGATTTGTATCCAGGATCCTCACGTTTAAATTTTGCGGAACAATATCTTAGTTGTATGTATGTAATGATGTTAACGTCTAAGAATGGGGACTGATATTATTTATTAAAACTTCCCTTTCTTAAAGTAAAATTTACAAAACTTCGAAGGTAACTTTGTCGTACTCATAAATGGGTGATTCTAACATACGCTTCCTTTGTACCACTTTTTAATAACATGTACATATTATAAAGAAAGATGCTTTGGAGACAAGGACTTGTAGACAATATTTAATATAAAAGTTTCAAGATTAATTACATTTTTACGTATTTTTACTCTATTTGTTGTAGTTGTAATGGCTGTTTTTGTGACGATAGGTAGAGTTTAGCTCGATTCCAATTTAGAGCAAAAATTTATTTTGATTTCATCACTCTGTTGAGATCAAATATCTCTTCGATCATCGTATCAAATATCTCTAATAGAAGTGGATAATGCAGTGTGTGTATTAACACTTTATTTATATAAATCTTAGGTATAAAAGAAGTTCATCACCGACGTACAATTTCAATAAATCCATATCACTAAAATTTTAGTAGCATTTAAACACAATTTTCACATTTTTTTCATATGTAACTTAAAATATATGTCACAGGAAACAAGTAAGATGGAGTGAAGTTACATATAAATAATATGTAAATTCTGCCATCTTATTTGAAGCATCGTGGCTCATTTCTTGTCGATCTGTCAAATTGACATTTTTTTTTATATTTGAGCATTTCTCTAAATTGATGTCAATATTTCGTATGGCCCCCAATGCTATTTATGTTTATGGTAATCATAATAATGGGATGAAATTCTATAGATTTGATCATATTGTTTTTCATATTTTCACACTTAATTTCGAATGTATGATGATGGAATATGCATTTCACTAGTAAACTTTTGTTTATTTATTTATTTATTTTTATTTATTATCTATACCCACTGTAAAGAAATAAATATTGCTGGCATAGAAAGAAGTATCATCATCACGTTTTACTAATAGAAAAAAATAGAATGGATTTTGCTATAAATAAATAATTTTGTAAAAATGAACGAAACTGACACTACCGAACTATTACTATAGTTGCATAAGAGTTATAACATAACATTCCCAAATATTTCCTCACATATAAATACCAACCAATATGTTTTATCTCTATATATAGAGTTAAGCACTTTGTCTCCCATTTTTTAGCCCTTATGCTCTCTCCACGTTTTATTATCGGCTATTTCTTTGACGATAAAAGCTCGATCCAATTCGAATTGACGCATTTTTCTCGTTACGTTTAGATTTAGTATGTGTATATTTTAAGATATTGTCTAGAATTATATTGTTTTGTTCCATTTTTATTCTTCTTATTTGTCTGTAAATATATAAAAGTTAGTATTATTTGAAATGTTATTGTTACAATACTTCGACAGGATGAATATTGACTGATTAAAAGAATACAATTGAATTGTATTTGGTTTAAAGTTAAAGAATTGCTGATTAAAATTAAATTTATATTTAAATAAAAAGCTTGTCGTGGCGCAGCGGCACAGCCGTGTGACTGTAAACGATAGGTTATGGATTCGATCCCCATTCGAGGAAATGATATATTTAAATTTAATATTTTCATCTTCTCACTCTGATACAGGGCAAAACGCGGCGTTGATTTGAGCCACTCAACACGCAATGTCTCAAATTCGGTGGAAAGTAGGGAACGGAAGTGAGACGGAGTCTCGGTGTCTTAACACTAGGTTTTAGGGAACTTGGGTTCCCTCTGCCTACCCTGCTACGTGCGGGATATAGCGTGAAGCTGAGAGTTAAGAGTCAATTATTATAACATTATTATAATATGATGTAAAGTTTTGATTAAAAAAGGAGACCCGCTGCCTTTCTTTCGCCAATTCTTCACTGGTGGAAGTGAACTGGTGATAAATTATTTGACGTTCAAAAAACAAAGCTTTGATGTGTTCAAAAATAAAGCTTTGAGAATTTGATGTGTGTGTGGGGTTTCCAACTCTTCTTAGTTAATTAATTTATTTATATATTTCATATATTTTATTTATTAGAGCGACCATTTATTTTATTTATTTAAATGTTGACAAATTTGCAGGCAGAACCTAACTGGTATTATAGAAGCTTGTTTGTATATTGTTGAATGTTAATTGAGGAAAACTTACATCTACTTTACCTTTCATTACCGCGAACTCTGAATATTTAAACTCGTGTGCGCCAGTCAGAATGTCTAATTTTGTTTTTGAGATTAATTACTGTAACATTTAGTGAGGTTGGGAAATTCGGCGGTAGGTACCAAATCACACGTTGTCCAGAACAAACCCGTGATAAATTCAGTAGAGACCGCACAGCGAAGATACGTCTCCACGCAAACCATGTTGTGACCATTAAGCCTACGTCGATTTTTTTTTGCTTTGCTTGGTATTATTTATATTAAGCAGAGGGAATTCTGGTGTTAACACAAACCTTTCCATTATTTTCCGCCGACATTTCATTTTTAGTAACGTTACCAACGGGCTTAGATTCTGACAATAGATTCGATTTGCAGGTTATATATTGTATATATAGTTACTAACTAACATATATATATATATATATATATATATATATATATATATATATATATATATATATATATATATATATATATATATATATATATATATATATATATATATATATATATATATATATATATATATATATATTGGCGTAGAATAAAATGAAAATAATAATAACTTTATTTTCTCGAATGAGGATCGAACCCATAACCTGTAGCGCAGTTACAATCGGACTCGTTTGCCCATGCGGCCACGACTGGCCTCTCATATATTCATTTATTCTTTTAACATACTAAATAATATGTATATCATACATATATATGTAATATATTTGTATATATATCGTATGTATAACGCTTTTTGTTTTCACTAACAAAGAAAATTAATAGTAAGAAGACTGTATGTGAATTGTTCAAACATATTCATTACGCATGGAGTCAATGGTAGCTAGCTTACTTGTGTATAAGGTGGTACATTTATACAGCTTATATTAATAATGTACCTATATGTATATAAATGTATAGCTATTACAATATACTTAGAACATCGTATCTTGGACAGAGATTTTAATTAATCACGTTTTGGCAATCCTTATGATATATCCCACATACAGCAGGCACGGAGATATCCTCTGGGAGGATAGGATCATAGAGATTGAAGCCACAACCATCGTTCTTACCATCAGCCGCCTTCCATTGTGCCATAACGGTATCTAATATAAATTTAACGAATGTTAAAATCATAAATGTAATACATTAGTTTTTATTTTGAGCTAAGGTCACTAAGCTGACATATGTACATATATATTGCATTAGGCATTTGCGTGATGATAAACGTATTTGGTCAACCGATAAGTACTTATACAGTATGAATTTAATTTTTGTCACGTTCGTTTTTCAAAGAGACAAAGAACAATACTTTACTCTAGAGATAAGTAATAATAATATTTCACCAGTACTATAAACAGACTTCAATGTCACTTCATTACAGCTATATATATTTTAGCTATAAATATTTTTTATTTAATAAAAAAATTTTTTTTTTTTTTTACTAAGATAAAGCGCGGCGTTGAGTTTTGCCACTCACCACGCCAATACCTCAAATTTGGCGAAGGCAACTCAGGAAGTTTCTAGTCTCTAATGGTATCGACATAAATCGTGTAGGTTTACTCTAACTTGGTTATTGATACTGTTTTCTGAAATTGGTTGTTATAAGCCAACCTTCCCTTAAATATATCAATCAACTTTAAAAGGCAGCTAAACTATATTCTGGTACTCAAAACAACCTGAGGTTTTCTAAAGACCAATTATTTTATTTTAATAATTTTGTCGCTTTTTTTTAATAAAAGAATAATCGATATCGATAAAATATAAAATCATTGTTTAATTTTGGTTTATTTTTTTCTTATACATCTCTTAGTGCTTCTTTTATAAGCAAATACCAAATAACCATATTTATGATTACTTAATTTTACTTTTAATAAATAATTCATACAAATTTTGCCACTAAATTTAAACTTACAAGAATAAAACGCATCATTTAAAGATAGTGCTTTTATTCATTACAGAATCTATACAGACTTTGCCGAATACATACAAAACATTAACAATTTTGAAATGAAATCATCTAAGTAAACTACTCGTAGCAGCATGACGTACTTAATTGACATAATTGAAATAAAGGTAGGGAAATGTGCGGAAGGGCAATCAGTTTACTAAATATGTAATATTATTATCAGTCCTTACTTAAAATCTAAGGGCGCTGCATAAAGGTTAGATCACACTGGATGAGGCTTTTAGAAGATATAAAAATATATTAATTAAAAATAGGATTTTAAAAACAAGCTTTCTAGACTTTTATTTAATGGTGTAATGTATTTCAAAATTAAGTCTTTTTATTTTATATCTATATGAAGTAAATTGTACGGAAACTATATTCTACTGTTTTCTTCTAATGGCTTTATTTATAAAAAGACAAACGAGCGTACGTACGGGTCACCTGATGGTGAGTGATCACCGCCGTCTAACTTGCCTTTACGGTTGAGTTAGACGCGCTTTTTGAAGGTACTCGTATTGTATCGACCTGCCGCAGGAAGGCCGTTATACATATATGTCCATTCTTTTTTGGATTAATTACAGTTATTGAAAACACTCTAACACGATTAGCACACACGGCACATCAAATAAAAGCTTGTTCTATAGCTGGGCAGGCAAAAGTTAGTGTCAATACATTCCGCTCTCGAAATAAGTAAATTATTTAGTAACGAAACTTACCTCATCATTTTATATTAGCAGAATGTGGAAATTTTGAATGATTTATGTATTTTTCATATAAATTCGTAAACAGAGCTGCTTAAATTAAGTTGAAAAGCATGTAATGAATAGACAAACATATGCTTTTACATGAAATACGTGTATGGCTTTATGCAAAAATTGGTTATGATTTTGAATAACAGAGTTCTGCCTTCACAAAAATATATAAAATCTGTTGAAAACGCATGAGTTTTTAAATAATAGAAAACTTTGAAAATATTACTTTGATATAAATATTTGGAAAGTAATAATATTTTTCAGATTCACTCTGTATCCCTCACATGGCAGGTTCCCAGGGGGAACTTGAGAACCTCGTGTTAAGACACTTCCGTTGCTTACCTTCTACCAAATTTGAGGCATTGCGTGTTCAGTGACGCAACTCGACGCCGTCCTGTTCGTTATCATTGAAAAGAAAATAAAAGTATTAAATATTTCACTTTGTTGGGATTGAACCCACAATTATATCGTATTTGCAGTCGTCATTATGGAAAGCAGAATATTGCTTAATTTATGTAAAATATGAATATGATATATTTAAATAGTAGCAGTCTGCAGGACTGTACATACTTTTGTATACATGTATACAAACGCTCGTTTATGCCAGTATTATCAAAGTTCAATCAGCCAGAAGCCAATTGATAAGGATCAGATCTTGTGCTTCAGCGTACACATTGACACCTGGTCAACTTATAACTCTCAAATTGTTAATCTACTATTTTTTTTTGTACAACTTTAATAAAAATATTCCACTTGAACTAAATTATTTATTAATTTAACAAATCATATAAATAAAGAAAGTAAAGTTAGAAAGAAGAATCATACTGCATTTATTATTAATAAGAGACCTTTCATTTTTGTGTTAAAAATTAAAATAATTCTTATAAAGCCTATCTGTGTGATCATAACCTAAGAACTGAGAAAATTTCTATAAAGTAAAATTGGCAATTTAGCACAATTTCGAACATCAAATTACGATCTTTATGAAATATTAGCTACTATTACTATTCGGGCATTTGAGGATTAAAATATAATATATATGTAACATAACATAAGCCAATTGAGTAAGAAATAGTTCGCAGAAGAGTTTACACACTACATACTATTAAATTTCGATGTTGAATACTTTTTTACACTGAAATTTAAGTAATAATTATTATCGAAGGAAGATCTTTGGTAAACTTATCAATTTCATTTTTAAGCAAGCGACACTCTCTTCTTTTTTTCCTTTTCCATTCAATGATACTACAAAATATTTCAGTAGATCAAGATAATTACATATTTATAATTTTGTATCTGTTCTTATTACATTAAGGACATCAAGGGTAGACATTTTGAGTCCCTTTTCCTAAATAAATACTTTTCAACCACATACAGCATTTGTCATAACAATTCATCGCAAACTCGTCAGGTTATAACTTTTTCACGCAAAAACCGCAAAAGTGAAAATCACGTCGAAAATTTAGGACCCCAAGTTTGTTTCGTGTTTTGACGGGCGTCTATTATTCACCACTCACCGTTGCTTTCATATTTTACCCAAACCGTATTCTTTCATTTAAATTATGCTTTTAAAAAAAAAACAGAAATTAGCATTAATTTTAAATATCTAACAATAATACTGCGTAAGTAAACGTATACTACAATGAAGAAAAGCCACTTAATAAATAAAGTGAAATAATAACAACATATAAGTTTATTAATAAATAAAATGTAATTATTATAAAAAGCCTAATTATATAGCCTCAGTGGAGCCAGTGTGTAAACGTTATATCCTAGAGGACTAGACCGCGTTCCCTGCGCTGTGGATCCCGTTTGCACTCAACGGTATGGTGTTGAATTCATCTTCGAGGTCATCATTTTTTCTGTAACAACAATGGTAAATATTAGATCACAAAAACATATTTTTTTGTATTTTTGATTATTTTTTTTAGTTAATCAGGTAAAATAATATCAGTAACATCGTTACCTTAAAACAATCTAAAAATCCCTAATAAAATAACAAAAAGATATTCTAGAATACACTATACATTAATTAAACTTATATAACAATGTAGCTTCAACAGAATTTGGTTTACATAGTAGACATTGGAAAATGCCTACATCCATCCGTCCTCATCCATTTCGCACAATCCACATTTCCAAAAATCATTATAACTACATTAAAATAATTGGTAGAACGACGTAATTAAAAATTGTATGTTTAAACTTTTAAAAAATTGTTAATTTTTAAAAACATAAGGAATAGTGTTAAGTAAAACAATATGATGTCTTCAATTTTAAATTCAGAAGTATACAGTTATTTCTATTTCGCTGTTATTCTATAAATATATCATGAAAGATTTTTTTTTAAATATATTACTTCAAGCATAAAAATACTTTAAACTAAACTTTGTAGCCTCCAAAATTAAGAAAAAAAAAATAAACCGTTTACATTAGTAAAATAAGAATCTTCAATACTAAAAGAAACTATTTCCAAACATTCATAATATATGTAAATATAACTGATATCTGAAATGTTATCAAAAAAATCAAATAATGTTATTTGCAAAACATATTTGCGACACGTACTCGTACATGATGTGTAAATAACTAGCGTATAAATATTTATTCCAAGATTACAATTCGTAGAAAGTATAATAAAATGGAATACAAGAATATTGTTGGTACATAAAATAAAGTTTATTCAATAGATAAAAGGGCACAATCGTGCGAGTGTATACACGACAGGTTCTGGGTACCATTCCCATTTGACGTTTTTTTGTATCCCGCACGAGGTAGCGTAGGCAGAAGGAACCCGGGAACCTAGAGTTAAGACATTCCGTTCCACTTCCGTTCCCCACTTTCCGCCGAATTTGAGGCATTGCGTGTTGAGTGGCGGAACTCAAAGCCGCGCTTTGCCTTATTACCTTATGTAATATTTAATAGTTAAATGCGCATTTTGAATATTTAATAGTTAAATAGCTTCGCTCCCGTAACAGGGTAAAAGACAGCGTTGAGTTCCGCCTTTCAATACACAATGCCTCAAATTTGACAGAAAATGTTTAACGGAATTGTTTTGTCTTAACACTTGGTTCCCAAGTTCCCTCTACCAACCCTAACATGTGCGAGACCGACCGTAAAGGTAAAAAAAAACTAAAAAAACACAAGAGAAAAATCTTATACAGATACAGATAGTAAAGATGAATTTCAATGTGGCGCTATTTTATTTTCTAAAGTACTTTAATATTCCCTCCTTTCTAAATAGTTTATAGTATTTTGGTGGCATCGTTATGTTCAAGTTCCATTTGGGCTAAATATTTGTACATTAGTGCAATAGCAGTGTTACATCAAACGCAACAGTTGTTGGTTCAATTCTACTTTAGGGAATAGATTATTTAGTGATGGATTATATCCTCAACGTCTCGAAATATCAACGAAAACTGGATAACGGAGTACTTTAATGCCAGGAATGAGGAAATCACTAGTATCTTAGGCTTTATCTATTAAACTCTAGTCAAGATATTTGTTTTTTTTTACGCTTTACTTTATAAGCAGGAGTGGAGACAGAAACAACTCAGTGTCTTAGACTACGTTTTTCAATTTTCAGAGAGATGAGTGGCGAAGTTTAAACAGCAGGAAAATGCAAATGATTCATTCAAAAGAGTGGGAATTTAACTTTAAACCATCTTGATTTCGTAAATTAATGTTACTGCGCTATAATATTTTGTATGGAGATAAAAACAATTCCTAAAAGAGAACATTTTTATACTATTATATATATCTTTCTCCAAATACCATTAAATATCTTTATTCATATATATATATATATATATATATATATATATATATATATATATATATATATATATATATATATATATATATATATATATATATATATATATATACTATTATATATATCTTTCTCCAAATACCATTAAATATCTTTATTCAAATATACTTTAACGTATACATTTGACAGTGTTCCTTAAGAAACAAAGTAAACTACTTAAGTCACCCCTTTTCTTGGATACCAAGGCCAGTGTACATATTATAGTCTCTGATGTTTAGTAAAGATTGCTTTTTCTTGTAAAATTGATAGCATTTCTTGAATACTCGCAGAAACTGTCACAAATTTGCCCTGAACTTACGATGAATAAAAAATATGTGTTTTTATAATATATATGTTTATAAAAATATATAAACTAATAGTGTTTATTCTATCAAGTAATAAAAATATTTATATAGCCCATTATATATATATATATATATATATATATATATATATATATATATATATATATATATATATACATATATATATATATATATATATATATATATATATATATATATATATATATATATATATATATATATATATATATATATATATATATATATATATATATATATATATATATATATATATATGTACAATCAATATTGCTATTCAAATTCTTATAATGTTTATTTTTACATTGCCTATCATACATTTCGTAGATTGATGTAGTGATAAATCTACATAAAACTATACGAACCTGCCTTTTAGAAAAACAGGCGTTGTATACTCACTCAACAAACGTAACCTAACGCTGGACACCCCAACAATTTTCCACCTGCTTAAACATATTGTGAGCTGGATGGCAACACTCAACGCTGTACTTAGCCTGGCGGTACCAACGAAATAACTTCATAATCACTGTTCTCTCAAATATTACATGAGCCCCCAAACATCTTTAATCAGCTATGTCAAAACACTATGATAATATCAAGTAGATTTTAAGAGTAATAAATTATGTCACTAACTTAGTTTCACATAGTTTAATCAAGCTTCATATAAAGACGACCCAATTTCACGTGAGAAATTTGTGACAAGCACCCAACGGAGCACTTTCCTAGGTGTATATGGCCCATGGTATGAATAGGTACACATTGTACTTCAAAACTAAATTGGACGGAGGTTAGTTCATCTTTGTTATACTATAAGTATGCAAAATAGTATGAAACAAACTGAGGCCCGTCGTGGCACAGAGACACAAGCGAGTGACTGTAAACACGACTGGTTGTGGGTTTGAGTCCTGCTCGAGGAAATGAAATATTTCATATTTTAATACTAATAACTAAAAAATAATTTTACGCTCTGGAAATACAGCAAATCGCGGCGTTGAATTCCACCACTCAACATGCAATGCCTTCTAATCAGTAGAGTGTAAAGAACGGAGTGTCTTAACACTAGGTGTCCAAATACCTCCGCCCACCCGATCATGTGCGTTAAACTACAAAAAAAAACATTTATTTACTATTTATAATTAAATTACAACAGTAATTTCTATACCTCTCAACTGAACAGAGCGTGACTTTTCCATAATCCAAACTATTAGTCCAAATTGTAGCTAGAAATTTAGTCCAACATTTTTTTTTTCAACAAAAAATATAAAAATAAAAACATTATAAATATAGTTTTAATATTTCTACATTTTTAAAACGTTAGTACAATACAGCTGCGGTAAAACATTAACGTATCATGAAATAAGACAAAATTTAACCAAACAGTTAGCTCTTTTATGCAGCACTAATTCGAAACTCTTAACTTCAGTAACAGAACACACTCTATAAAATAAAGTTTTCTGTTTCTCCTGTATAGTAAAGTTATCTCTTTCTAGAAACTATCGTGGCACAGTTGCTGACTGAAAATGCGACGCTTGTGGGTTCTATCCTACACGAGAGTATGAATTATTTAATATTTCTCTAGTAAGACAAAACGCGGCATTGAGCTGCGCCGCTTAACTCGCGATGGCTTGAAAATTTTACGGAAATTGGAAAATTTGGAGTGACTGCCTATCCTGTTCATACGGGATACTGTGTTAAACTAAAAATAAGTGCATACATATACAAAGAATCTTGAGGCCTGTCGTGACTCAACGGCACAAACGTGTAACGTGTAAACGACAGGTCGTGGGTTCGATCTCCACTCGAGGAAATGAAATATTTAATTTGAAATTAAATATTTGATGTTTTCATTTCTTCGCTCTAGTATCAAGGCAAAGCGCGGCGTTGAGTTCCACTACTCAACACGCAATGCTTCAATTTCAGCGGGTA
This sequence comes from Eueides isabella, assembly GCA_019049475.1. Classification (NCBI taxonomy): domain Eukaryota; kingdom Metazoa; phylum Arthropoda; class Insecta; order Lepidoptera; family Nymphalidae; genus Eueides; species Eueides isabella. The sequence goes on along the minus strand of CM032384.1, from coordinate 13,296,144 downwards.
GTGGAAAAAGGAAGTAGAATGCAGTGTCTTAATATTAGGTTCCCAAGTTCCCTCTACCAACCTTGCCGTGTGCGGGATACAGCGTGTAGCCAAAAATATACGACGAGTACATATAAAGTAATTTAGCGGTAAGTACAGTGATTACCGCTAGCTAGCTAACGAGAGGTGAGCAAAAATTACCTTTGTTTAAGAATATTGTTGTAAGACTTTAACAGGGAACTGAGGTACTGTCCAATTAAGCAATTACTCTTTGAAATGTCTGAAGTTCTGTCTTAATCGTATTTTCTGTCTCTCTTGTTAGACTTCTTTTGTTTTTTCGCAGGTTAGGTATTATTTAACGCTTAGTAAACAAGAAATATATTGCGAAATGGCATTATAATCTCCCATTTTTTAAATTGTTACTTTAGTAAGATAACAGAAAAATCGCCTAAAATTAATATTAGCTTCCGGTTTAAATTTTAATACTTTTGTTTAAAAAGTATTTATCTTTCCTAAGTGTGGTAATATCACTTCCAATAATTATGTTAATAATATTAGGTACACACATACATACACATAATAACACACCCCCAGCTTCACGCTGTATCCCGCACATGGCAGGGTAAGCAGAGGGAACTTGGGAACCTAGTATTAAGACACTCCGTTCTACTTCTGTTCCCCTCTTTCCGCCGAATTTGAGGCATTACGCGTTGAGTGGCGATACTCCACGCCGCCTTAGGTCTTTTATAAGAGTGACGACTTGAAAACATTAAATATTTAAAATTAAAGTATTAAATATTTCATTTCCTCGAGCGGGGATCGAACTACAACCTGTCGATTACAGTCACACGCTTGTGCCGCTGCGCCACGACAGGCCTTGATGTAAATATAATTATTAATTATTATAATAATATGACCTGATTAAACGTGATACTATACCATTCTAATGAGCGTAGTGATCCTTTCTAGGCCTTTAATCTTCATTATAAATATGTCGCATAATCAAAAAAGTGAAGTTAACGAAAGCTTTAAATAAAGGCTTCGTTACTTCTGATGGTAAATAAAAGGGACAAATCATCTCTAATGAAGCGATTTCCAACTTCCAACTTGACAGTCAAACGACGAATGTTGGTTTGCGAGAAAATAATGGCAAATTTACATTACAATCGTATGTATAACTTTATATAAGAATTTAATGTCATTTAAGCAAGTAGAAAATATTTTTTTATTGCTCTGGTTATTTATTCACACGCTTAAGGTATCTCACGTTAATTTAGAGATAAGCATTATAATATAACAAGTTATTTTAAAAACATTTGTTATTAAAAAATAAAAAAAAAAAATGTTCTCGCACATTTATAATAATATTTCACTCACTCAGCTTCACGCTGTATCCTGCACATGGCTGGGTAGGCAGAGGGAACTTGGGAATCTAGTGTTAAGACACTCCGTTCCACTTTCATTACCATTTTGCAGAATTTGAAGCATTGCGTGTTGAGTCGCGGAACTCAACGCCGCGTTATGCCTTGTACCAGAGCGAAGAAATCAAAAACATTAAATATTTAAATTGAAAATATTAAATATTTAATTTCCCGTAGGGAATTTTTTTTTTTTTAAATCGAATCCACAACCTGTCGGTTGCACACGCTTATGCCGCTGCGCCACGACAGGCCTCAAACACACCCCGATCTCTGTTTTCCACCCTAATTCAAGACAATAAATCTTCGGTGTCAGTGTCTTAGAATAAATAAATACAACAATACGATTTTACGAAAAATAAATTTAAAGTAGTCATTAAAAACTGCCTTAAAGATGATGGGAACTGTGGGGATTGTAATGTTTATACTTATACTTACTAGCTAATTTACTATTGAATAAACAGATATAGTATACCGGATAAGCATTTATTCAGAAAAAGAAAAATCCACCACCGCTTAACACCAACCAATTTGATCATTAGCAAAACAACGCCGCAGTTTAAGGTGAGAAAATCGAAATAATTCCTTTCCACAAAACAACAGCCCATAATCATCGCACTTGTGGGACCATGATGATCACTGTGTTGTTTCCGTGTATAAACTATTTAAACTAAACATAATATAAACTAATTATTCATTGCTTGAAATGCTTCCCGGAAGTGAGACGTGCGGAACAAATTTACATAAAGTTCCTAAGTAGAACAAAATCACAGAATATGTAAGTTATATTTTAGGTATCAAACTAGTCTTTGTTCCGCCACTAACATATAATTAATTTCACCACGAAACGCATTACCTCTTTAAATGGTCTTTCTGCACAACGGAATGACTGACACGCTGCTTACTGTATAAATTGGAACAATGGCGACAATTATATGTTTAACTCAAAAATGTCCATAGGAAAAAAAGTATCATAAGATACTTTATAATTAAATATTGAAAATATTATATATTTATTATATGATTCAATTTTGTAAAAAAAAATATATATTTAAGGCTAATGTGACAGTAAACTGCTTTATATTGAATGCAGCAAGCAACCAAGAAAATAAAATAAAATAAAGCCAAAGAGTAAGATTCCATTACAAACTTAATCCAGTTAAAAACAAATAAATTTTAAAAGCTTTCCACTTACTAGAATACAATTACATAAAAGCTTCAATATTGTGCAAAAGGACTATTCCTTTGTGAATTTAGAATATATTGTGGATATTCAAATTCTGAAGACAAATTTCTGTATTTAATTTCAATTTTATCTAGTTTTATATAATACTTTTATATCATTTCTTTAGAAGGTTTTTGTAGCGACATTTATATATACTACAAAATAAAGAACGAAAAGAATAATTGTTAAAAAAATGTAATAAATTAAATAATCTAATTATCACTAACAAAACTCTTTAAGAGAAGTTTTTATAAATTAAAATAACCATCACATGTGATACACAGCTTCATTTCATTTCCTCGAGTATGGCTCGAACCCACAACCTGTCGGTTACAGTCATACTATTGTTCCGCTGAGCCACGACAGGCTTCAACTTAAATAAACAGGCTTAACTCAGCAAACTTTAAAATATTAGTATAGATCTCAATCGGTGTCCCTTTCAAAAAACGTTCTCTTAGCATATGTAAATAACCATCTAAACTATCTCCAAAGAAGTAAATTAGTTAAGTAAGCCAAGTCTAAGCATATAATATCCAAATTTCTATTTGCGGTAATATCCATTACTGCCGGTCACTTTGATGTTAATCTGTTTTAAGAACCTTTCAGCAGTTATTAACTAAGTTTTATTTCATTAAACGAATATAATGTGTACGGGCGAGATGGTTAGAGTTTGTTCTATCTATCTTTTATATATAGGTGTATTGCCAGAGGGCGGGTTATATCTGGGTCACGTGTTTATTACAGCTGTACTCGTAATTAATTTCTGTTTAACTGACTCTTAGTAAAGTTGTTACATATATGTATGTATATATACTTCGTAAGGAATATTTGATAAGGGTTGTGAGTAGATCAAATATATATTAAAGCTAGATAGTTGGGGCACAAGTTGCAAGTTTTAGTCCACTCGAGGAAATTAAATAATTAATATTTTAATTTCCTAGCTCCAGTAACAAATACCGACGTTAAGATCTACTAATCAATACGTCATAACTCCAAAATTCGGCGATAAGTGGTAAATAGAAGTGATTTAATGGGAATGGAGTATCTTACACTATTGAAATTTGTTCATACTCGTACGTACTAATTTTCAATATTTACTATATAACTATCTCTGTTTTGACTATTAAACTATGGTCGATGTTGAAATGTTATGCTTTTTGCTTATCTATAGCAGATATTACTTATACACAGTCGAATGAGTGAACCGATTAGAGTAAGGTTTAAAGCTTGCCAAGAAATATATATATGAAATAAGTGTTACCGCCAATGTTCTATACTTTAAAATCGCTAGCTAGCTCTCTGATAATATTATTGAAATACTATTATAGTATTTTTTAAATATTATAACCTAACTTTAAAAACTTATTGAAAAATATTCTACATTTATAAGAGACAAAGATCAAATTAAGTAAAATGGTGTGTAATCAAATAAAATTAAACATTCTGAAAATCATGTAAGAAACAATTTCTACAATAAAATACATATTTATTTTGTGTGTATAATATATATTTAGGCTTTTTAGCTTCGTATATACGATAGGGCAAGCTCTTTTTACCGTAGAGTAGTTTTAGAAAGAAAGTAACATTGGAAATTGTTATTTTTTTTTTCGTTTTTATATATTTTTTTAAATACTTTTTTCCTAAAGAAAATGAGACATCTAAATACAGAATTAACTCGACTCGTTAGTCAAATCTGTAATAATGTTCGAAAGCACTAACCTCAGAAACTATTTTTTCAAATTAAAAATATATAGGTATATTTTTACTATTTTTTAAAGTGTTATTTCACACTTAGGACAGAAAATACTAAACTTAAATTTAAAAAGCGTATAAAAATTTCGAACGAAGCAGGATTTGAACCTGCGCCTCTGGAATACCGTTCCAACGGTATTCCAGAGGCGGAGGTTCAAATCATGCTTCGTTCGAAATTTTTATACGCTTTTTAAATTTAAGTATATATAGATATACATTAGATAGTATATTTATCAAAGATTGATGTAGGCTATATTAAATCACTTAACCTCTTTATTTTAATGTAATATACTTTTAGCTCTGAGTTATTTTTTTTAGAAATGGCAGTAAGACAAGCGAAGTCGCAGTTACAAACTATATACATATGAGTAAAGATATAGCAAATTCCTTTTACACTTCGAAACTCCTTAAAACATAATATGGAGTCCAGTTCTGGAACACTTGGCGTAACTATATTGCATTTCTAGTGCACATTATTTGTGAGGAATCTCTTTTGAACCAGATCTATAGCCACGGGGCATTTCCATTGTCTCGTCTTATCAGACGTCTTCTTAGTACAATTGAAACGTGAATAGCTAAGATCGATTTGAATTGCGCTTTGTAGATACTATTAGTAACTACAGTTAGAGTTATATATGAATATATATACATATGTAACTTTACAAAATTAGTTAAGCCTTTTTATTATTAGATTTCCTAGTATATAGTCAGGGTATATACCCTGACTATATACTTTTAATTACGTGGAATTGGCAATCAAATCAATACATAATATAAAAGATCACTGCCGCGATACCCATAATTTAGAAAATACTATGTTATATATGAAAAAATCCTAATAAAATACAGAGATAACTAATTATCGTACAAAATTTCGTCCGTAAGTCAGTACAATTACTTCATGCATAGAATAAAGTTCTCGCAGCTAGGGCCCTGTAACCGAGTGGCTAAACAAACTCAGTTAGCAAATACGAACGAACGGATGACGTAAGCGTTAGTTGTCTTTGTACGATGTAGTTTTAATTGCAAGAGTTACAGCATCGCTTTAATTACATCGAATTACATACAGCTTCTATCTGAAAGTGTATTTAGTATTTAGAACTTTAGGTAATTAATACGGAAAGAGGAACGAGATATGTCATTAATAAACGTGACAGTTACTGCAAGTAATATTAGCTTAGCCATTAACGATGTATCCCGCACATGGCAGGGTAGACAAAGGGAACTTGGGAACCTAGTTTTATAATGCTTCGTTCAATCCCCCGTTTTGTGCTGAATTTGAGGCATTGTGTGTTGAGTGGTGGAACTCAACGCCGCGCTTTGCCGACTTACTAGAGCAAAGAAATGACTCAGCTTCACGCTGTATCCCGCACGAGCCAGGGTAGGCAGAGGGAACTTGGGAACCTAGTGTTAAGACACTTCGTTCCACCTCCGTTCCCCACTAAGAAAGAAATGACAATGCGAATACTTCCTCGAACCCACAACCTGTGAAATATTTAATTTCACAGGTTGTGGGTTCGAGGAAGTAGCACGCGTAAGCCCTTGTGACACGATATTGATATATAATTGTAATATGTAAAATTTACTATTTATAATCCTAGTTCAAAATTATTTTAAAAAAATACTCACACTACATCTTTCTACTATACTGGCTGATCATCCATAGTAAAATTATTATGATAAAGGTGACATTTGATAAATTATGTATATGTTATAAGGATAGGGAAGACATTTTTACAAGTTTGCCACGGTATACGGTACTCTACTCTACATCTTAAAGTGTAAATTGTAGACGATAACAAGTGCAAAACAATGTTAATGTTGGACTTCAAATATTTTTATTTATTTTTTAGCATAATAAGCAAAAAACATTTGAGACATAATATTTTAACCTAAAACCACTTCATATAGAATTTATTAGAGCTAAAACATCACAGCGATATTTCAACTTCATCAATGAAATACAATTAATACCAAAAAAAAACAACTTTAAAAAAACATACACAAGAACAACTTAGTTTAAAATCGTTTCTAAATGCCGTAAAATATTCCAAAATAAATCACATTCAGGAAATTGCAGTAGCAATACAATAGAGATATAATATTAGCTTATCACGCGAGACTTATGCCTGGTGAATACATGGCTTGATCACAAATCGACCTTAAAAGCGACTTCCTGTTTCAGGTTCTGACCTACATACCTTTTACCTATCACATTACTGTTGAAAGCTTTTAAATAAAGCTAAATTTGAAATGAGACGTGTAGCTTTTTAAATAAAACTTCTCCCATCTAAAAGTAACCAAAGACTTTGTCTGGTTATAACGGTATAAACGTAATTATTGTGGTTTAAACTCCCGCTTACTAGAGTAATTTTAAAAATAATATATTCAAATTATTTTATTTTTTTTTGTAATACCAGCTGCGGTGCTGGGTTCCGCTACTTAACTAGCAATTTTAAACTAACTAACAAAACTGAGGGATAATGAAGAATGCGCTTATCTCAATAACTACTTCAATTTCATAAAAAAAAACTTGTGTTGAATAGTAAATTTAATGAGAAACGCTGCCCATCAGGTTATTTTTTTTAACTAACTGTACACAGTATAGCAATTATAGTAAACTGGAACACGTACAATATGTCATGTGTACACAACTATGAAAACGGTGACAAAGTCGCGAGCAAAATCAAGCACACAATATTTGTTTGACAATGTGACCTATGCCGTCAAATACATCGCCTGATCACAAATCAACGATAATGGAGCGACTTCCTGTCTCACTCCCTGATTGCCACTGACACAGACACTTTGCAAGGCGACGCTATAAAATGATACTTACTTAATGGAACATATCTCATTTATTGTTAGGTTAACAATGTATGTTTTGTTTTCATAATAGGATAAAGGAGTAACTTATAAAAAATATACATATATATATATATTTGTCGGCCTCATGCTTTATGCCGCAGGGAAAGCAAAGTGAATTTGTGAACCTATTGTTGCAAATGAGGCATTGCCTGTTGAGTAGCAGAATTTAACACCGCGCTTTGCCTTGTTACCAGAGCGAAGAAATAAAAACATTAAATAACTCATTTTTCCGACTATAGATCGTATTCACAACCTACCGCTTTTACAGTCACGTGCTTGTGCTTGTGCTTGCTTATATTAATTATAGTTATAACCAAATATGAATTGCTCTTCGATCAATCAATTTTATTACTACTTTTTTTTTTAAAAATATTACAATAAATAATGTTAATAGATATTTCTTTATTCCTTTTCGAATCTAGAAGAAGAAGTTCATAAACAATATAAGACGCATAAAACTATAGAGTTATTAAAAGATTTAGTTTTAGTTATTAAAAGATTTTAGTTTTAAAATATGTGTTTTACTTGTCAAGCGTGCGCGCAGACACAAATTAATTAAAGGTACGAGGCAGTTTGCCGACTCTGAGTGTTTACATTTCACAGTATCACACAGAGGTATATTTGTTAAGAAAACCTAACAAAAGAACGAAAAATGGGATAATAGGTGACTTTTTCTACTGTATGGTGACCGTTGTGGTATTTATCTATTTTTTGTTTATGTAAAAATCGAAGACTAGGAACGTCTCATGTGGAGCTCTAGTAGACCATTTAAAAATAAGAATTACAGCTATGGTGCTACAGCAAAATTTGTTCAGTCTCAAAAGAGTATTATGCATTGACATATAAAACTTGGGGATCAAGTGCTTTAGCAAAATTGAGGATATAGTTTCTTTCGCCGGTTCTTCTCAGGTCTGAGGCAGTAACTTTAGTGAACTGGTGGTAAATTGTTTAACGTTCAAAACGCAAAGCTTGTAACTTTTTATTTTGAATAAAAAATATTTAAATTGGATTTTAAATTTGAACGTGGAATTCTAATAGACCAGCTGAAATATATGAAGTTGTTGAATGATAATTCATATATTTCCATTCCATTACCAAAGTTATTCAGTCTGATGAATATTATTGATCGACACATAAAGCTTGAGAGTCTGGAATATCGTATGTGGAATTCTAATAAACCAACTAAACTATATGAATAAGGGATACAGTTCTTCGACAATAATTGTCCAAAATATTCATATTTTTGACGGATATATAAAACTTACGAGTTACGAACATTTCAAATGAAAGTCATTAATTAATGCGCTCTCACAGATCCCCTCCGCATAGGTTGTGATACTTGGTGATTTAATGCCCATAATCTCAGTTGGCTCGTCTCATGCACCATCGCAATTCTGGGCTAAATGGCATTTCTCCTTTAGTGCTCCTGAGCTAGCACTGGTGCTTATGCGCCTATTGCGGCACTCTGGAAGGCAAATACTGAGTTTCAGCAGACCAACTAATTTCGCATGTGGCGGTGCACTTTGAATACGGTACCAAAACTGCCTATTTTCATGATCTTTTTATAGATCGAATCGAGTTCGCAACCACTGAGAACAGCTAGACTGAGTTTCACATGATGGGACTGCCCCGCAACTCATAAATGTCGATATGACCGTATGGCCGTATTACCGAGCCTTTTTCGTTACGAAAATTCCCGCGACCTCTTAGTCTAGTTATTTCAGACTTTTATATACTTTTGATTTTTGTAATACTGTTTTCTGTGTTTCTCATACGTGTGCGGGTCCACACGCTGGGCCACTACGACGTATGCAATCGAGTAGTCCTAGAAAATTTTAAGTTACTTATAAACTATTAAAAGTTATGCTATTCATAACATCATTATAAAATTATAAATATATTTACGCGTAAGTTATGAAGGTATATTTCGATTTAAAAAAATATAATTCCTGTATACGTTATTCCTTTGTATTTTCCACTTCGAACAACCTTTTCATGGAACAAAAAGATCTATCTAGGTCTGCATTTTCTAACATAAACGTTCATTATAACTAGAATTCCAATTTACTTCGTGAAAAGCTGAAATTAAAATAGAGTTCCGTATAAAAAAACTGGACTGTCAAATGATAATAGTTACCTAACTATTTTTATAGAAAGATCTATGGAAAAATATAAATATAAATATAGTATACTTTTCTTTAAAGAAATCCTGTATTGATTTAACATTTACATTTTAACGCTATGGTATACTTTATGAAATTCATATGAATATTATCTCAGTCGTAAGTTCTTGTAGTGGCAGTAGTTATTTATAAATCTAAATTTAAGTAACGGGAGCTTTTCGTAGCGCAAAGGCACAATTATGTGTAAACGTGACAGGATGTGAGTTCGATCCCCACTCGAGGAAATGACTTACTTAATATTTTCAAGTTAAATTTTAAATATTTTCGTTCTTTTTCGCTCTGATAACAAAGTAAAGCGCGGCGTTGAGTTCCGCCACTCAACACGCAATGCCTCAAACTCGGCGCGGAACGGAAAGGAGTCTCTTAACATTAAGTCCCCTTTGGTTACCCTGGCATGTGCGGGATACAACGTTAAACTAAAAAAAATAAAGTGAAGGAGTTTGTTAGTTGAACACGCTTAGTTAAGGGACTATTATTTCGTTATTCAAAATTATTATATTTGTTAAGGATTATACATTTCCTGTATAAGTATTTATTATATTATTGATGTGTACTATATGTATTATACGTAAATATACATCACATTAAGTCCTTTCTTTCTTTCTTTCTTAGCTTCACGCTGTATCCCGCACGAGGCAGGGTAGGCAGAGGGAACCCCCGGGAACCTAGTGTTAAGACACTCCGTTACACATTATGTCCTATTGCAAAAAAATAAAGACAAAAACAAGAAAACCCGAGAGCTATTGTACGTTCGCTGTACAAAGGTTTAGAGATACGCATAAAGCATGTGTAACGGAGTTTAAAGGTTCTAAAACACGTCTGTTAAAAATTGCAAAAAAAATAAATAAAGAATAAAACTCCTTATCCATTTAAATACAATAGATAACTTATAAATGTGCTATGAAATAATAGCCTTAAATAAATATACTGTGACATAATTTGACTGCATTTACCACAATACTACTAACTAATACTGATTATTTTTTTATTCAAAATTTTCCGCTTCCGACGACCACTGTCTGAAATTTAACAGTATATTACTCATACTAATATTTTATAAGATTTTATTATTTTAAAATACGACAGCGTCACGTCGCTTGTGTTACAACTGGCAGATGTCTTACAACGGGCTTAGTCTTAATATACAAATCATTTTTTTATCTTTATTAGGCTATGCGGGCGGAGCCGCAGATAAAAAGAAATATAATAATGTTATGAAAAGGCTTTGTTTGATTTGAGATCCTTTGTCCAAAATAAATATATTAAAATCCAAATAACATATTAAATGTGGTATTATCTACTTATAAAAGATACTCGTATATGTATCTATTGCTTTTAGAAATATCTGTATCGCTATAACAAAACGATACATTGTACTTTATTATTTCTATTATTTACTTTTCTGTCGTATTCGGAAATATTTTGGTATAATAAGCTTACTGCTAACAAGCTTACCTTTTCTTCAACAAAGGAAGTTTTCATTTCTATTTAAAACAAACGGAACTGGAAGACGTTTTAATAGAAACAATAAAGAAAAAGAAATAATAGGAAAAATCAAATAATATTATGGTAAAAATTTTGAAACGTTATAAGAACATTTAAATTCTTACTATTTTTTAAAGTGTTCAATCATACTTAAGAAAGAAATATTCGTTCAGATATATAGAACGAGTACAAATCACTATGCACTAATACATGCATACCTAGAGTCATAAATTTAGTTTTTGTAAAATCAAAAATGCCGTTAGTACACTTATAAAGTATTATATCAATATACGCAGAAAGAGTCATTATTGCACAAAACGATTAATTTGTAACTAGAAAAGTCAATCTGAATAGACATTATGGTTCTGATTTTTCACGAAAATTATATCAAAGAATATAATATATATTTTGTATAAAAAGAAAATGGTGAATAAGATGAGAACATTCTCGATATTTCATTTTAAGTGTACCTGAAAACGTGACTGATGAAGCCAAGTAAAAGTTAATCAAAGTTCAGCGCTATCAATTTACTTCAAATCGATCATTGCTAACCAAATTTTGTTTATTTACGTATATAACAACCTCTTTTCAATTGTCCTTCATAGAAATACATAAGAAATATTCTATTTCTAAAACTATTTATTTCGTGTAGCAAAAATCTTTTTTAGCAGTAAATATAGAGCAAAATAATCCTCCTCAACTTATTGTTTCTTGTGGTGAGTGCCTATTATGCTTAAAGGACCCATTAGTACATTTCATTCGAATTAGAATCCCCTACCAAAACCTCAGATCATCACCACATTCTTTTCGGCATTAAAATACAAAAATACAAAAAATAATAAATATAAGAAACTTATATTAAAAATAACCTATGTTATAAAAATTAAGTACTACTTTTTCGGCACTGGAGAACCTAGTGTTAAGACACTCCATTCCGTTCCACACTTGCCGCCGAATTTAAGGCATTGCGTGTTAAGTTGCGGAACTCAACGCCACGCTTTGCCTTCTTACCAGAGCGATATATTGTCTTCTTATTGGATATAAAACCTACTATTAATTATAATAAATACATTGACCCTTTCGTGACTCGTGAAGCCAGACATGACTTATAAACCAATTCTACTTTGTTAAGTCAGTCAGTCACCCTTTAGCATGTAGGTCACAGAAACAATCTTTTATTGATAGTACATTCTACATCTATAACTATCAAATCAAATCAAAGGCACTTCTAAAATGATCTTCGTTACCGTTCATTTAACAATTCCTATAAAATATTTTTTTTATCCACATAGTATATAACAGGGCATATGATAAGGGAGAAGAAGGACGAGACTAGTAACTGAATGGCAACCACGAGATAGCAAAAGAAACAGAGGCAGATAGACTAGAAGATGGGAGGACGATATTAGAAAAGTAGCGGGCCCAGAGTGGACCCGCATAGCGAAAGATAGAACAAAGTGGAAATCTTTAGAGGAGGCCTATGTCGAAAGACAAGCTGAAGTGAAGAACCGAGCGTTTACCGATAGTTAATTTATGTAAAGAAAAGATATTATTATAATTTGTAAGAAAAATATCTTTGTAAAATAAGTTCATCAATAAGGGCTATTTTATTTTTATTTATATAACAAAGTAAGTAAGAAGAACATTGTATCAAGATACTGTATACCCTAATAATGCATAGGGAATATAATATCAGTCAGTAGTGTCAAAGATTCTATATGTTGTATATAGAGTGGCGGAACTCAACGCCGCTTTGATAATATTTTTTTTCAACTTCACGTTGCGACTCACACATAGCGGAGGGATCTTGGAACCTAGGGTTAATACACTCCGTTCCACTTCCATTTCCCACTTTCTGCCAAATTTGAAGCATTGCGTATTTAGTGACGGAGCTCAACGCCGCTCTTTGCTTTGTTACCAGAGCGAAGAAATGAAAACATTAAATATTTAATTGAAATTAGAAAATATTAAATGTTTCATTTCTTCAAGTGTGTATCGAACTCACAACTTCTCTTTTCTAGTCACAAGCTTGTACCCCTGCGCCACGACAGGCCCCGTACTTTATATTCGTATAATATGTGTAAATAATAATTTATCTTACACATGATTTGATCCTATGTACCTAACAATTCATATATTCATAATTAAGAGACCAGAAGTTGTGGCGCAGAAGCACAATCATGCGACAGTAGCCGCAACAGGTTGTGGATTCTATTATTTTATATTTTAAATTTCTTCGCTCTTATAGATCTGACTAAGCACGGCGTTGAGTTACGCGATTCAACGCGCAAAGACTCTAAAATTCTGTGGAAAATGGGGAACGGAGTGTTATAAAACTATGTTACTAGATAGCCCAGAAAAGATATTTAATAATAAAGTTATAATCATTAATGATTTTCAATCTTTACATATATAGAAGTCAATAGTGTATTTGTACTAGATATTTGTATATAACTAATCATTAATCGTTCTAGACACGTTTAAATCTTAGAGCTGACCTTTCTAGTGACAAAGCCAACGAACGTGATCCTGATCAAGATTGATGATTACATGTCGATAATTTATTATGTGACAAAGTTATACAGTTTAAAGTAGATTTGCTTTAATTTTCTGATACAATATTAGATTAAAACAATTTCATTTCGCTAAGTATGCTAATTTATGGTTAAAAAGTCAAATTACAATAATAAACAAACTAAAGCATTATATTTTTCTATGTATATCTTTACGCTTAATATATGTAGAACAGGGGAAGCTTACTACTAAGATTTGGTCCCCCACACACAGCTCTATATTCGAGATATTACGTAAACGGAACGGAACTCAACGCCGCACATTTCACCTGATCAAAACAAGACAAAAAAAATATTTGATGACGTCGTTACGCATTATTTCGAGAACAAGAATATTATTATGGAATTATAAAAAAATATAGTATTTAATTTTATATACTTTTTCTTAATATTTTAGTGTACTAACTTTTTATGCAAAGTTCTGAAGCAGTGTTATTATTTCAGTTTTCAAGAATACCACTTGCCAGATCTCTTCGCCAACAACATAGGAAGGATTGATCGGTAAAGAAAAAATAATTCAATTATATATCACATGGAAATTAAAATATATTTACTTTTAAATGGTAAACTTAATTAAAATTAAGTAAAAAAAAATTAAGTTAATTCATATTAATTATACCATCACTTTGTATTCGCAGCTTGAGTAGAGAATAACTGTAAACTGTAAACTTTCAAAAAAACAGTTGAAATTGTTTATCTATTTTTTTATATACATTGTGTATTGAAGCGGAATTAAACACTGAACTATGTCTTATGAGAGCGAAGATATGGAAATAATTACCCCGATGGGGAACCGAATCACGTACACCGGAGCACATGGTCCCACTGCGCTCCAATATGCTAATTATAATTTGCAATCATACTATATATATATATACAAATGCTAAAGCAAAAGCTCATAGATTGTAAAAGATAAAATCGTAGAGCACGTATTAGACCTGATGTCTGTTTAATGTGCCGTTTGTTTCTATCATGCTTGCTGACTTTTCTACCATTTTCCAGTACTAAGAAGCAATTGACCTACTCATATATAAAACGCATCGTTATCCCAGATTCTACATTAGGCCTGTATTGTTTTACAATTCCAATTGAAGCTTTATGTTATTACTTTTAAAATGGTCATAGTCAAAAGAAACACAGTAAATGATATATACGAAATTTAATATACTTTAATAAGGCAAAGCGCGGCGTTGAGTTCCGCCACTCAACACGCAATGCCTCAAATTCGGCGGAAAGTGGGGAACGGAAGTGGAACGGAGTGTCTTAACATTAGGTTCCCGGGTTCCCTCTGGCTACCCTGTTTCGTGCGGGATACATCGTGAAGCTATTTTTTTTATTTTATTTAGAATTTTTCTTAATTGCGCTAAATTGTGAAATTCTTCAATCTTCTCATATTGATATATATTGATTCTATATGAAGCTATATCTTTGAAACTTTTTTTTTTTAATTTGTTAGCCTCTCTGTTTTCCATTCCACAGAAATTGTTCTCACTCTGTTTTCTATTCCATAGAAATTGAAATAATTGTATATTTATTGGTGGAAAACTAGATTAGAACTGACAACCTTCACTTAGAATTACAAATGTGATAACTGCAGTAAGTTAGATAGGCACGTAAAGTATCTTACCGTTTCCTGTACTTGTATATGATGAGCACGATGAACGCGTTGCCAATAAATAGCGCCGCTATCAGTAGCGACGGGATGACTATGTCTGTAAACAAACAAATATATATTTAGATGAAATTAACTATTAGATCTTTTCACATATAAGATAGGAATGTGCTAGAAAATGTATTTCTTTAGCTTTGATCCACGTAAGATTACTACTCGATAGTAGGTGTTTTAATAAGTGTAGATATTACATTTATTATAACATTTTTATGTATTTTGATTGAAAATTTTACTTATGTTATTTCATTAACAGAAAGGAAATTCATTAACAGAAAGGTTAAAAATAATAAATAATGTTTATGGTAATGCTTAACTATTCAAATTATATTATATGATTGCACATACATTTAGTGCCAATGTTACCATTTTTGATTATTTGATATTAAATTCAATTCAAACGTGACAGGTTTCGGATTCGATCACCAAGAAGATGTAACACTTAATATTTTGAAATTAAAATATTTGATGTTTCCATTTCTTGGCTCTGGTAGAGGTGGTTTTAACACTAGGTTCTCAAGTTCTCTCGAGTGCAAGATACAGCGATATATCATCATCATCAGCCTTATGAAAAGATATTTTAGCTCTACATTATCTACGAATTTTGGATCAAATTAAATGCGTAGCGCATAAATTATAGATTAATCAAGAAATTTTAACGCATTTCGTAGCGATTCCATTCACAAAGTTTTGTTCGCTACACCCTTTTAGTCACATTATAAGCCAAGATTTACCCAAGTTTGTATGAAAATTATACAGAAGGAATTGTAGATCTGGAATTATTTGAGGTATGCGACGAATTAACGAGATAGGTTGAGTTGTAAAATATTATAATGAGTATAATTCATTATGCAAGTAATATTACTATAAAAGCTTTAAATTGCATATATTTAAGCAGCGTTAAGTACCGCCACTCAACATGTTAAATGTCCAAAATAAGATGTACAAAAGGCGATCTAGATGACATAACACTTGACTTTTACCCTCCAGGGTAGGGAGTGCAAACTAGCCAAAGCTAGCATATTGCAATATGCAGGATACATAGCAAAATGAAATTTTATGATTAATTTGGAAGATAACGTTTACGATTTAAAAGAATTTATTTTAAAAATATTTAAAAGAGAATTTTTTTGTAATTTAGTTTTTTTTATACATAACAATTTTAGTAAATAAATAACAGATCAATCATAATATTCCATTTTAACATAAACATATAAAATAATTTATTTTTGCATTAGAGTGTAGAAATAGCACTCTCGCTCATCAAGTGATAAATTTTTGTAACATTCTCTAATTGGGGAAGTCCTATCAAACTCTTCTCATAAAAGTACTAACGACTAAAGTTGTAACAACCATATTAAGGATTCGCTGCGACCGGAAATGAGTCTATAGCTTAATTGAGTACTTACTTCGACGTGCCCATCAATGGGCCTAAGTTAAAATTTTTCAATATTATAATTCAAAACGGAGCAAGCAGTTGATTTTAGTTTCGTGTATCCCTGACATAGCGGAATAGAGGGCATCGCCCAATTTTGAATTTAACAGAGCATTGTGTCTTGTTACTAGAGCGTGGAAATGCAAATAATTTATTTTCCCTAACAGGAATTGAACCAACAACCGGTCTCTTATGCAGTCAGAGACAGTCACACTGCCAAGTCAGAGCGGTTTTAAGCAACCTTCTACTAATATTTAGTAACTCCATACCAATATTACGAATAAAATTTACACCTGACAGCACCTTTATAAATATTTTTTAATATACAAAGTTTACAAAATGTCGATTACAAGTGGTTCCTTTGAAGCTTTAATTCTCCAAGTTAGCTAAAATTCCCAATCCGGCTGTTAAGGATTCCAACTCGTTTCTACTCTGTAATTTGCATAAATACCTCTTGCCTTTCATCTAGAGTTTAATGGACTGTTAAATTGTTCGTGATATATTTAAAGATTTCAGATCTGAGGCGAAATTTTCAATTATAAACACAATTGTGTGCTTATTTTATTACTCTTATCTTATATTTTGATTAAATTACTGGTATTGGACATTTGAATTAAATTACGACATTGTTTATTTTGCAAAGACACTAATTCAGTCCTTAGTAGCCTTTAACTACGTTTTTTATAAAGATCCTTTTAACGAAACATATTTTATATTAAATTGACAATTTTAAAATTAATGTTATTATATCTTCGCATACACACTTTACAACCAACCAATCTTTTAAAGTATATTTATCGATTTGAAATCTCAGAGTTCCAATTCATGGTCGTCGCTTACCACGCCTCTACAATGTAACAATTGTTGTTAAATAAATATTATATACTTATAAATACTATAACCATTTACAAATTAAATAATTTCATTTCAATGCATATCACTCATTCAGTGCAATAATGACGAAATTTTATTTTATATTTTAACCTATATATATTTTTTTCAGCTTCACGCTGTATCCCGCACTAGGCAGGGTAGGCAGAGGGAACGGAAGTGAAACCTAGTGTTAAGACACTCCGTTCCACTTCCGTTCCCCACTTTCCGCCGAATTTGAGGCATTGCGTGTTGAGTGGCGGAACTCAACGCCGCGCTTTGCCTTATTACCACATTAATTTATATATGGAAATAATATATAACTATTTAACAAACTTCGATAGCATCTATAGTTCATAAATTTGCAAATACTTCATTATTGCACAAATTAATCTATATGGAAATATTGATATAATATATATTTGAATATATAACATAATGACTCACCAACTATCATGTTAGCCTCGTTGTGCGGCAGCTTTGTGTCTTTATCTGAACTTTCCGGTGCAGAATCGTTCTCAGCGACCTTTTGAGCCGCCTCTTCTGAATAGAATAATTACTTATTTAATATCTGCTTAGTGAAACATGGAATATTTCTAATATAATTCAGTAAAAAGTGTTTTTTAAACGTGTTTATTGTGATAGATTAGTCGCATATTGTAATGTCACGGCATGTCAATTTAACATTTATAGAAGAATAAAATGTTTATAAAAAGATAATAAATTAAATAATATATTATAATATTATAATTATGAATAATATAGAAGAATTCAAATAATTTAATTTAATCCGCCCTTGTGTCTAAATAAATAACTCAAATTTTAAAGACAATAAGAAATTGAGTTTATTTTATTTTAAAATAAACGTTTCACATATAATTATTGAATGTAAAACTTCGTGTTACTTTAATTATTCACATTCAAATATCCACTGTCACTGTATATGTAATCACAAGGCAGAGGGAAGGTGGGAACCTAATCTTAAAACCCTCCGTTCCCTTCCCCACTTTTCGCCGATTTTGAGAAATGGCGTGTTGAGTGGAGAATCCGGAGAGAAGTGGAGGCCTGTCGTGGCGCAGCGGCACAAGCGTGTGACTGTAACGGACAGGTTCTGCGTTGGATCCCCAGTCGAGGAAATGAAATATTTAATAAAAAAATAAATAAAATATAAATTATTTCGTTTCCTAAAGTGAGGATCAAACCTCCTGTGCCACAACAGACATTTCCTTATAATATAAAATTATATTATAATGGAACCCAGGCATATTCAGAAAAACCAAAATACGGCTGTCAACTATATAAAAACAATAAGAGAGCAAAGTTGGGCTACAAAATTTCTTTTCAAGTCTCTGGAGAGGACCGGCATACGAACAAGGCAATTCAGCCCAGCACGCCTTTGGGAATCAAAGAAAAATAATCAATCTTACTTGAAAGGCTAAGTTAAAGCCCCTTTAAACCAACTTTTAATCATTTTTTAAGCGAAAGAAGGAAATTTTAGTATTTTTTTTACAAATAATTAAACTTTTTAATGTTGTCCGCAAATTTTAAACTTTTCAATCAAGCCCAACATTTGAATATTTCTCCATTCGAAGTGACTAATTATACTGTTCTTTGTTTTTGCTATATATTAAATATACGACGTTGAGTTCGGAATCCTTAATACATCGCAAATTAACACTAGCTTCTTAGGTTCCCTCTGCCTGCCCTCTTATATGTGAGATACAGCGTGAAGCTAAAAAACATATCACCTTTATATAAATTTGAGTTATAATAATAATAAACTCATTTATTTCGACCTCAAAGATCATATTTTGTTAGTAATACAATATATAAAAAATCACTACTCTAATGTTAGTAAACTTAATAACTACCTTAATCTAAGCCTTATATCTAAGACAGCCCTGATTTGTCAGTACGTGCACCATACGGCAGTGGTTCAGGTACTGACAATCCAGCCTGTCAGCAAATGCCCTCAGGACGTCACTGGGACTATCCCTAACCCTGCGCACCAGGGATGTGCACCGCTTGCGCATAATTGAGTAAAAACAATCAACATGTGCATCGGCGAGCATACCCGACGCACTGCAGTATCGAGGTAGTCCCATTAACATCCTGAAAGCATTATTGTATTGTATGCGCAGGGCATTGTATTGTTTCTGCGTGAAATCAATCCACAGGCCGCTTGTGTAAAATGAAGTACAGTTACATTGAAATTAAATGAAATATGATTTTTAATTTAATTCACTTTACTCTAAACTTCTCTTTTGTCCAAATTGAAAACAATCACATATTTGATCGACTTCGAAAAGTTTGGTGCTATTAATTCAACTATATGTTTTTTTAAATATATATGCATCTATTGCTCAGTCAAGTCCTATTTGAATTATATTTCATTTATTTTTTTATGTTCTTGGCATAGAGAACTTGGGAACCTAGTGTTAAGACACTCCGTTCCGCTTTCGTTCCCCACTTTCCGCCCAATTTGAGGTGCGGAACTCAACGCCGCGTTTTGCCTTGTTACCAGAGCGAAGAAATGAAAACATTACATATTTAGTTGGAAATTACTAAATATTCCATTTCCTCGAGTGGGGATCGAACCCACAATTTGTCGTCTACAGTCACGCCATTGTGCCGCTGCACCACGACAGGCCTCAATGCTTGCAATGTGTTTTTTATGTTTTAGCCACTAAGAAATAATTTAAATCTCCCAAAAAGCTTAACCTTACACATAATAAATATAAGATTATAAAGTCAAGCGAATAATTTCCTCCGTTCAGCCTCCATATATCTTCCTTTAAACCCTTTGCTGTCTACAAGTCTATCACGGTGACCCTTCTCCCAGGTGCCGTATAAGTCACGATAACTAGACGGGCGTAATGGTTTGTGAATTATCTTTCAAATTATACTGTTTTCGGTATTTTTATTTTTCAAAATTCTTTATTCACATAAATATAAGGTACAATACAAATGTACACACAAGATGTATTGATATAATATAACGTAAAATAACGTAATGAGGCTAGTATCGCCTTAGTAAAGCTAATAGATTATGTATCATAACTCATCACAATTTAATATTATTTTACTGCTTTAGTCATTTTTAGGTTATAACCATTTTTTTTTCAGCTTCACGCTGTATAATAGCACTTGGCGGGATAGACAAAGGGAACCGCCGCTCAATACGCCATTCGGCAAAATTTTTAATAACGTCTTTTTTATTACGTATAAGTACCTCTCTACTAAGTGGAAAAGATTTTTATGATCATATTTGTCTGGGGTCATCAAATTTGACTCTTATGACTTGGTTGTAGCTCGTAAAGATACATGAAGATACTCGTGAGGCATTCTAAGAAACAATTAAAACGTTCAAAAAGTTTTATCAAATACGTAAAAAAAATACTAAAAAGTGTTCTATTTTATTTAAATTTTGATAAATAAAAGGCAAAAGTTATAAAATTACAATTTTATATATTTTAATAGCGATCACACAACATGGATGTGATACTCATAATGTCAGTCAGGTCTGATAGTGAAATGTATTTTTATTTTCGTTTATTTATGTCATTTATAAAACTTGTAGCATTCATATGACATAACGTACTATATGATTTTTATTTCTGTATCATCTGACTCTTGTCAAAATTACATTTAATTCGTAATTATTACGATTTAATAAACTAACTAAAGAGATAATTTTATAAATAAAGGCCTGTTGTGGCGCAGGGGCACAAGCTTTCGACTGTAAAGGCCATAGGTTGTCGGTTCGATCTCAACTCAAAGAAATTTACTCTCTCAGCTTCACGCTGTATCCCGCACGAGGCAGGGTAGGCAGAGGGAACCCGGGAACCTAGTGTTAAGACACTCCGTTCCGCTTCCGTTCCCCACTTTCAATCAATTCAATTTGAGGCATTGCGTGTTGAGTGGCGGAACTCAACGCCGCGCTTTTGCCTTATTACCAGAGCGAAGAAATGAAACATTAAATATTTAAATTGAAAATATTAAATATTCAAAGAAATTTGATATTTCATATTTTCATTTCGTTGCTCTAGTAACAAGGCAAAACGTGGCGTTGAGTTACATGTCTCAACACGTGATTACTTATATTTATATTTCAAATTCCCTCTGCTTACCTTAAAAAGTTTAGGATACAGCGAGAAGTTAAAAATAAAAAATAAATAAAAATAAAAGTTGTAGTAGTAAATTTGCATAAAGCATATAAATTTCAAGTCGAATAGTGTATATTGAATTCTTTGTTCTGCAGTGGCTTTGTCGTCGAACCGTAAAACCGCATGCCTGTCATCGATCAGCCATTAGGAATACTATACAGCGATGTATGGATATTACTTGCTTTCAACTATCCAGACTTACATCAAATATTCTTTATCGGTTTTTCAACTATATATATATTAGAGCTATGTATATAAATATTTAGGTATATATTGTTTAATTTTAATAATGTATAAGCTAATTTAATAATATCAAATGTATCTTTCACATGTTGTTGAACAAGATTGTTTGATTGATAACACAACACCACGTTGTATATTTTTACTTGAGTGATAACATGAAATCCCGCTTGTTACGCCACGAACGCCTCTGTATTTTTTTCTGCTTCACGGCGTATCCCTCAGGGAAGGCAGAGACTGTTCCGTTTCCCATTTTCCGACGAATTTGAAGCATTGCGTGTTGAATGGCGTAAGTCAACAACGCGCTTCGCCTCGTTACCAGAGCGGTGAATGAAAACATTAAGTTAATTTCATGATTGAAATATTTAATATTTGATCCTCGGAGGGGATCGAACCTGTTCGTTTACAGTCACAGCCACACATTTTTTTTTACTTCTGTAATCTACTTATTTTCCTGACTTTCAAATAATACTAACTCAGGACAAAAATGATGACTGAAGGAATAAAAGTTAAGTGTAAATTTAACTTTATACATTTCCAATAAAGCTAGCAGCTGTCTAATATACAAATGTTTCTACAATCCTAAGTAGTCAAGAGCAAATGTAAATCTTCCATATCTAAACATGTAATAACATTCATTAAATTAAAAATAAATATTATATCCGATTATAGTGAGGTCTTTCGTGGCGCAGTGGCAGAAGCGTTCAATTATAAACGCGATATGTGTAGATTCAATCACTACTCGACGATATAAAAATTTTGTCAAAGCAGTGAAATAAAAGTATTAAATACTTCAATACTTTCGTTTCATTGCTTTGATAAAATTTTCAAATCGTGTACGGAAATTGGGTGACAGGACGGAGAAAAAACAAAAGAGTACCAGCTCTCTACTTCTTATGATATCAAGTATAACAAATTAAATATATAAATATTAGAACACAAATTATTTAAAAATAGCAACATGTTAAAGAACAAAACCTTTGTTAAACATCATCTAATCTGTATTAAAATGAAATATAGAGACGCTACTTTACTACGTCTTATTGTACGTTGAATGTTAATTTTGATTAGAGCCTTTTATTCTTCCTTCCAAGCATTTTATGAACTTTACAAACTCGATTCTTGTTTAAGCCAATTTCGCTGTTCTTGAGGAAAATGAATAGCAAAATTAGTAGCGCTTAAAACTTACCAGCGTAGACATTTCTTTGTAACTTAAAAGTTATTATTTCTTGTTCACATTATATAATATACTGTTCAATGTTCGTCGGTGTACAAGCAACGTTGGAACATTATTTAGTGATTTGACTCTTTAAACAAGAGATTTCATACTGTATGAAAAATATTAACTTTTATATTTTGTTTAATTAAAAAATTGTATTAACGCCATGATTTTTACAAATTGATATGTTTTTTTTTTTTTTGTGGCGTTAGTGAATTCGATATTTTTAAATTTAAGTTTAGTATTTTCTGTCTTAAGTGTGGAATAACACTTTAAAACATAGTAAAAATATAAAAAAAAGGGTTCTCTATTGCCAAACGATAATTCTTATATGTTTATTCATATATGTTACTGAGAAAAAATATGTACATAAAATGTGATACATGGGCCTTTTCATATATCACGTCTTACGTACATTTTCGTTCTTTCTCTTTTATCTTATTATCTTATTAATGTAATACATAGTAATACGAGGTAATCAAGACTAATCAGGAAAAACAAAAACGGTTTAGAGCTTGATAAAAGACTCAACTGCTTCAAAATCATTGTCGATTGCCGAAACTAAACGCCAAAATAATACGTGTCCCCGACCGGGTATCGAATTCACTAACGCCACAATTTCCTTTTTTCCTTAATAAAGTAAAATACATTAAAATAAATAAAAAGTAAGAACACTATACAGCGCCGTCTACATTACGAGTACAAAGAAAGGATGCTTGTAGTAAATACAAGTGTCACGTCTTCATTTAGCATGTCACGTCGGTTGAACAAAACTCTTATTTTAATGAAAAAAATACCATTTTAACTTCCTTTTTTATTATTATTAACTATATTAACCTAGAAAACGTAATTTAAATTAACGTTAAGCGTTTAAATGTTTGAAAATAACCATCATTCTTCATTAGTGTTCATAAGATTATGAACTTTTTTATTTCGAATGTTATAAATGAATTTCCTCCATTATAAGGAGTACCCAAAGACTGAAATTTTAGCGATACTGTACGTTATACTGTATTTTTTCAGCTTTACATTGTGTTCGGCACATAGCAGTATAGGCAGAGAAAACCTGGGAACCTAAATGTTCCGTCGAATTCTGGAGGCTCTGCATGTTGATTAGTGGGACTCGACGCCGTGTAACTATTAACCTTTTTATTTATTAATATAAATAGTTCCCTTAAGATAGTTTAATGTTGTTATAAAGAAAAGAGCATGTATAACGTTGATATATAATTATATTTTACTAATATACTTATTTTGAAAACGTGTAGAAAAATTTAACGTAACTGAATTTGAACCCGCACCTCTTGAAAACCGTACAAGCGCTCTGACGCATTAAGCCATACGTTCTCAAAATAATCATTGTTCTTTCCTAAGTGTGAATTGAAACTTTTGCGCGACGATCAGCTCCACCACTCAACACAATGGCAATGCTTGAGGCATTGCCATTGTGTTGAGTGGTGGAGCTGATTTCGGCGTAAAGTGGGAAACGGACGGTCTTAACACTAGGTTCCCAAGTTCCCTCTGCCTACCCTGCCTTGTGCGGGATACAGCGTGAAGCTGAGTGAGTGTATTGAACAGTGTAACACAACACCGAACCTATTTAGTTAACAAATTCACTATCATATTACAACATTATTAAAAACTTTTTAATTAAATAAAATAACAGAAGCTCTCTTACACTACCAATTTACAAAATACGCAATTTTAATTAATGTAAAAATAAAAACTTTGTAACTGTATACATTTTTAATATACAGCCGTCTGGTTCCTAACGAAGGATGCTTGCACTAATCACGCGTCATCTCAGAATGGATGACGTCCTCGTGATGCTGTGGATTTTACAACGGTGGAATTTCTCTTTGAACCAAGTAACTACAGTTTTTAATTAACGACAATAATTATGTTATGGAAAAAATTTTTTATGATAACTTACGAGTATGTTTTTTTTTTCAATTATGACGAAAATTTATATACATATATTTTTATTATTTTAATTTATTTTGAAGATTTCGTAATGTTTGACTAAGAGCACAGTGTTTGGGGTTCGATTTCCACTCAAATTTTTGGCATTGCTAACAAGACAGCAGCGTAGAGTTACGTCTGTCAATCCAATGTCTAGTAAATTACGCTGAACGGCGTAGAGAACAGACTATCTTATCACTAGGCTTCCTCTCCCTACCATATCAATATGTGAATACAGCGTAAAAAAGATAAGATACATATATGATTTTCATTAAAAATATAATTTGTCATATTAATATTGTACCTATAATTGCATTGTCTCTTTTTGCAGCTTTGGTATGTGTGACAATTCACTGGGTTTTCCATTTTCCGCTTCTTTGAAGATACAATCACAAGTACAAGAATGTTAATTTATGATTCTGTTCAAGTTTTCTTAACTGACCGACTGTTTTTACTATCTGAACCAATTTTCATTTAATATAAAATTAAGATAATATTTATGATTTAAGCTTCTAAGTCACAATTAAGCTTAAATTATTAAATAAATATATTTCGATAATACAAACGTAATAAAGTATATTATTGATGTTCTTTTTTTTGTGTATAGGTAATAATATATAGCAAAAAAAGTATGAAAGTTTCAATGTTGCACGTATTTTCTTTTTGTATTCTTTGGTGTTTTATTTTTGACACAGTCAGTGATTAAAGCGATAACTTTAAATATGAACATAAAGTGGAAAGCCCTCTGTGGAGGCACTGGAATAATTTGCATTTAGTTAATAAATAGATAAATTGTTTACTAACATAGGTTAAGCATTGTACTAACAAAAAATATATGGACTAATAGTCTGAAACAAAGAATTATTATTATTAATAATTCTTTAGTTAATTCAAATTACGTTTTCTTAATATAGTTAATAATAATAAAAGAGGAAGTTAAAATAGTATTTTTTTTCATTAAAATAAGAGTTTTGTTCAACCGACGTGACATGCTAAATGAAGACGTGACACTTGTATTTACTACAAGCATCCTTTCTTTGTACTCGTAATGTAGACGGCGCTGTATAGTGTTCTTACTTTTTATTTATTTTAATGTATTTTACTTTATTATTTTATGAGGAAATTGTGGCGTTGTGAATTCGATACCCGGTCGGGGACATGAATTATTTTGGCGTTTAGTTCCGGCAATCGACAATGATTTTGAAGCAGTTGAGTCTTTTATCAACCTCTAAACCGTTTTTGTTTTTCCTGATTAGTCTTGATTACCTCGTATTACTATGTATTACATTAATAAGATAATAAGATAAAAGAGAAAGAACGAAAATGTACGTAAGACGTGATATATGAAAAGGCCCATGTATCACATTTTATGTACATATTTTTTCTCAGTAACATATATGAATAAACATATAAGAATTATCGCTTGGCAATAGAGAATACTATTTATTTTAATATTTTTACTATGTTTTAAAGTGTTATTCCACACTTAAGACAGAAAACATAGGTTAAGCATTGTACTAACAAAAATTATATGGACTAATAGTCTGAAACAAAGAATTATTATTATTAATAATTCTTTGTTTCAGACTATTAGTCTAACTAAGTAAAATACGGCTAAGATAATCTTCCAATATTCGCGACATTGCGTGTTGGACGGAACTGAACGCCGTGCTATTCCTTATTACCAGAGCATGAAAGTATAAAGTCTTTCCTTAGAGTGGGAATCGAATCCACTTGGACGTAACAACGTGTCAGCATCAAATACGTTTTAACATTAAAATTAAAAAAGATCACAATTACATATAACAAAGTTAACTCGTCGATTGCAGTTATAAAAGCTAACTAGCTTAATTGTTCTCTCAATTATCATCATTCGTTGTCAGTCCTCTGGTGTGATTCGTCCGTTACAGAGATATTTTCGGTTTAAAATGCAACATAATGTTTGTTTATTTCGTGCGAACAGTTTGCAAATTGATACCTTCAAAATGATTCATTAATTTGTGTATTTTGTAGCATTTTGTACTACGCGTTATACGCTTTGGACGTGTAAAACTTTCACGTAAAGATCGTGGGGTCAAATTCTCATTATAATAATATATACAAGAAAATATTTTTAAATGTACCACAATTACCTATAGATTACTTGAATCAGCGTTATATCAATGCATACATGCTTAGAAAACTAGACACTGCGTTCGTAATACGATATTTCCGTTTCCAACTTTCCGTATTTGAGACATTACTATGCGATGAGAGGCGGAACTCAACGCTGTAAATATTTCATTTACGATAAAACACTGTATTTTTATACCATCTCCCTTTAAATTCATAAAACTTTAATTTAAAGGAACTTAGCAGTTTTACATAAAGATTACTCAGCTTCACGCTGTATCCCTCACGAGGCAGGGTAGGCAGTGGGAACCCGGGAACCTAGTGTAAAGACACTCCGTTTCACTCGGCGGAACTCAACGCCGCACTTAGCCTTATTACCAGAGCGAAGAAATGAAACATTAAATATTTAAATTGAAAATATTAAATATTTCACTTCCTCGACTGAGGATCGAACCCAGAACCTGTCGATTACAGTCACACTCTTGTGCCGCTGCGCCACGACAGGTCTCATAGATTAGAGCAACGTTTTCGTTATAAGAAACTATATTAAAAAGAAAAGTCAGTATTTTGTCTAAAAAATAAACATCAACCGTAGTTATTTTATTATAAAAGTTAGGTTCGATATAAAAAGCTATAAAAGAACTTTTATCATTATTATTGAAATAAAGACTTATAAGTGATTAAAGTTTGTGGGGACTTTAATGAAGTACGCTCTTGCTAAGGAAAACCTTAAACGAGTTTACTTGAAAAATACTAAGCAAAGTTTTAACTTCTACATAAGAGTACTTTTATAATTATCTACAACTAATGAACATGATAGTGCTGTGGTGAAAAAGTAAAAAAAGATATAGATATAATTTCTTATTTTTAACGTTGTTATGCAAAGTGTTTTCGGTAATATATACATAAAATGAAAAAGAAATGTAACTTGATATGATAATAATTTAAATATTATTCTCGACTGTTAGTTATTTTGTAATTATTTCCTTTTACATTGAAATTAACTTGAAAACCATATATTTTTTTATTAAATTAAGTACAAATAGAGGGAAAAGTCTTAAGAATTTCTCAAAAAACGAACGAACTGTAGACTTGATTATTTATATACGCGATCTCGAGATAAATGATTTTGTCACACGGAGAATAATTAAAATAAAATGTATGAAAAAAATACTCGATTTCACTTATGATTGCATGTTTTTAGTTTACACGTGAGTAATTACTAATCTACCATTAATTTGACATACTCGTATATATTTACTAATGTGTATAATACACGACATCAAGTTGTAACGGATATTGCGTGTAAATTTGTTCTTTCAATGCTAAAATTGTTTTTTTTTTTTAATTTCACGCTGTATTCCCGCATATAGTACGATAGGCAGTGGAGAGCCCCAAAATGAATATTAATAATTAATAAATTATTAAAGGAGTGTTTAAATATTCCGTTTTCATTACAACACTCTTGGTCTCCACTTTCGACTGAATTCTAGATACATTGTGTGTTTTGGAGGAAGTGAAGACACTATTTTTTTTATTTCCAGTGTCGGAATTAAACTCACAACCACTCGTAGCTTCGCCTCGAAGGCAAAAAAAAATGATATTATTATTTTCGTTAATAAATGTACATATTATTACTACCGTTTTGGTACAATGGTAAAAGGCCGTAAAGATAATGATTGTTAGTTAGATCTCACTCAGGGTATGGAACTGGACACCAACAATGCTACGAAAACAAAAGAGATAGTGTGAAATTCCCGTAGCTTATTTTACTTGTTGCGGTAAAAAATGTATAGATAGAATAAAATTAAATGAATATAATCTACAAGTGGCCGTCTAATTATTGGTTGGTAAGAACACTTTCTTTTTAAATAGGCCGTGACGAATAACTGTGCAGACCGTAAAAGATATTCTTAATTTAATTCAGCTTCACGCTGTATCCCGCAAATGGCACAAGGTAGGCGGAGGGAACTTGGGAACCCAGAATTAGGCCACTTTATTCCTTTCTCCATTTTCAGCAGAATTTAAGGCATTGCGTGCTGAGTGGCGGAACTCAATGCCGAGTCTTGCCTTCTTACCAGAGCATAAAAATGAAAATATTTAATATTACATTTCCTCGAGTGAAGATCAAATTCATAAACTGTCATATTTATAGTCATATATATAAAAAAATCGTATAAAATATGTGAATAAAAATTTAAGATTCATAACCAAGTACGAGTAATTGGTCTGTAACATATATGTATATGTATATAAACATTTCGAGACCACCGTAGCTTAGGGGCATTGTATCTTACGATCAACGCGACGGTTGTAAGTTCAATGCCACTAAGGGTTATTTTTACCATTCTAATTCGTCGTTCATCGCTCTGGTAACAATAAATCGTGAAATTACATTATTCAAAATGCAATAGTAATCAATAGGCGATATGTAGAGTAAGGAGTATCTTAAAACAAGATAGCTTATACCTACTATATGTTCTATTCAACACACTATATTCAGTATGAAGGTGAAAAATAAGTAAGTAGATATGTTTGTTTCTATAGGTAAAATTATACGAATGATATGAAAACATATGTGTTGCGTCAAGGAAAAACGAGTCGTTATTTATTTATAAATAATCCCCTCCCCTGAGGAGATGAGGCTTGTCGAGTTAACGACTGGTTGTGGGTTCGATCTCCACTTAACAATGTTAAATATAATTTTTTTATATTGAAAAAACAAAATTTTATGTTTTCATTTCTTTCTTCGTTTTAATAACATGGCCGATTGTCGACTTCCGCCACTCAACACGCAATGTCTTAAATTCGGCGGAAAGTGGGGAACGGAAGTGGAACGGAGTGTCTTAACACTAGGTTCCCAAGATCCCTCTGCCTACCCTGTCAAGCACGGGATACAAAGTGAAGCTCACAAAAACTGCTTCCTTAATTTAATTAATCTCTGTTGAAAGGAATAACTTAAATAATCTTATTTTTTTTACTTATGTACTTTCATTATGCCTAGTTATTTTATAGTATATATTTAAATATATCCATAAGTGTATGTCCTATGTTCATTCATCTTTTATAAGTTACATACTTTGTGTTCATAAGTACTCTCATAATAATAATATGTGTATATGTACATATGTATAATTGTATGTTTGTGTACGAATGTGTATTTGTATATGTGTGTATATATATAAGCGTATAGGTGTATATGTGTACGTATATTTATGAATGTACAATATAAATATTTTCAATTTATATATATCTTTCTATAATATTTTCAATGTATATATATCTTTCACCCTTAATTGTCAAAAAAATGTAATTATTATTTTTTTTTAGTAAATAAAGAAATATATAAATATAAATATAAAAAAAAATAAAATACATCGTTATAATAAATGAGAAAAATATATAATGTTAAAATAAAAACATACAAAATTATCGCTAAAACTAATCGATTAAAATTTATAATTATCATAGTGTTGATAGATTATGAAAAGCATATGGCCTACTATCGGCTATTTATCGTATTCGTTTTATCATATAACTTTCTATATTTATTCTGTATTAACGACCCGCCCGCATGTTCACCCGCTTGATTTATACCAATTTAAACAACTTTTTTTTCTAATAACATTATCACTTTCATTTAATACAACATCAATACATTGAAAACTGAAATTTCAGCTAAACCTAAATGAGTAAATACATTTTATTATATATGTTGAAGCAAGGTTACCAATGTATAATTGAAAACTAAAGTGAAAACTGCATTTAAATCTTGTTAGCCGTTTCAGAGATTAACGCTTACAAACGCACAGACATACAGATTTTAGGGTCTATTGCGTTATATTTAATATATCTTCCATATAAGGATTTTGATATTTTTAATATATCTTCCATATAAAGGATGTGATCGGTTGATCTTTATAAGTACAAATTATTAACACGTGTCGTTAGAGAGATGTTGATTTTGCCTTCATTATGTTAAACTATTTACTATCTTTTTTTAAAGTAGCGGAAGTTGCGTATGGTAAATAAGGCAAATATATTTTTAATTAGACCTTATCACTTCCTCTACCGGAGATTGAACACATGTACAATCAGAGGCTATCACAACAACGACCTTGCATTAATCTTCATACAAATAATAATAATAATAGTTAGGCCTGTCGTGCTGCTGGGGCACAAGCGTGTGACTGTAAAAGCGAAGTTGTGTGGGTTCGATCCCCACTCAAAGAAAAAAATATAAATATTGGTTTCTTCGCTTTGGTAACAAAGCAGAGCGCGGCGTTGAGTTCCGCCACTCAACGTGCAACGCCGCAAGTTCGGCGTAAAGTGGATAATGGAATGGAATAAATTAATTTTGTAGAGTCGATGTTTATATTTTTCTTATTGCAATCAGCCACACACGTTGTCACATTGGGCTTAACTTAATGACATATAAAGATAAATATATTACTGCATTGTAGTTTTGAAACTGATATTTTTTTTTATTGATAAGGAAAAGTTGTAATTAATCTACTATTGGTATATAAGTTATTTTCAATATGAAACTGAAATAAAATTAAAACGAAATATTACCGAATATACATTATATGAACGAATATATTTTAGCACGTTTTATTGAGTTGAAACCAAAAACACTCTGTTTTCTATTTAAAGGCTATCTTATTTTCAAAAACACTCTTACATCTCTTCTAAAACAATAAACCCCACTATAAGTAATCGAAACAATTGTACATATTTATGTAAAAAGTATGAAATAACGAATAAAAATAACTCACTTTGAAAACACGTGCTCGGAAAGAAATCGCCTTTCAAAGACTCACGACCGCCACCGGAGACGAACTACGAATACTGTATTTACGTAAACGTAGCGAGCTTTACGCTCAAAATAATAATATTAAAATAATGCAATTTAAACCTTATCCCATAATACTAAGGCTTAATTTTAAAAAGCTCGGTGGTAATAGTAAATGATATTGTTGAAGTCACAATATATCGCTGTCGCGATCGTTTGTATGAAATATTATGTGTGTGAAAGAGACAAACGGTAATAATTGCGCATGCTCGTTTTTTTTTCAATAATGGCGGATAACCTCAAGTTTATGAATAAGCTTTTGCATGTTTAAAAGCTTTGCTAAATAAACGTTGTTTTATAAAAGTTGTATTTTATTAAATAGATATATATTTTTAGAAATTTCTATTATTTATTCTAAAATAGTGTATTTATAGTAAATAAACAAAAATATGCTTAGAATTCCATAAAGTTAAATAAGAAAAAATGTATATTTTTCAATATACCTTTTGTTATAAAAAAATATTAATATAATTAATTATTTTTCTATTAAACTTACCAATGCAAGCGGGTACGGTATCGTTCCAACTATTATCATCATAGCACCATACAACTCGCGTCCTCTGTTGCGTGTCCTCGAAAACTAAGTTGACATCGCACATGTAGTGCGCGAAGTCTCCATTGCGGTACACCAAATAGCCGCTAGATGGCGCTGGCAAAGTAACACAACCTAAACCTGCAAAAACATTAATAACTAAAATATTAACTAACATTAATTTATATAATTATTAATAGAAAAGAGTATACTTAATAAATAATTAAATGTAACAAGTTTAACATAGATGGCGCTAGTTTCTAAATAAAAGCGGAATAACCAATAGATGGCGGTATACGCGTGCTAAGTCGCGTCAGTATTCTATAGATGGCATTACTAATAATTCACTTCTTTAAATATTCTGCTTGGCAAAGTTAAGTGATGGCCAGTAACCAGCAGAGATAGTTATTAAAACTATTTAATTAATATTTATTTTATATAGTTTTCGCCATTACATATATAAATATATTTCACTTTTCGAAGATAACTAAACTGATGTTATTATTATGTATTATATATACATTGTAAACAACAATTATGGCCTGTCGTGGCGCAGCGGCACAAGCGTGTGACTGTAACCGACAGGTTCTGGAGTCGATCCCCAGTCGAGGAAATGAAATATTTAATATTTTCAATTTAAATATTTAATGTTTTATTTCTTCGATCTGGTAATAAGGCAAAGCGCGGCGTTGAGTTCCACCACTTAACACGCAATGCCGCTAATTCGGCGGAAGTCTTAACACTAGGTTCCCGGGATCCCTCTGCCTACCCTGCCTCGTGCGGGATATAGTGTGAAAAAAAATATCAGTTACATATTGATAGATATCGATCGATCAAAAATATCAAAATACAAAAGAAATGAATATTTTTTTTATATTATTATAATGAACATCGTGTGTATTCAATGTCTTAAATGTACCAAATACTTACGCGCCTATAAATATAACGTCATTTTTTTTTTCAACTTCACTCTGTATCCTCTGTATGCACCTGGGAGGGGAAGTCCCCTATGAACTTATTATTTTTTTTAGGAACCTACTATTAAGACGCTCCGTTTTGTTCCTCCATTTTTTGTCGAATTTAAGACATTGTATATTAAGTAGCGAAACTTAACGCCGCGCTTTGCCTTGTTACCAAAGTGAAGACATTGATATATTAAATATTTTAATTACAAAAAAAAAACAAATTGAATAGGATCAAACCCGCAACCCATCCCTTTCAATCGTGACTGCAACTTTGTGCACCTGCGTTACTACAGGCCTCAAATATACTAAAATAGTACACATACTAACTTTTATAATGTAACAACACGCCTCTCTTAGGGAAGGCGCCTTTAGATTTGGCTTCTACAACTATTTCAACAGTGTCAGTGGTGGACGTCAAGCGGAGAGGTAATTCAACTTGCTCGCAAGTAGAAAACAACGAATTCCCGTTCGAATCCTCAACTGATACAAAATCTATGCAATCTTCTTCGAAGGGACCTATACCTGTTAAAATATAAAAAAAAATGTTAAGTCCATTCACGTAATGTTCTTTTAGGTTAAGGAACTATTATATTGTTGTCTAGACATTTCGTTCTCTGCTTTCCGCTTTGATTTAATTGTTTTTCTCTCTCTCAGCTTCACGTCCTATCGTGCATATGGCAGGGTAGGCAAGAGAGAACTTTTGAACCTAGTTTTAACCTAATCCAGAGTTTGAGGCATTGTGTGTTGAGTTGTGCAACTCAACGCCGCGGTAACCTCGTTACCAGAGCGATGAAATGTGAATATTAAATATTTATTTCGAAAAAAATAATATATTATTATAATATTTCTTCAATTGGGCACTGAACCCATGCGCTTGCGCTCCTGCGCCACGACAGGCCTTAAATATTTCTAATTCTATTTAAATAACAAAAGTACTAATAAAACGTACCATTTTTTATTTTATTAGAGCAGTACAGACCAGACAGAGTAGTACAGACAAGTAGTCGAAAATCTATTTGAGAAAAGTTTAGTAGCAGTTTCAATATTCAATAACTTTTACGCACTCTTCTTAAGTAGTACGAAGCATTTAAAAATAACTCTTACTTATGTTTGTGTCTATATTATACTAGACAACTAATATTTAATTTTTTTTATGTCAAAATAACGTAGTGACATTATGTGGAAACCAATAAAAAAAGTCAAATATATTAAAAAGATAAAACTAATTAACCAAATCATAAAGTGACATTTTATTATCTGTAAAAGTCACACAACTTTTGAAATGAAATCGAATAAAAAAGCAATCAAATTAACTTAAAAGGACAGTACTGATTAAAATACAACAAATACATCTCTAATTAGGGATGTGATAAGCGAGTAGATGAAATATTCGAATGGAATCGTTTTTTTTTTAAGTCGAGTAACAAATTAATTAATTAAGTAATAAATATGTTAAAACATTATTAACATGAATTAATTTAAATTTAATTTAAACACAACGCATATAAACATGAATTAATTTAAATTTAATTTAAATTATCTTCATGTTGATAAGTTGAAACGTACTGCATGATGTTTAACTTAGTGCGGCGTTAACTTCCGCCAACAAACAAGCTAATAGATTAAAGTGAATGATGGGAGGTTTCTTTTAATCTATTTTACTCCCATCGATCGTTCCAGTTGCATCACCAGAAGAATCCAGAATAGAAATATTATTTGTTTTTCTAAAGCAAAGCTAAACTTTAGATACATCATTTTAACCTAAACTTGTATAATAATTGAGCCTCAACAAAATGTTGGTGTAGACATAACACATCAAAAAATACCTATTTTTCGTTAGTTTTTATATTACGAAATTTCTTCCAAACCTTCATTGTAAGAAAAAATAGTATCTATGTTCTCCTTTGCCTTAAACACAAAAAAATAATACCACTGCTTCTCAATTTCACTCTGAGGACAAGGCGTTGAACTCCGTCGCTCAACAGACAACACTTCAAATTCAGCGTAAAGTGGGGAATGGAACGGAGTGTCTTAACACTAGGTTCCCAAGATCCCTCTGCTTACCTCACCATATATAAAAATCTTACTTCTCAAGCTAACGTCCAACAGTGTGATCCGAACTCTTTGTTCCGCATCGACCCGTAACTTCCACCTGCATTCATCTCCTACGTAGAAGTGAGGGTATCCGGGCGTCCTTATGTAACCCTCGCTGTCGGGACCAGAGTGCGCTATATACAACTCCCGATTGCAATAGTGTATGGATAATAAATCTGAAACAATAATTTGAGATTAGAAAATTTAATACTCGATATTAAGATTTTGAAGTTTGAGGCCTGTTGAGATGCAGATGCTTCATGAGACTAAACGCGACAAGTTGTTAATTCGATGGCAGTTCGAGAAATTGAAATAATATTTTTTTCTTTTATTCGTTGAGATAACAAGGCAAAGTGCGATGTTGAGATCTACCACACATACGTCGGAAAATGGGGAAGCGAGTCAGATTGTTGACTCTAGGTTCCCAGGTTCCCTCTGCCTACCCTACCTTATACGGTTATGAAATAATTACGCTTAAATTATACTTAATATTTATTTATTTTCTGAATACACCATTAAACAAACGACAATAATAAGAAACACGTATGCCAGTTACCGAAATGTTATATTTATAAAATATAATATTTATTGCTCTTATCAAAGAACTGCGACATATTTAGTGCCCAGCTATTTATAGAATATAAAAATCAAATTTTATTTAATCTAAATACCTATATATAATCGAATGCCAAAAGGTAAAATAAAATTAATAATCGTTTACTGTAAAAACCATATTATCGATATGTTTGATAATAATTCAAAATTTTAATTTTAATAATAATATTATTGTTCATACAGTATATCCGTTGGCGAAACGATTAAAAGTAAAATTTGTAAACTGTTTGGCTATTAATAATTTTCAAATATTATAACGTGAAGTAATGATGAGGCCTGTCTTGACGCAGGGGCATAAGTGTGTCACTGTAAACGCAACTTGTTGGAGTTTGATTCTCACTCAAGGAAATTAAATTAAATTCGCTCTGCTAACAAGGCAAAGCGCGACGGTTTGTTTCGTCACTCAACACGTTATGTGACACATTCATCGGAAAATAGGGAACAGACCAGAGACACTAGGTTCCCAAGTTCCCCCTGACTACCTTGCCATGTGCGGCATACAGCGTGAAGCTGAAAAAAAATAAATAAAAAATGATATATGTCATGGGATTTTCCTTATATATCTGTCAAAAGCTCCAAGGTATTAAAATGTGATTACGTCGTTGCTACGACCTACGGCCGTCCTTGACTTATTCTTGAAGATTGTAATCAGGTCATTGACGTAAATAGCGCATGTTGAAAGAAACTTAAGGAAAAGCCGTGGTATTAACAAGGGATTGGTTTGTTATCACATTCCTGCATACATTAATAAAAATCTTAAATTTTGTGTAGGAATATAATATTATTTATGTAAGATTTCTCATAATTATTTTTTTTCAGTTTGACGCTACATATTACGTACATGGTAGGTAGAGAGAACTTGGAAAACTAGTGGTAAGATATTTCGTTCTCATTAAACACTTTCATTCCCCACTCTCTGTCAAATTTAAGGCATTGTAACTATATTAAGTGTTGGAACTCAACGCCGCGTTTTGCCTTGTTACCCTAGCTAAGAAATTAAAGTTAGGAAATAGGTATTTCATTACCTAGGCTTATGATCGAAGCCTCAATGTATCGTGTTTACAATCAATCGCTTGTGCCCTGCGCCACTACATTACTAAACTAATCTATCATTATTTTTAAAATCGTAACGTACATATAATTTCGTGAAACGAATTCACATAGTTATGTATAAGTTGTATTTATATAAGTGTATCTGAAAAATTTTGTTCCGACAAAGAAATACATAAAACATAAGTCACCATACCACTTTTTTATCTCACAGTGATTACTGAAAAAGGTAAGGCAAATTTTAAGCAGTAAGATCATTAAAATCATGAGTTTTGTATATAAAAAAAAATATGTAGTGATCTGAAAAAAAAATGAAAAACCTCACGATTTTAATACTTAATTTTTATTGAATTATTTTTTTTTTATTTAAAAAAATATATATGTATAAAATATATCGAAAATAATATATTCTTACTAACTTTCCATATAAAAATCGTATAAAAATTTTGAACGTAGCAGGATTCGAGATCACGAGTCGAGGTAATAAGATATGTTATTTACTAATAATAATTAAGGCCTGTCGTGGCGCAGCGGCATAAGAGTGTGTCTGTAACCGACAAGTTCTGGATTCGATCCCCAGTCGATGAAATGAAATATTTAATATTTTCAATTTAAATATTTAATTTTTCATTTCTTCGCTCTAGTAATAGGGACAAGCGTTGAGTTCCGCTACTCAACACTCAATGCCTCAAATTCTTCGGAAAGTGGGGAACAGAAGAGGAACGGAGTGTCTTTACACTAGGTTCCCGGGTTCCCTCTGCCTACCCTGCTTCGTGCGGGATACAGCGTGAAGCTGAGTGAGTATTTACTAATTTTAATTTATTTGCTACGTTAACACAGTACAGCGCGGCGTTGAGTTCCGACATTCAACGTAGTTACAATGCCTTAAATTTGACAGAGAGTGGGGAATGGTATTGTGCTAATGAGAACAGAATATGTTAAGCTTTACACTAGGTGAAATTTATATACGCCATTTGAATTTAGTGTGAAATAACACTTTAAAAAATAGTAAAAATAATGTGTTCTTACGTTTATTGATTTATTATTTGATATTTTGAATCAACATAGAGAACATAAATATAAATTGGCAAAATAATCAATGGGACATGAGCTTGAAACCTATTCAGTCGTTTCAAGCGGCCTTGAACTCGCGCCCTTGAGACAGTCGCGGTGGCGTTCCCTTAGCTTCATTTACAGACACCGTACCTTATTTCATGTTTTTATTGTCTTGTTTTGTAATAAAATAGTTCATATCAAACATTAACGCTTTTCGGTTAGAATATTAAATCTAAACTCGTTAAGGTTTTACGTAGTATAGCTTTAGTTCAACTATACTATAAAGGATATTTAGCTCAAATGTAACATAGCTAATAAGCTAAATATAACATAGCTTCTTTGATTTTAACGACTTTTCCTTTTAATGTGAAACTTTTCCGCAATTTTTATGGCTTATACTGGAACTCCTCTGACATGAAAGAAATATGAAATGTACTGCTTGGAAGCAGTTTATATATTTTTCCTATTCTCCATTATTTTCAATTATAAATATACTTTCTGAAATAATGAAATAATATACTGGCTATTACTGTATTATTCTACACTATATTATATATTTATTGTATTAAACATTTCAACCATATGTTCTTTTATTTTCTAAAAATAATCTTTTGTTAGAATCTATGGGACTTTAGGCCTTAAAATAGATTTTTAGTTTTTTACGTAACCTTTTAACTATGACAGCCAACGGCCTTGACAGATACATCTTGTTCTTTAAGAGATGAATATGAATATTTCTGACCTTGCCTTAAAAATTGTTGAAGGCTTTGCTCAAGAACAATACTAATCTAGGCATACGAAATTGTGGGTGTCGAAGTACGATACGTTTAGATACTCCATTTCTTCAAGCTAATAAATTATTAAATATGTATTTTATTGTTTTATCATTATTTCGATAAGAGATAGAGTATAAAGTTAATAAAGATAAGAGATGTAGGCGAGACATCTGTTGACCTTTGAATACATATCTATTATACTTGAGGAAGGTCACGTAAAAAGTATGAGGACCCCCGAAGGGCATGTATGAAGAGGTTGATGACAGT
The DNA here is from genome assembly GCA_019049475.1 of Eueides isabella. Lineage (NCBI taxonomy): Eukaryota > Metazoa > Arthropoda > Insecta > Lepidoptera > Nymphalidae > Eueides > Eueides isabella. The sequence continues at coordinate 13,256,778 of CM032384.1, read as the reverse complement.
GGTCGAGGCGAAAGAGGAATGCCGAGAGCATAGCGTTTGGCGCCCCGTCCTATTTGTATACCTCATTAGAGATACAGCGGAAAAGTGAGTAAGTAGGTAATAAAATAAATAAGTTTATTCAAATACAAATTCTTATAAATTTAATATACACCTTCAAAGAATGAAACAAGGACACACCTGTTAGCTAGACATCTTAAGAATTATATTTTTGAAGTGATAGTGAATCAATTATAGTGCCTCTACTAAACCAGCAAAAATCCATTTTAAATTATGAATATTTTAGATAGATAAGTATTTTTTTAGGTTTTCGTACCTTCAAAGTAAATAACGTAACCCTTATAAAATTATTTTGTTGTCTGTCTGTTTCTCGAAACCAATTACCTCATTATAGCGTGGAGGTATCTAGCTGAAATTGATATAAAATATTGATTCAGGTCACGGTCTAAGGCCTTTAAAGCTCATAAAAATCGAGCTCCTACGTAAGTAAGTAGAGACATAATACATAAGAAAATGTTATTTTTAAATAATTTACGTATTTATTTTCTATTACATACAAATAAGAACGTTATTAACACATTCTTTTTAATATGTACATGAATTCAAATCAATTAAACACTAAAAATTATAAGAAATCAAGAGGCCTGTCGTGGTGCAGTGGCATAAGAATGTAACTGTAAACGCGACAGATTGTGGGTTCGATCCCCACTCGACGAAATGAAATATTTGATATTTTTAATTCAAATATTCAATACACCCATTTCTTCGCTCTGGTAACAAGGTAAAAAAACGCAGCTTTAAGTTCCGCAATACAACTCACAATGCCTCAAATTCGGCAGATAGTGGAGAATGGAACGTAGTGTCCTAACACTAAGTCCCTAAGTTCCCTCTGCCTACCCTGATATGTGCGGGATACAGCGTAAAACTGAGTAATGAGAATGATATAAGAAATTTATTGCTTGTAAATATTATTAGTGACCGATCGAAAGCTTAGTTTCGGCTTTGATTTCGGCCAGTTTCGGCCAAGAATTCTATTTTCGCTCATATTTTCGGTTTAGGCCAGTAATTTCGAGTCGTCGAAACTCAAATATATGATCAACTATCGTGCTCACTCAATTTTATTAACATATCCTTGTTGACTATGATAATTTTCTGATACTAAGAATATCCTAAAATCAAATAGGGCTCCCATTTGTCTTCCCTTGCGGGCAGACTGAGCTCCGCTGTTTCCGTTGTTCGAAAACTGAGGCAGCTTTTGAGTGTTGACACGGCTTGGTTACGGCGGCTACGGTGGAGTGTACTTTAGTATTTTTACTATGTTTTTTTAAGTGTTATTCCACACTAAGGACAGAAAATACTAAACTTAAATTTAAAAACGATCTCTTGCCAAACGATAATTCTTACGAGTTGTCTTTGGGTAGCGGAAATTTGTAAAAATCTCCCTACAGAGATGCTAACAACATAAATAAGTTGTAACAAGCGTATAAGAATTTCGACGGAGCTCGGTGAGAACGAATGGCTTAGTTGGTCAGAGCGCTGGAACGGTATTCCAGAGGCGCGGGTTCAAATCCTGCTTCGTTCAAAATTTTTATACGCTTTTTAAATTTAAGTTTAGTGTGTACTTTAGTAATTTTCACTCACTTATTCAGATTCTCGCTGTATCCCGCACATAGCAGAGTAATCAGAGAAAACTTGGGAACCTAGTTTTAAGACAATCCGTTCCGTTCCCCACTTTCCGCCGGATTAAGGGCTTTCCGTGTTGAATGGCGGAGCTCAACGCCACGTTTTACCTTGTACCAGAGCGAAGAAATGAAAACATTAGATACTTAAATAGAAAATATTAAATATTTCATTGAAAATATTTTCTTATGCCGCTGCGCCACGACCTCTAAGTTATTTTCATTGCATATATTATTTTGGGGCAATGGTGCAGATATCGAAGATATTTAAGTTAGTAAAATAATTTAATAATGAGAATTTCGATCTATTTATACCATGGGAGCTCTAAGTACCTGATTTTTTTTTTTTCAGATTTTTTCCCCTTACTAGCTAAAAATGATACGAACATTAGTACGGGTTCGATAATCGCAGCCCATAAAACTAAGTTATAATGCTGATTTACGAGCGTATTATGCAATCTGCCATTACGATAATAATTGGTTGTGGGAGCGAGTGCAGTTCAATAGAGAGAATAATACAATAACGTTTTAACTTTGTGTCCATGTGATTAATGCTTATAATATTGAAGCAGGAGACAGGTTGTGGGTTCAATGCCCACTCTAGGAAAAAAGTATATAACATTTTTAATTCTTCCCTCGTGTAACAGTTCCACCACTTAAGATGAATTGCTTCAAAATCAACGGAAAGTTGGGAACTGAACGGAGTATCTTAACGTGAACTCTTTACAACTTTCTTAAGTTGAAGATTTAATTCATTATATAATAGACAGATATATAGATATATTAAATTAAAAATAGATAGATAGTTTAAATTAAAAAATAGATAGGTATATATAAAATATTATTAAAGAAAAAAAATAGAAAAATATATATAACATTATTTTTAAGCTAGTTTATTTTTTTAAATCATATGATTGACGAAGATATACACTACATATGTGATATACATTAGATATGCACTATTATATTCACTACGAACTACTAATATCAACTCTCATACATTTCCGTAATTACAATCCCTTAGCTTTATTCTATTCACTAATGAGAGACCGCTTTGCTACAGACTTCGAAAATAAATCACTGTACTCGCTTATCATGCGCTGCCATATCGAGTTATTGCACATTAGAATTTCAATGCAAATTGAACTTTGTACCGAAGGCATAAGATTGATATTCAATATTTTTGTGACTTGAAAGCCTTATTATTAGAAATTGTGGTGGTATGTCTTTATCCGTTAATGGTAATAGTAATAAAACATTAGTATTCTAGATTTCATTTCAGATATCCTTTTGCCTTTTGGGGTTTATCTATCATCAGTATGAAATATATTGTATTATGTAAAAATGTATTACATAAGTATCTTTCTGAGGCTTAGCTTACTAATTACACTATACAAGGATGCAACAGGACATGGGTTCTATTTCAATTTAATCTATAATTCAATAAAACAGTGAAAAAGTTTGAGGCCTGTCATGAAGCAGCGTCGTAAGCGTGTGACTGTAACCGACAGTTTGTGGGTTCGATCCCCATTAGAGGAATTGAAATATATAATATTTTCATTTCTTCGCACTAGTACAAGGCAAAACGCGGCGTTGAGTTTCGCCACTCAACACACAATGCTTCAAGTTCAGTAGAAAGTGGGGAGCGGAAGTGGAACGAAGTGTCTTAACACTAGGTTCCCAAGTTCCCTCTGCCTACCCTGCCATATGCGGGGTACAGCGTGAAGCTGAGAGAGTGAGAGGAGTAAAGAAGAGTAGAGGTGTATTAAATAGCTGACAGAACACAAATCTATATTTTTTTAAGCTAAATTGGTCCAGTCAATTTCCATATAAAAGATGCAAAACTGTAGTGCTTCTACGATGTAATAACTCCGCTTCATACAGTATCTCGCACTTAGCCGCTCTTTTTTATTTATTTATTGTTTTATCACACTTGTGCAGGACAGCATTGTAAAATTTATCTATAAACACTAACAAAGAAGTATAGAACTATTATACATATGTATATGATAAACTCCACTTGCAAACGTGGTCCACTTGGCAGAGAGAACTTAAGAACCTAGTGTTAAGAAACTGTTCTGTTCTTCACTTATTGCTGAATTTGAAGTATTGCGTGTTGAGTGACGGAACTCAACGCCGCACTTTGTCTTGTTACTATAGAGAGAAATGAGAATATTAAATATTTGAATTGAAAATATTAAATATATCATTTCCTCAAGTGGGGATCGAACTCACAACCTGTCGTTTACTGTCACACGTTTTATACCCCTGCGCCACAACAGGCCTCAATGCTATGTAACAAGAAATAATTAAATGCGAATAACGAAAGTTGTTGAGCTTGACGAGCATTTTGCATTGAAAATTGAAGATTTGAAACTTGTAATGAACAGCCATAATGATTCACCTAGACTGTAATAAATAATGAAATGCTGCTTTGACAGAGTTTGTAGAGCGTGATGAACATTTTTTCCTTGACATATTAAAACTGAACTGAACATCTGATGAACAATCATAAATAAGAAATAATGAAATGCAGACGTAGTAAAAGATGTTCAATGCTTTAGGCACTTTCCATTTATACATTGAAGATTATTAGTATGTGTGAGTTTCTTGCCGACTCTTCTCAGCAAAACCGCCTTCCGAGCCGGTGGTAGCTTCCTGTAGGACTGACACTACAGACCTTTCTATGTAACTTGATGATTCAAAAGTGATCGTAATGGTATATTTGAATCAAGAATATTGTGATTTTGATTTTTGATTTTGTAATATGTGATGTAGAACTGCCATAGCTTAGCTTAATTATAATAAACAAGTAACTTCACCCGGTTATACTTCGCTATTATTTATTTTATATACTGAATGTCATACAAAACATACGCTCATAGGTTTTTGTATGTTTGAATGTAACTTAGTTATAAGAGATTTTTTTAACATTTTAATTGATTGATGAGTACAATATTAATACTTGAGTTAAATAATCGTGATTTTTTGGTTTATAGTTCTTTTGGAAACAACAAAATACATGTTACGTTATTTTTTATTTTTTTATATATCAAATATATGTAATTGTGTTGTTCTTTGGATAGGTTTATAACATGCGATATATTTAATTTGTCTCGTCATTGTATATATATATATATATATATATATATATATATATATATATATATATATATATATATATATATATATATATATATATATATATATATATATATATATATATATATATATATATATATATATATGTATATATATATATATATATACGTATAATCTTCCTTGACATACGGACTATATAAACAAAGTATTATTCCTTTACAATATCGGTTTACTATATATCTATAAATGTGAATGAAACTAAAGTGTCAGTCTTAGAATACCAAATGATTACGTTTTTAAGTGCATAATATCCTTATTTATATGATAATAAAAGTTTTAAATCATCAAATAAAATCAAATAAAAATACAGCGCGTGAAGATGCGCGTTCACAGCAGCACTGGGGCCACTAGTATTTTGGTCTGGTAACAAGACAAAGCAATCGTTTCGTTCAACATACTATGCCCCAAGAATTCGGCGAAAAGTAGGAGAAGAAAGTAGGTTGCCAAGTACTCTGTTCTATGAGGGATACAGCATGAATAATATATAACTTCACGCTCCCCACATTCTTAATATTAGTTTCTGTTTGTTTGTAAAGAGTCAGAATTATGATTAACTTACATAGTAATAATTAGAAAAGTAATTTAAAAATAATTAAATATTACAAAAAATAATATTAACTACTTTAAATAATTTCTAGAATCAACGAGGTACACAATTTATTTCATAATTGTTTAATTTAGAAATCTATAAATTTATTAAAACTTTTTATGAATTTACAAGTACCTTAACAATAGTGAAAAAAATGATAAACTTTATATATAGCAGAACAAAACTAACACAAAAAACGGCAGCCAAACAAAGCAGCCAAGTTGCTGCTATATTTACAAATAAGATCTCGTTAGCATCAGTCGAGCATTTCTAAATGAACGGCCAGAGTGGCACGTGCCGCGCCCTGTCGGCAAATCCCAGAGGATAACCCAAATAAAGTAAATAAGAATTTGTGTGAACGAGTGTGCTTTTTAGATAATACACTTTGCGAGCTCATGGTTTAGTGGACTGAAAAACAGTAATAGTTGGTATTCTTTGTCTATTTTGAAGAAGAAATATTTTTTTCAGCTTAACGCAAAAAGAAAATCCAGTCATAAAATCCCTCATATGACAGGGTAAGCAAAAGGGAACTTGGGAACCTAATATTAAGAGACTCTGGTATGTTCTCCATTTTCTGCATTTGAGTATATAACTCAGTGAGTGTCATTTCTTCTCTCATACCAGAGGGAATAAATGAAATCTTTATACATTTAATTGATTCTTCATTTATTCAGTCTTTCTGTGATTATATATATTTTTTTTAAACTTACAAACAACATTTTGTTATGTTAACCAAACTAAATCTCTTTTTTTTTAGCTTCACGCTGTTTCCCGCACTAGGTAGGGTAGGCAGACGGAACCCGGAAATCTAGTGTTAAGACACTCCGTTCCACTTCTGTTTCCCACTTTCCGCCGAATTTGAGGCATTGCAGGTTGAGTGGCGGAACTCAACGCCGCGCATCGCCTTATAACCGAGCGAAGAAATAAAATAATAAATATTTAAATTGAAAATATTAAATATTTCATTTCCTTGCTGGGGATCGAACCCAGAACCTGTCGGTTACAGTCACACTCTTGTGCCGCTGCGCCACTCTTGTGCTCTTGTGCAATCTTTTAGAACTGCTTATTTTGTTTCCAAAACATCGATAATAGGGAATAATCGGCGTTAATATTTTCCCGATTTTCATATAATTAATTTAAATTCTATAAGATATTTTAATAGTTAAATGGAAACACTCAAAATATTAATATAATTCTTACTTTTCTATATCTAAAATAGTATATCATGATAGTGTCTACTATCTACAACTATTTCATTTCATTTAACAGTAAAAAATACATGAAGTACAGAAATTGTCACAAAAACCACACAATATATAACTAAAAGCCGTCATTAAGTTCACGCATTATCAAAATAAGCATAGCATTTTAACCCTAAGTTGTTTCGATTTTACCCCAAAATCGATGTGTTCAATAGATATTACTTTGAATAAGCGTGACGTCAATGACACACGTCATACATCTGCCTGTCGTTGCTTAATGGATATTAATTTTACGCTTCGAATTCGCGTTATGATCGGGACAAATAATTTATACTGTAATAATAATTATATGTGCGCAGCTTCACGCTGTATCCCGCACATGGCGGGGTAGGCAGAGGGAACTTGGGAGCCTAGTGTTAAGACACACCGCTCCTCTACCATTCCCCACTTTCCACCAGATTTGAGACATTGCGTTTTGAGCGGTGGAGCTCAACATCGCGTTTTGCCAGAGCGAAGAAATTAAATATATATATATATATATATATATATATATATATATATATATATATATATATATATATATATATATATATATATATATATATATATATATATATATATATATATATATATATATATATATATATATATATATATATATATATATATGTGCGCATGTAATAATAATTATATGTGCGCAGCTTCACGCTGTATCCCGCACATGGCGGGGTAGGCAGAGGGAACTTGGGAGCCTAGTGTTAAGACACACCGCTCCTCTACCATTCCCCACTTTCTATATATACACTTTTCTGATTAACAAATAAAAAAGTTAGAAATTATTTCGGCAAAATTCTAAGAGCATTTTTATTCAATTGACTTAAATTTTAGTATTTATATGTAGATATAAATATTGTCATGAAAGTTATGTTATAAATAACACAAGAAAGTAATTCCCCACTCGATGAAATAAGATATTTAATATTATCAAATTAAATATTCAATGTTTTCATTTCTTCGCTCTAGTAACAGGATAAAGCGCGGCGTTGAGTTCCGCCATTCAACACACAATGCCTCAAAGTCAGCGAAAAGAAGAGAACGGAACGAAGTGTCTTAACAGGTTCTTAAATTCCCTCAGCCTACCTTGCCATGTGCGGGATACAGTGTGAATCTGAGTGAGTAAAGTAATTTAGATTAGTAAATAAAATGATTTAATTAAAGGGTAGGCCAAAATGTATATAAAATCATTTGCTATTATTTCTAACCTAGCTAGGACTACTGATCTGATATTCATTCTTCGTTTATTTCTTCAAATTACATGTTAAACGTATTTACATACTTTCAAAATAGCGTCTTTAAATATCAGACCCGGTCCGTGACCACGGACTACTGTAAAGTGTTCGAAACGTCGGGTTTCCAAAAAACATGTTTAACAACCAATATACGCGATAAATCCGGTTAAAAGTGTTTAATTTAAAATGTGTAACAATCGCGAAAATGAAAGAGATTATTACAGAATTATAATAATATATCTATTAAAATAAATAGACAGCCTTGAACGTATTAATATTACGCCCTCAATTTATGCCTCGATCCCTTTTAATATATTCCGTGAAGCAACTTCGACAACAAATGAGATTACTAGGATACAAGTTATCGAATATTTAATTGAATATTTTCTTTGTAAATTATATATTTTCGTTATTATTATGAAGCTTAAGAGGATAAGGACTAAAGGATAGATCTAAGTTTAATATTAAAGTGTGAAACGTAAAGGAATGTCTTAACATTAGGTTTCAAACTTTGCCAAACTTACATACCAGGCTGGTATGTAGGTTGCCTGATACTATTGTGGTAGGCATACGGAACTTGGGAATCTAGAGTAAAACGCGTCGTTCTGTTCCCCACACTCCGCTGAATCTAAGAGCCATTGCCTATTAAGTGGCGGAACGCAACGTCAGAGCGAAGAAATAAAATATAAAAAATTTAATTCGAAAATATTAAATATAAGGACTACCAAGGTACATGGACCATGTACAGGATACAATGAGAAGTGAAAAAAAACATCCATTTCTTCGTCTGGGGATCGAACCCAAAACTTATCGTTTTTACAGCCACTCTTGCACCACGACAATCCTCTCTATCATATGTAGGGGATGTATGCTAAAATAATTTACTTATATTATACTCTGCTTCATGCTGTATTCCGCGCATGGCAGGTTAGCCAGTGGGAACTTGGGAACCTAGTGTTAAGACACTCCGTTCTACTTCCGTTCCCTACTTTCCGTTGAATGTGAGGTATTGCGTGTTGAGTGGAACTCAACGTCGCGCTTTGCCTTGAAACTATAGCGAAGAAATGAAAACATCAAATATTTAAATAGGAAATATTAAATATTTCATTTCCTCGTGTGGGGATCGAACCCGCAACCTGTTGTTTACAGTCACACGCTTGTGCCGCTGCGCCACTACAGACCTTAACATAAGTCCTACTTATATACGACATTATTTCTAAAACGGAGCTTAACGTGTTACAAACAATTTTCACCAATTATAAATCAGGAAATAGAAGAGAAATTCGAAATGTAATTGACAATTACCTCTCAAACGTTCTAAGTTCATTAACGTTACAAATACAATATGGGTAGGTATAAAAGTTGATATATACAATATGGCTATGAAAGTATATATAAATATAAAATTTCTTTTGTTTTCGCTTCACGTTGTATGTGTCCCTGCATAGACTGGGGTGGGCACTGACTGGGAAACCTAGTGTTCCCCAACTTTCGAGGGAACCTAGTGTTCCCCAAGTGTTCTAAAACTTAATTTTGTGCGTGTGGTAGAGTCACGTTGCCAGTAATGGCAACACGCGTGGGCAGACTCGACCGGATTGTTACCACCCCCGGCATTTAAGGCCAGCGTTAAGTAGTGGCTTTGGCCACTGCGTTTCGCATCAAGTAATGCCGGGCCCCGGTGCCCTTACACCTTAAAGGACGGCAACGCTCCTATAGCTCCTCTGGAGCTACTCGGTGCCGTGGGCGACGATGATCACTTACCATCATGTGACCCGTACGCTCGTTTGCCGTCTTTTCCATAAAAAAAAAATAATAAAAATAATTTCCTCGAGTAGGAAAGAAACCCACAACTAAAGGCGTTACCAGGGAAGATGAACCGCCTCACGGCGACGTCGCTTCGAGACACTCCATATTAAGGGCGCTAAAAACGTTATACAATGTATAATGTATTTATTACATAGTATTATTGCAATTTGACTTACCATCAAAACAAGCGTATTTAACGTAGACTACACCAGGAGACCAGCTCCTGGAAGGAGGATAATCCTCCGCTAATATGAAGCTGCAATGGTTCACCCCTGCACACCTGAAACAAAAAAAATAATTGTTATTTTAATAATAATATTTATACTCTCACTCACTCAGCTTCACGCTGTATCCCGCACATGGCAGGGTAGGCAGAGGGAATTTGGGAACCTAGTGTTAAGACACTCCGTTCCACTTTCCTGCTTACCGCCAAATTTGAGGCGTGTGTGTGTTGGGTGGCGGAACTCAACGCCGCGCTATGCCTTGTTATCACAGCGAAAAAATGAGAATATTACATATTGAAATTGAAAATATTAAATACTTCGTTTTCTCGATTAAAATTATATTATTTTGAATATAGCTATTTATTTTCACTTTTAATCATTTTATAATTACTTATAGTCTGTCTAAAAGGAATCCTTCTAATGTGGAATTTTTGAACGTGTTCGAAAAAAGTAATTTTGTTTCCTAAGTGAGAATTAATACTTTAAAAATGCCCCTGCCCCACATGCCTTAGTTAAAAATGCTTAAATTACTTCAAGTGATCCAATTAAAAACCTTATTAATTTCAAGCACGTTAGACCTTGTTTAAGAAGTTTCATCAACTTTCTTATTAATCATATACCATATCCGCTGTTATTATAAATTTAATTTAATCCAGAAGTAGTCGATTAGATCTCATGTTATTTTACCGACTAGATACGTTATTTCATTGGTTATTATTTTAGTGTAATTAATAGCGATTATAGCTATACATCTACTCTCAAAATTAAATTACAAATATAAAGAAATAGTTAACCACAATGACACAGAAATGGCTAAAGCGAAAAATATATAACAAAAAAATAACATTATAATTCTGAAAACATTCTTCATTGGAGATATTTTCATTAAATATCATCCAGTTTATAAATGAACGACCCTTCACTAAATTCGTCTTAAATATGTATACTAATAACAAACAGGATTTCATACTTTTCCATACTTTTACGTACATATTTCAATGTTTCCCTTCATTCTAGTATGTATTTAAGACATTCTTTACTTTTATGTGACGTGGCTTCGAAACATTAAAGTTCAAAGCACGTGATAACGCATATTTTATAGTCGTTCGTAAGATGACATTATATGATAAGCCTTTGTTTAGATTCTCAATATCACGTAAAAGGTGTTGGTTCACATCTATATATTAATATATGAAGCAAAAACATTGTACGTTTTTTTACTAATTGAAATTCATTTAAAATCATTTATAATGATAATCTTTAAATGAAAAATCGTTAATAAAAAATACATATATTGAATAATATTATAGACGTTGACGTACGTTGTATTACTGTAAACGTGACGATTGCGATTCTATTCCCACTGAGGGTAATGTAATATTTTCGCGCTCTGGTAATGAGGCAAAACATAGAGTTAAGTTACAAAATTGAGGTAGTACCTTAAGGTTTCAGCTGACTGTGAGCAACAGAGTATTTTACATGGATGGGTTATTTAAAGCTATATTACTTACTCAGTCTATCCTGCTATGAGCGGGATTCCGTGAAAGTCAAATATAGAATATTCTGTATTTTCAGTGTCAATTCTCTAATTTATAATTTGTACATAAAAAAATGACTCTTTTTAGGTTACTAATATTGGCTCTCTATACAGACTCTACTTCTCTAAGTAGAGTCTGTATAGAGAGAGACTAGTTATAGAATATTCTGTATTTTCGGTGTCAATTCTCTAATTTATAATTTGTACATAAAAAAATGACTCTTTTTAGGTTACTAATATTGGCTCTCTATACAGACTCTACTTCTCTAAGTAGAGTCTGTATAGAGAGAGACTAGTTATAGAATATTCTGTATTTTCGGTGTCAATTCTCTAATTTATAATTTGTACATAAAAAAAAGACTCTTTTTAGGTTACTAATATTGGCTCTCCATACAGACTCTACTTCTCTAAGTAGAGTCTGTATAGAGAGAGACTAGTTGTAAACTATTTTATATATACATATGAATAATAAAGCTTAATGATCAAACTCGCTTGGAAAGCTTATTGTTATTTGTAAATGTAGGTTCACTGTAACACAAACATAAAGAAGTCATCTATTTTAGCCTCACCGCAATAGAGCAAAATTAAATGCATACCCCAAAAGCTGCATACGAATTACACGAGATACCATCGCATCGCGTAATTTCCTGCACTCGGCAAATAATAGCAAGGGCATATGCACATTTAAGCTACAGATATATTACTTTACATAGCTAAATATGTATCTGTTTCATGTTATATGATGAATACTTTATTTTTCAGAGTGTATCTATGTTATATGAAATTAAGGAATTGTGTAGAAAATAAATATGGTTATACAAATAAACATAAGTTTGTCTAAATAAAAGTTATAAGTGATAACTTAGACCCATTTAAATCAATGTTTAAAGTTAAATTGTTTTGTAGATTAATCTAATTTATTAATTAATTCAGCTTCACGCTGTATCCCGCACATGGCAGGGTAGGCAGAGGGAACTTGGGAACCTGGTGTTAAGACACTCCGTTCCACTTCCGTTCCCCACTTATTATTATTTACTTTAGATAAATTATTTATTTATTATTATTAGATTATTCTAAAGTACTATTATTAGCATAATAAACTTACTCTTTTATAATTATGCGGAAATGACTACGTCGAATGTTCAAAATTGATTAATGAACGTAGTATCCGGTTTTGAAGCAAAGTTCTTATCAAAGCTTTTATGTAATAACCTAGCAAGCTTCCTGATAATATTATCTTGATGATAAAAATGCACTTAAGGTATTGTTAGCTATTCTATCAGGCTTTTCAATTAAAAGGCAAAAAATGAGAACTCTGCAAACACTCTATTCTCCAATTAATAGATGAATTTAGTGATAAAAATTAAAAAAAAATAACAATTATTCATAAATCTGAGGCTGTTTGTCGTGGTTGGAATGACTGTTAACGCGACAGTTATGTAATCAATTTCCACTAAGGAAATGAAATATTTTTAATATTTTCATTTACTCGCTTTAGTAACGAGGCTAAGCGCAAAGTGATAGTGCTTCGAATAATTGGCGTAAAGTGGGTAACAAATATGTCTTAATAAGAATAAAGTATCACAACGCTAGGTTACCAGGTTCATGAAAAACGTTATAATGATATTAATTTAAATATAAATAATATTTAAATTAATATAATTTACTAGACCGTCATTAAACAGTGGCAAGTGTGGGTTCGATTCTCACTTATCAGAATTAATAATTTAATAATTTCTCTCGGGCAAAAAGACAAAATCGGGCTTAAAATTGCGCCCCTTTAATTTAAATGAGGTGTTTTAACACTAGCTTTGCTTTGTTTACCGTCACATATGTTAAATACAGTGTAAAGCTAAGAAAATATAATAATCATTCAACATAATGGGAATAAGCTCCACAACAGTAGCTTTTTTAGGCAGACAATGTCCCCTTAAGCTACGAAAGTCTTAAAAAATATGAAAAAGTTACTATTTTCACAAAACATTAATAGCAAACGCTGAAAACTATATAAAATGGCTAAATATTCATATGTAAGGCGTATATATAATAATTTTACTAATTCTAGCAATGAAACTAGAAAACAAACAATACTGATAGCATCAACCCCTATTTAACTTAAGTGGATGCTCCCCAAGGGCTGCCGTTTCACACCTGGCTAACTCAATTACTTGGACTATTAACAGCACATTTTTATTAAATATTTCAAGTGATGTGTATTTTTACCCCAAAATTTTAGGAATTAAATATTGTTATTGAAATACTTACGGGGGCTTTTGAAGAAAAGTATGCGAGCTTAAGAAAGAAAAATATATAAGGTCATTTTAATGCTTTTTTGTAAAAAAAACTATTAATGAAATTATTTAAAAGTTTGAATATAATGGAAAGAGAAAATAAAACAAAAGAAGAGGTAATTAGTCAATATCATTTTTATCACTTTCTCTTTGTATCCCACACTTACACTTAGGGTACACAGAGGGAACTAGGCCTAAAGCACTCTGTTCGCATTAAGACACTTCTTTTCCCCAATTTATAACTATTTCATTAGATTATACTTAAATTGACATGTATTATAAATAAATAAAAAAAAATACTAAACAAAAGATTATATTAAAGTAAAAAAATTGGTTGTATAATTATAATAATGTATGATCAAACATAAAAACTGAATTAAACTCTAAGCACCTGACGCAATAATTTAAACGTGCATTATAAAGCTTATTTTACACTGGTGTACGTGTTAATTTAAAAATATTAAAATACATATATTTATATTAATTAAAACAGCGTTCGAAATGATAATATAAAATAATAATCCAGATGAAAATTTAATGTAAGTAAGGTAAGAGAGTGAGGGGGAGACCTCGTTTGATCTTCGAGAACACAGTATCTACGATACTGGAGGAGGGTCACGTAAAAAGCATGAGGAACACCTGAGGGCATGTATGAAGAGGTTGATGACGGTGGACGAGGCGAAAGAGGTATGCCGAGACCGTAGCGATTGGCGCTCCGCTCTCTGCCTACCCCGCCAGGAATATAGCGTGGAGCTATTTTTGTTGATCTATAAAAAATGTAATAACTTTAAAATATACGTACTGTCATATACATTTTACTAATATATAATCTTTAACAGTTGCATAGAAAAGTTAGTATCCAAAATGAAGACAATATTCCTTACTAACTTTAAACAATGGATTAGCCAGCTCAATAGTTAACGATCATCACATTAAATACAGGAAAAAAACGAAAGAGATTGATCGTTTAAGCTTAGATATCCCGCAATCCGAGTTATCAATCAAGAAGTTTACTTAACGGACTGAACAAATAAATACTACTATAGAGTTTAAAAGAAAAGATAAAAAACAGAATAAAGTTTCAAAAGCAATGCCTGTACTGTTTTTACTAGGAAAACATTTCTAAAACTAAGATGATAAATTGTTAATATAATCAATCCAAATCACTGTTCGATGTATGTTTGTTTATAAATAATATGTGACACTAAAAACCCCATTTGACGTGTCACCAGGTTTCGACAACACTGTCCTGTCTTTAACAGTATCATGTCTTTAACAGTTACCGCGCCCAGTATCAGTATATTAGGCCTCAGCGTTTCGAGCGACTATCAATGTCGTGATAGGGAAAGCAAGGCAAAGTTGGCCTCAAACAAACTGGGGGTCATCAGCAGAACGAGACATTATTTCACGCCAAAAAACGGCTTCGGCTTCATATAGGTTTAAAGAATTTATTCTCAAAAAGACATAGTCACTTACATGAGAACACACATACAAAAGTTAAAATACAAAAGAAAATAGTCGCCATATTATTACTAGTACTCAATTAACGATAATAAGATATTATTACAAGTGTGTTACATTGTTAGTATATCAATTATTTTCTAAAATATGCTGTGAAAGTTGAGACTTAAATTCGTTAATTGAGCTTGCATTTCTTATAGTAGACGGTAATTTGTTGTAAAGTTGTGCTCCCTCAGATGTGATATCCTTCTTTGCAAATTTTGTCCTAGTCTTTGGGAGAATTAGTAAGCTAGGGCGACGGGTGCTACGCGTACTAACTTGTTTCATAAATGACAATTTAGAGTGTACAGATTTATTAATAATTTTTCTTATAAGAAGGCAAGAATTGTATATATAAAGTTGTTTTAAATTCATAATCTTCGTTTCTTCAAAAATTTTAACTGTAGATGTAGATAACGGATATTTAAAGAGTATTTTTAATTTTTTATTTTGTTTTCTTTGAAGTTCTTGTAATTTTGTTTTGTTAGCATTACCCCATACTTCAATTAAGTATAATAAATGGGACTTAACCAAAGAGTTGTAAATATTATAGTGTAGTTTTTGTGGTATGCACCTAGAAATATTCTTTAATGACCCAATTAAAGACGAAAGTTTTCCTTTAATATGGTCTATTTGATTGTGAAAATTAAGATGATTATCTATTCTTAAGCCAAGATATTTTTCACAGGTTTTTTGCTCGATTACAATGTTGTCAATAGTTAGCGGATCATGTTGCAAAATTATTTTATTTTTAGGTTTAAATATTATGTAACATGTCTTAGAGGCATTTACAGTTAATAAGTTATGGCGGTACCATTCATGTAGAAGATCTAGATCTTTTTGTGCTTGAGTGATAATATCATTTATTTTGTTACCAAAATAGAACAAACATGTATCATCCGCATACAAAGTTAGGTGACCGTGTAATTCCAAAGATGCAATATTATTTATGTAAATCAAAAAGAGAAGCGGCCCTAAAATGGATCCTTGTGGGACTCCACAAGTGATAGGCAAAGTGCTGCTTTGGTCATTTCCAATTTTAACAACTTGCAATCGGTTCGTCAGATAGGATTTTAATATTTCAAGAGCAGCACCTTTAATACCGATGTTTTTAAGTTTATGCAATAGAAGTTTATGGCTTATAGTATCAAACGCTTTTTTCAGATCGATAAAAACTCCTAATACGATATTTTTCTTGTCTATGTTTTGTCTGATTTTTGTTACGAGATCTACAATTGCAACAGTAGTACTACTTTTAGCCCTAAAACCGTATTGTCGTCCAGATATAAAATCAAAAGAATTTAAGTACGTAGTTAAACGACTGTGAATCAGTTTTTCTAATATTTTAGAGAGAATGGGTAATACGGAAACTGGGCGATAGTTACCTGGATCTGTTTTAGAGCCGGATTTGTGAATAGGTGTTATTTTTGCAATCTTTAATAAGTCAGGGAATTTTCCTTCGTACATAAGATTATTAAAAGGAGGATTATTAATTATATGGAGTACTGTTCTCACTATTGGGCAGGTATATCCCAATATTGCTTACAGCGTTTGTTCGCCTACAACGTAGAATTCGATTCGAATCGTTGGGGATACAATGATTTGTAGGGGCTTGATAGTTTGGCCTTGTGCAGAGACGTATCTTCGCTGTGTATTCTTTACCGCATTTATCAAAGGGATCGTTCTGGAAAAATATTTGACTTGGTACCTGCCGTCAAATTTTCTAACCACACAGTACGTTACAAACTCGAGTATCATCTGCAACACCTGGACAAGTGGCACTCCACTACTGTGCGGTTTGGTAGGAATTTCCTTCCTCGCGCCACACATCTGTAGAACAGCCTATCCGCCGGCAGTATTTCGATACGACATGAGTACCTTCAAATAGCGCGTCTACCTTCACCTTAAAAGCCGGCAATGCACCTGTAGTTCCCTTGGTATTACACGGGGTCGTAGGAGGCGGTGATCACTCACTATCAGAAGAACCGTCTGTTCGTTTTGCCTTGTCTTTTCCATGAAAAAAAGGGTTCTTCAAAATTGATGAAAACAGGGAACGGCATGTCTTAACACTAGATTTCATGTGCCTTCTTTGTCATTTTTAGAATACAGCACAAAGCTAGAAGAAATCTTTAATGTCATAAAATCCGTAGGGATAATAAATAACTTAAAAAAAATAAAATTTTATGATGTATAAACAACTTTAACCGCATTTTATATTATCATGCGCACGCGCGACAAGCGGAACATATTGCGAAGTGGGTACTTCCGGTAGTTTGTTGCTGCATCACGTGACATCAGAGTCGGAAGTGACCTCTCGATTTTTGTTAAAATATTGGAAGGGCCATGACACTACGCTCTTTATATTTTTCTTATAAATTACTTGTACTTTATTATTATATTTTATCATAGTTATTTATATATAAAGTTAAAATATTTAAGAGATTTTGTACAGAATTATTTGTTTATTTATTTTTACTTTAGTCATAAATGTAAGAAGTGTATATCTAAGATTTATATTTATTACTACTGAAATGAAAAGTCGCTTTGGAATATTATATATTGTTTTTATAATATTGTTTATCCAAAACTAATACTTACTACACCAGCTAGATCATATTTAGTCAAAAAATAATCAACCTGAAATGATTTTTCAACTTCATTTGCGACGAGTATATTAATAATACTATTAACATTAATTTGTCTCAATATTAGTCAAATGATACTTAATACAGGAAAAAGTACATCAAAGAAACGATGAACGACAAATCTTTTACTTCGACGACTTCAAGAGTAAGTCAATTCTAAAAATACATTTCTACCATCATTAAGTGTAAAAATTTAGGTTAAGAGTCATCCTACGATACTTCAGAAATATTGTGGTCTGGCATTTCACAATTGTAATTGAAATGTTCCATTTTAATATTAATTAGTCTATGTAGAGTTACTCGTTTGTTAGTGATGTTGTCGTATTTAAAGTTCACAATTGGTAATTGGCGAGGAAAAGAAAAAAATGTTTAATTCATTCGACTATTTCAATATTTTGATTATTTTTTCCTTTCAGTATAATAAGAGTATAGATTCGTAATGCCACACAATAAATTACTTTTTATATATAAATAGATTTACTAACTGTAACCGACAGGTTCTGGGTTCGATCCCCAGTCGAGGTAATGAAATATTTAATATTTTCAATTTAAATATTTAATGTTTCATTTTCTTTGCTCTGGTAATAAGGCAAAGCGCGGCGTTGAGTCCCGCCACTCAACACGCAATGCTCCAATTTGGCGGTAAGTGGGAAACGGAGTGTCTTAACACTAGGTTGCCGGGCGTGCGGGATACAACGTAAAGCTAAATAAAATCAATTTTAATATTTTCATTATTTTTTTCCTTACAGTATGATAAGAGCATAAATTCGGAACGCTACACAATAATACATAATATAAAAAATATAAAAATAAAGTTAGAGGCCTGTCGTGACAAGCCTCTAACTCATCACTGCGAATGTAAACGCGACAAATTGTGAATTCGATCCCCAGTCGATGAAATTTTTAATATTTTCGAACGGAATATTTAATATTTAACTTTTTGGCTCTGGTAACAAAGAAAAGCGCGACGCTGATTTCCGCTGCGCAACACGCAATGCCCCATATTCGACGGAAAGTGTAGAACGAAATGGAGTGTCTTCACGCTAGTTTCTCAAGTTACGTTTGCTTATTCCACGTCACACGGGTCTACCCGTGACCACGGACTACTAAATAGTAACATATAAAGTTTTTCATTTAAAATAAATAATACTTATTAATTTAATTTATACAACGCTGTAACATATACTCAGCTTCACGCTGTATCCCGCACATGGCAGGGTAGGCAGAGGGATCTCTGTTAAGGATAGTAATATGAAGAGATGTATGTAATGTATCTTTAATATACCTACACATACTAAAATTTGAATTTAATTTAACTAGTCAAAATTCTAAGTAATTAATAAAAAACACAAGTTACTTAGCACTACGTCGTATCAACAAATGTTATCAGGAGCTTTTCGGTGACTTTTACCTTATATAGCTTTGTCTTGAAAAATATTTTGAAATACTAAGCTGAAATGTTACTAATGGGTTACAACACATTGTTCCTATGATTTGCCTTTCTCTTGCATTTTCAAGAGCATTTTTGGAAACACTTTATAAATTCAAGGAAATTCAAGGAAAATTTTGCAAGGTAAGGCTGAAAATTACAATTATTCAATAAACTAAATTTTCTTATAAACAAAAGTGAGGAACGAGAGCTTTAATTAAAATATAAAATTGCCATTTCAGGAATCATAATGCACAAATTAATTAATGTTTTTCCAGACAAATGTGACGGGATATAAGCGTTTTCCGTTATACCATTAAAATACTTGACAAAATATTAACATGACATTTTCAATTAAGTATACCATGTATAACTTGGGAACCTAGTGTTAAAATTTATAAAGTCTTAACAGTAGGTTCCCAAGTTAGGTTTAAAGAATTTATTCTCAAAAAGACATAGTCACTTACATGAGAACATACATACAAAAGTTAAAATACAAAAAAAAAATAGTCGCCAAATTATTTAGTACTCAATTAACGATAGTAAGATATTATTACAAGTGTGTTACATCGTTAGTATATCAATTATTTTCTAAAATATGCTGTGAAAGTTGAGACTTAAATTCGTTAATTGAGCTTGCATTTCTTATAGTAGACGGTAATTTGTTGTAAAGTCGTGCTCCCTTTGTCATGTATACGAAATACAGCATGAAACTGAAAATGTTTAAAAATCGTTATTTTTCAATTGTAGGTGTATAAGTATGAAATCTTATATTGAAAATTCAGATTGTATAAGGTTAGAGGATATATTTTACTAAATATTTCTGCCATTATGACCTTCGATCAACTATTCACTAGATTAAGCGTTGCATACAAATACGGCTCAAAAAAGTGGCACCACTCAATATAAACACAAATGCCGAACATTATTACACACAGACTTATGACAAAAAATCTATTTAATAAAATCACACCTTATTCTCGTAACTTAAGGTTTAGTTTCGACTAGCGCGTAATAGATATAAGACATTTAATTTCACGTCATCGTCGTCGCTTTGTAAGTACTTGTAAGAAATTAGAAAATAGAAATCATGGAGTCACTTTATTGATAGTAAATTGATAATTTTTGTACATTTTATTAAAAATAAAAGTAATTGTAATCTTGAAACGTCTTTTTTTGTTTTAATACTACAATATACATTTCGTTAAAAAGTTCCGCTACTTCTACATTTTTCAATCGATCTAATAATACTGAGTCATCGACGGATTTTTTTTATTTTTAAGCACATTTAATTAAAAAAATATGATAATATTTTTTAACGAAGACTTTTTTTCTTAAAACGTTTATTAATTTTGTTCAAATTATTAATTTGTTTCGTTTTAGTAAGTACTATTTAGTGTGATACGATTATTTGTTTTTTAAGTATCCTTTTCTTGGAGTATCTTGCAAAGATGTAATGTCCGATAGTAAAGTAGTAGAAGAATTAGAGCTGACGGAAACAGCCATTGTCTTGATTCTGGTATCATTTAGAATTGAAGATGCAGCCTATAATATTTTTTTTTATTTTTTTTTATTTTGTGTATTCTTTTCTATATGTAAACAAAAAAAACATTTTTTAATTTATTAATTATACTTGCAATTTTGGAATCGCCATTTTTACCAATCTACGCCGTTGAGTATTCTTCCCTTCTTTCTTAGGCGACAATAGATACCCATTATGCACAGCAAAATGAGTCCGTAGGAAAACTATAAAACAAAAATATATACATATAAAGTTATTACAAATATAATAAAAAAAAATTAAAATCTCTCTATGCATTTCTTAGCCCAAACTTATCGTTATTTGACGAAATCGTTGGTAGTGTTATCGCCAATATTGGTCAAACGACGGAATATTGTTATTTAATTGTTTAATATTGATTTTTAAGTATTTTAAAATTAATTCTGACATGTACTTACCGAAAGAAAGATATTTCTTCTGAAACCTTACTATTGCGATGGTTATTTACACAATTTTTATACGCACACGGAGGCATTTTGTCACGTCCGCACATTGACTATGGCTGGAACATACTAAAAACGGATAAGAACATAATTCTGTTTGTGCTCTTATTTGTCGGACCGTTTTTTGGAGTGTGACACTTAATCTATGAATAGTTGATCGAAGATTATGAACGAAAATATATCTAATTCCAACAAAACAAATATCAAAATTAATCCCTACGTAGTAATTTTAGTTTAATGCTATATAATATCTATCGTAGCATCATATTTGAAATCCATATAACTTTAGTCCCGTCGTGCCGCAGGAGCACAAGCGTATGACTGTGAAGACGATAGGTTGTTGGTTCGAATTCTTATTTGAAGAAGTGAAATATTTAATTTTTTAATTTTAATATAGATTTGAAAATATTAAATATTTCAATTCTTTAAATGAGAATGAAAATATTTTCATTTCTTCGTTCTGGAAATAAGGCAAATCGCGGCGTTAAGTTCCGCCACTCAACACGCAATGCCTCAAATTCGGCGAAAACGAAACACAGAGTCTTAATACTAAATTACTAAGTTTTTTCTGCCTACCCTGCTATGTGCAGGGTAAAGCGTGAAGCTAAAAAAAAAAGATCTTTATATACGCTAAGCTCATGACTTAATACTTGAGAATGATCTAAAACATAGTAGCTGTGGGAACAATTTACGCAACATGATACAAATATTACGTAAACAGCAAAATACAAATTATAAATGTTTCTTTATGTACCGTCAACACAATATATTCCCTTAAGCTTTCTACAATAAAATATATTCTAAATTTTATAGTCGTTTATTTCATTTAGTTATTTAGTCGTTAATTTATTTACAGCTTGAGACAGAATTAGAGATATAAAGGAGACAAATAGTTTACATTTTAATCCTAATAATATTATTAATGTAAAAATAGTAAGGATTGATAAGCTTGTGTAACAAATCTATTAAACAGATTTTAATGAAACTTTACAGTGATTTGAAACTTTACAGTCAACTTATATGATAAAAAACTAGCATAAAACAGGCAAATCAACCAACATTTAAAGTTCAAGTTCTCTTTTAGTTCCCTTATACAATAAGAGAAAAGGTAAATTATATTACATAAATAAAATGTTACTATTACTTTACAAAATTATAATGCTTTATAGCGCTATACAGCACACACCCAGAACGTGACATTGCCCTAAAGCCCCAGATATTCACAGTGCTTGAAATAAAACTAACAACGACAACTTTATAGCCTTATTTAACGTAACTACAGTACTTTTTGAGCTTTATTATATTGTGTTTCTTTTATGAGAATTTTGACCTAGTTTTACAACTCTATGTACGAGTATATATTTTACATAGGTTACTGGGAAAAATGTGTAAAATCCACCTGCCTATAAAAAAGTAAAACATTTTTACTATGTTTTAAAGTGATATTCCACACTTAGGACAGAAAATACTAAACTTAAATTTAAAAAGCGTATAAAAATTTTGAACGAAGCAGGATTTGAACCTGCGCTTCTGGGAAACCGTTCCAGTTCAACGAATGGCTTAGTTGGTCAGAGCGCTGGAACGGTTTTCCAGAGGCGCAGGATCAAATTCTGCTTCGTTCAAAATTTTTATACGCTTTTTAAATTTAAGTTTTGTATAATGTAAAACATGTACAAAATCCTCATGCTCTTAATATGCTATGACTAAATATTTTTAAATGATGGGTGACCAAAGTCTACGTCACCTTTTGCCACGTTACCAGAGCGAGGATATGAAAATATCAAATATTTAATAATTTCATATCCTAGAGCGAGCATCAAACCCACTACCCAACGCGTTTACAGGCACACGATTCTGTCCCTATGCCACAACAGGCCTCGTTCTTGACTGGTTAAATTAAATTACAAAAAGTAATGAATTTTATAAAAAAAAGTTATTGAGAGCTCAATAAGTTTTTTTTTTATATTTATATCTCCTATGTCAATATCCGAAAAGCAAACTGCGCATTACCGCCACGTGGTTCATCACAATGCAATAGTCCCCCTGCCCTAAATACAGTTCCCACAGCGAGGACAGTATTATTTATTACGCAATCTGGTGTTTTTTTTTTCTACTCCAGAACCGTATTTTGTAGATATCGTAATAATACTGAGAGCAAAATATTATGAGGACTCTATGGCGCACCGAGCGACGTTGGACAGTAAACGGTGGTTATGAGTTCGATCTTCACTCGGGAAAATGATTGTTTATTTTTATCTTCTCGTAAATCGCGTTGAGATTTACTACTTAACGGGGAATTGGGAGAAAATAGTGTCTTAACACTACTTAACTATTTCTTGAACTTATATACGTCCCCTGTTATGAGGAAAAATGGAAAAATGGTTAAGATAGTTGATTTTATAATATGTTATTCTTTTATCGATAATTTCTCAATTATTACACATTTTAAATTATAAAATGCTTTACGAGGTTAATTGCGTATATTTAGTAAGTTTTTTTAGATTCAACGTCTCGACCTGAGTCCATGGACTCTCTATCCTTGACTCAGAATTCTTATAAAAACTTATAAGTACGTACATATTTGTGAACTGAAAGAACTAAACGCATGTAATGTTGTTTTCTTGTGTAAATTATAGTACAGCACAAAAAATATTATATAATGTTTTCTTCCAGCGTCTCACTGTATTATTCTTTTATGGAAAAGACGGTAAACGATGGTAAGTGATCACCGTCGCCCACGGCTCCCAGTAACTCCAGAAGAGCTACAGGAGCGTTGTCGTCCTTTAAATTTGAAGGGCACCGGGGCCCGGCATTACCTAATGCGAAACGCAGTGGCCACAGCCACTACTTAACGCCGGTCTTAAATGCCGGGGGTGGTAATAATCCAGTCGAGTCTGCCCATGCGTGTTGCCATTACTGGCAACGTGACTCTACCACACGCACTTTAGTCGCCTCTTACGACACCATCAGTACCAGGGTGATCCTATTCTAAGCCGGAATCACACGGCTAAACCCCACATATCCCACAGGATGGGCAGAGGGAAAATCTGGGAACCTAGTATTGAAACACTCCGTTCACTACTTTTCGCGCAATTTGACGTTGAGTAGTGAAATTGAACGCCGCGCTTTGTATTGCAATCACAGCAAAGAAATAAAATAATACATATTTCATTTGAAAGTATTAAATACTTAATTTCCTCGAGTGGCGATCGAACCCATATTTTGTCACGTTTACAGTCTCACGCTTGTGCCCCTCGGCAGGCCTCAATATACAGACAACTTTTTCGTAAACATACATGGACCTATTTATAATATTTAATAGCCTCTCATAAATATTGCTGAAGCTTCTGAGACGACTCGAAGTGGAGCGTGCATAAATTTAAGAAAGTTGCAACTTACAAATAATATATGTTCATTTCAGCTTTTCACGTTATTATATATAGATTAAGTCGTTATGAAATTATATTGAGAATATTTTTTTATCAATTTCTGTTACAAATTATGTGATAAGAGGTTTCCATCGCCGGTTGAGGTAGAGGAGGAGAAGAAAAATACTTACTATGTAGGTACTTCGATTATTACTTGTAGATCTTATCCTTAAGTAGTAATTGAAGTACATAGTAAGTATTTTTTAATTCCCAATTGCAATAAACTACAAAATATTGCATAAGAACAAAAGTAATCATGAGCTTTTCTTAAAGCTATACACAACAACTTACTTCGTTCCTTACTTTTGTTATCAGACAATAAACTCAGATGCCATTCTTTTATGCTTTTCTTATATATATTTTATATTTCAGATTGTCTTTTATGAATAAGTTTTACTTTCTTTTCAATGGCTATACGTGAACGGCTCGAACGATAGAAAATTCTCATTGCACGTTTGAAATCAACATAAATATCAATTTGCATATTACGTGCTTGAAGTAGAGATGTCATATGAGAAATAGAGACGTATCTTACAATGTAGATAGGTTACATTTTTACTTTGTTTTGTTTTACCAGAGTGAGAAAATGAAAATAGTTAATTTCTCCGAGTAGGGATCAAACCCATAAACGTCGCATTTACAGTCTCAGTATTTTACTTACAATTAATATTATTAATAAAAAATATAGTATGCAGTTTTATTCTCACTATAAAATACGCAGACATATTTTTTTTATGAAAAAGACACGACAAACGAGCATAAGGGTCACCTGATGGTAAGTGATCACCGTCGCCCACGGCTCTGTGTAACTCTACAGGAGCTACAGGGTCGTTACCGGCCTTTATGGTGGATGGGGACCGGGGCTCGGCATTACCCAATGCGAAACACAGTATCCGAAGTCACTACTTAACGCCAGTTTTAAATGCCGGGGCTGGTAATGATTCGATCGAGTCTGCTCATGCGTGTTGCCATTGCTAACAACGTGACTCTCCCAAACGTACTTTAGTCGCCTCTTACGACACCACCAGTACCAGGGTGATCCTATTCTAAGCCGGAATCACACGGCGAAAAATGTATAATTACAGAGGAGTGACCATAGATTAACACAACTTTGAGTTTTATAAAAGTTACATAAACTACTAATTGTCTATGCTATTATAGCGCTACTATATTTATGATAATATTTATTAAATATTATTTCAATATCTAAATTCAACAATAATATTAGTATGTTTCTGTTTCACTCTGTATTCGGCACATAGCAGGGTATGTAGAGGGAACTTAGGAGCCTACCGTTAAAACACTCTACTCTCTTAAAACCCTTCTCTTTCTCCACTTTCTGCCAAATTTGAGGTATTACGTAATGAGTAATAAGTAGAAAAATAGTATTTAATATTATTTATTTTCACTTCCATTGTTAACAGTCTCAATAATTTATAAAAAGATAGCTTTGATTATTAATTTATGTATATAGCTTTTTTTTTTTTTTTCTTTTTTTTTTTTTTTTTTTTTTTTTCTTTTTTTTTTTCTTTTTTTTCTTTTTTTTTTTTTTTTTTTTTTTTGCGGGTAGGAGTAGAATAAGAAAGTCGTATATTTTTGTGCTCTGTATTTTATTTTGGTAAAAAGTATAGTAAATTACATTATATTATGTACTCTTAATTGTTTACTGCCTGCCAGTTGTCCTTTAAAATTATACAATCAATAGTATATTAGATTGTAACATTATTTGCAAATTGCATAAATTATGGAAGCTGTGAAAAATACATTGGATGAATTGACTGCTCACTTCAATAGCAGGATGTTAGAATTTCAAAAACAACTAAATGGATCTAGTTCTTCTACAACAAGCCCAACGCCAGGTATACAAGTTCAATTTAATGCATTCCGTTCCTTCGTAATGACAGCCCTTGAGAACCTACAATTACAAATGGAATTATTATCAAAACAATTTGATGCATTGGAGATGCGATCTAGATATAAAACTTTGTTACTTCATGGTGTTCCAGAAGTTGCTAATGAAAATGTTTCCGAGTGTGTCATTAAAAAGTTTGCTGATCTTCTCAAGATCCCACATATGTCTGCTACTTCATTAAGTCGTTGCCACCGAATGGGACATTTAAATGAAAATAGGCCAAGGACAATTCTTTTAAAATTTAAAAGGGACAAAGTATGGTCGAGCAAAACAAACTTAAAAGGTTCTGGTTTAACTTTGTCTGAGTTTCTGACTCATACGCGTCACAAGACTTTCATGGCTGCTAGGCAACGTTTTGGAGTCACTAAATGCTGGACAAGAAATGGTACTATTATTGTATGGGGTGAAGATGGATCTAAGTACCATGTCACAACAATGTCTGAATTAAACACCATTCCAAAGAAGACTGTTAGTGTTAATTCTGTGCCACCTCAATTGTCGAGTTCTTCTTCTTTGTCACAACCAGCTAAGATAAATAATCCTAGAACTAAGAGAGTCATAAAAAAGTAATTTTACCTAATATTTTACCTTATACGGGCTGTAAATAGTAAGTCTTTTTTAATTTATATTTTAGTATTGCAAATCATTTTATGTTGATTATATTTATTAATACATAAGTCTGTATTTTACAATTCACTTATTTTATGAAACTTATTTAGAATGTATTTATAAAACATAGAAATCTTTAAAAAGTTTTTAGTTGAATAACATTGGCATTTTTTGTTTTTTTTTTTGTTTTTGGTATAAATTATTTCTTTTTATAAATCAAACCATGATAGTATATCTCATAAGCAAAATGTTTACTACTTAATTTACTTAGTTCACAATGTCTATTTTATAATATATTATATTTTTAATGATGAAATGTTATTGTTCAATTGTCACCTAATTGTGTTGACATTTGGCATTGACATTTATCTATTTTTGGCAATACAGCAGCATACAGCCTATATAAATGTAATATTTACAGTTTTTTGTTTGTATTATTTTTGTCTTTTTTTTTTTTTTTTTGTAATTTGTTTTATTTTTTATTACCTGTTCTTCTTTTTGTTATTTTTATTTCGATTTAATTATTATTGTTTGTTGTATCTTATTGTTTTCTACTATCCACTTGACTGGCGGGTTGAAAATGCATAACTGGTGTTGAAACTATCATTTATTATCGTATTTATTTATTTATTTATTTTTCTCTATTTTTATATTTTTAATTATTTATATTAACATTATACATATCTATTTATTATATTATATTATATATATACCTATATATATATATTTATATATATATTTTTAAATCGTACATAAATAGTATTTCATATATATAAATATGTCGTCAATTGGTGTTGTTTCTGATGATGTTTACAGCTCTTTATCTTCGAGCCATTCTTTTAGTAGTGACAGCTTACACAGTACATCTCTCCCCTCACTTAATGTTATGCTTGATTCTCACTTCTCAACTTGTTTGAAGAATTTCAATGTTATTCACATCAACGCCCAGAGTATTCCGGCTCATTTTCCAGATATGCTTGCTTCTTTTGATTCCTGCTATATTCATGCAATTCTTGTATCTGAATCATGGCTTAAGCCATGTTTGCCTACTTCTTGCTACTCATTACCAGGGTTTCAGTTGATTCGCAATGATCGCATTGGAAAGGGAGGTGGTGGAGTAGCGATCTACTTACGTTCTCACATTTCCTTTAATATTGTTGACTCGTCCGTTCAACCTCCTCCTGTAAATGCAACTGAATATCTGTTAATTGAAGTACTTATATCCCATACGAAAATTCTCTTGGGGGTTTTCTATAGTCCTTCTCCTATAAACAACTATTTTTTATCTTTGGAAAACTTATTCGAAAAAGTTCTTCCCCTGTACAGCCATTCCATTTTTATGGGAGATTTCAATACTTGTATTTTAAAAGATGATATGCGTAGTAAAAAGCTTTTAACAATTACAAATTCTTGTAATATGCACCTACTTCCCCTCTCTGCTACTCATGTTTCCCCTGGCTGTACTCCTTCGCTTCTCGACCTTATAATGGTATCCTCTCCAAATTTCGTTTCGAAGCATGGGCAGTGCCCTGCTGACGCTTTTTCTTATCATAACCTTATATATCTCTCCTACAGAATTCGTCCTCCTAAAATTAAATCAAGTATCCTTCTGCGACGTAATTTTGGTGGAATGGATAAGGATCGTTTATGCGAAGATGCTCGTAAAATTGACTGGAGTGCAGTAACT
The DNA here is from genome assembly GCA_019049475.1 of Eueides isabella. NCBI lineage: Eukaryota > Metazoa > Arthropoda > Insecta > Lepidoptera > Nymphalidae > Eueides > Eueides isabella. Next base: position 13,227,788 of record CM032384.1, on the reverse strand, counting down.
AGTGCAAATACAATAAATAGCAAAGTTGAAATATTTAATTCATTATTGGAACAGTTATACGATGTGCATGCACCTGTCAGGCCTATTAGAATAAAGCACTTACCTGCTCCTTGGATTACCACTGACATCAAATCCATAATGCATAAAAAGAACATGGCTAAGCACAAGTTTAAGCTTAACAATAGTGAAGCTAATCGGCTAGAATATATCAAAGCACGAAATCGCTGTAATACAATATGTAGAGACGCACATAGACGCCATATTCATAAATCTGTCGAAAACGGCGACACCGCTAAAACTTGGAAATTTCTTGAATCACTGGGAGTTGGTAAATCTCATCAATCAGTTTCATTCAACATTGACGTTGACCTTCTCAATAACCACTTTTCTTTATCAAACGTAGCGCTCGTAAGAAGCAGACGATTGACGCTCTTTCACTACCACCTACCCACTCTCAACCGTTTTACTTCAGGTCTTTCACAGAAAGTGATGTTAGTAGGAATATACTATCTATGTCCTCGAATGCCGTTGGATTTGACTGCATAAGTCGTAACATGATTCTTCCCATCCTAGACATCGTATCCCCTTTGTTAGTCCATATTTTTAATTTTTCCATCTCCTCTTGCAAATTTCCAGATATTTGGAAAAATGCACAGGTTATCCCTTTACCAAAACTTGGTAACCCAAAAAGTCCTTCCGATTTTCGTCCTATTTCTATTCTCCCGTTCCTTTCCAAAATTTTTGAGAAATTAATCCATCAACAATTGAGCAGCTACCTAAGCACAAACTCTCTGTTAAGTCCTTTTCAGTCTGGCTTCCGAACAAATCATAGCACGACTTCTGCCTTAGTTAAAGTTACCGACGACATTCGATGGGGTATGGATAATAAAAGATGTACAATCCTTACGCTTTTAGACTTCAGCAATGCCTTTAATAATGTTGATCACGATATACTATTGAAGCTTTTGTATTCCTTTAACATATCTCCATCTGTGATAGAATGGTTTCATAGTTACCTAAAAGGACGGCGGCAACGCATACATATAGATGAGAAATCCTCATCTTGGTGTGATGTACTTGCTGGTGTACCTCAAGGCGGCGTGCTTTCTCCTTTACTGTTTTCAATTTTCATTAACTCTATTACTAATAATATTTCTTCTCTCTATCATATGTATGCAGATGATATACAAATTTATCGTCAATGTACCCTAGACGGCCTATCTGGTGCAATCAATGACGTCAATCACGACCTATGTGCAATTTACAAGTGGAGTCAGTCTTATGGTATTAATGTAAACCCTAATAAATCACAGGTAATTGTTATTGGTAGCCCAGGTATAATACGTAAGATTGATTGGACTAGTGTACCACCTGTTATTTACGATGGTACCTGCATTCCTTTTTGCAACAATGTGAAAAATCTTGGGGTATATTTTGATCAAACTTTGTCGTGGTCAGTTCACATTAACCACATAAGTAGGAAAACTTTCTTGGCTATAAAATCTTTGCGTCGATTGCGGTCTGTACTACCCATACCCACCAAAATTATGCTAGCAAATTCTCTGTTATTACCAATTCTTGATTATGCAGATGCAAGCTTCACCAATGTATCCGAGGACCAACTTAATAAACTTGAGCGAATTCAAAATCTTGCTATTCGATTTATATTTGGCCTCCGTAAATATGATCATGTATCTCAGTTTCGTTTAAAGCTCAAGTGGCTTCCCATACGTTGTCGCCGGAATTTACATATTCTTACCTTCTTGTACTGTGCATTATTCTGCCCTACTGCTCCTTCTTATTTGAAGGACAAATTTAATTTTATCGCTACACCAGGGAATGCGGTTCGATCATCACGTAATTTAACGCTACGCATTCCTATACATAAAACTAAAATATATGATCAATCGTTTACAGTTCAAGCAATAAAATTATGGAATGACTTACCTGCTAATATTCGTCAGGCAAAATCATTGTTATCGTTTAAAAAGTCTGTAAAACATTATTTTGTTAACAAAACAACAACAGCTTAGATTATATTCTTATTTTATGTTAAAAGTATATTTTTTCTCTCTCGGTACGGTTATGGTATGTATATTGTATGAAGGTATGTATGTGTGTATGTATGTATATATGTGTGTGTATCTGTATGTATGTGTGTATATGTATGTGTATGTATGTATATATATGTATTTATGTATATAGTATTGAGATATGTATGTATGCATGTATATATGTAAATATGTTTATGTATTAATATGTATATATCATTTATTTCGTATAACATGTATATTTGTTTTTGTTTTAAAAAATTTAATATTATTGTTAATTTTTGTTGCTCTTTTACATTTTTTACTTCCACCTCCTACCTGTTAATTTTAATATCGGTTTCTTTTCGCCTTAAAGGTTATCTGGAAGAGATGGCTATTTAGCCATAAGGTCGCCTTTTGTACATTGTCTCTCATAAGTTGTGAATCCCTGTCAGTTTGTTGTGTATGTGGTGTACAAATAAAGTTATAAATAAAATAAATAAAATATATATATTTTTTTATATTTATAGCAATATAATTCTATAGAATATACAGATTACAAGCCTTTTATTAAAATATACATTGTTTTCTATTTTAAAATACATGGGCGTGTAGCAAATTGCAATACATTGAAGTTTAAATTGCCGTATGATTGCAACATATATTATGTAAATATGTAGATGAGTCTATCTCAAGCTATTTATTTAAATCGGTTAGGTATTCATAAATATTACACTTATTTGTAGTAGCGCTGCGGCGCAAGGGTGTGACTTTAACCGACTGGTTTTGGGTTCGATTCCATCTCGAAGAAGTGAAATATTTAATATTTTCAATTAAAAATTTTAATGCTTTCATTTCTTAGCTCTGGTAACAAGGCAAAACGCTACGCTGAGTTCTCAACAGTCAACCAACGCACAATGTTGAGGCATTTGGCAAAGTTGGAAAGTGGGTAACAGAAGTGGAACGGAGTGTCTTAACACTAGGTTCCCAAGTTCCCTCTGCCTACCCTGCCATGTGCGGGATACAGGATGAAGCTGAGAGAAAAAATTTGTAGTGAAAATAGAACAAAATCGATTTATTTAGTCCGTTATCTATTACTTCTCGTTCATTTTTGAGACTTAGCTTATTAATTTTAGTTAACAAGACTTAAGAACGGCGTTTTATATTAAAAAAAAAAATATTCACCTAAAAGAAAATTGAATCCACTACATGCCTATAAGCGCTCAGACACTTCCCGGCGCCATAAAAGCATTACTGAACGTAGACGGCTTAACCTAGATAAAGCCTTCAGACAACAATTTCACTGTACCGATTAACTAAGTCTATTTGTAAAGTAATGGCGCTTCCTTTCACATATAATTTGATAATAACAATTGATAATGCCTTAATTAATGAAATTAGATCCTTATTTCGTAGTACGCGAGCTTAATTACTTTTAATTAACTTTGTTTTAATATGACGTTTACAGTTGAGAGTACAACAACAAGATGAAGAATGATCGTTTGATCATAAAGTACTCGGTGAGATCAAAGAACATTATTAGTAATTCATTTGAAGTTATAGGTTTATTTAGTTTTTTCAGCATCACGCCTTTTTGCATATTAAAGCAGATTGTTCTCAAAACTCTCAAGAGACATTGTGTGTATGATGGAACTCAACGCCGCGTGCCAACGGTCTTAACGGAAACGTATATCGGATATTTTCAATGAAATTAATCAACATTCAAACACTATCGTAAATAAAGCACCACTGTTACCACTGAACTATAAAGAACAAACTATAACGCAAAATCGTAAACTCAACTAACAAGTTGATAAGAAAACAAATATATTACAAGGAAATTGCTTCGCTGTTGTTCTACTACAATTACTCGGAGTTGTTAATTAGTTCAATACATTCACGTTGAAGCTCTAAAGCGTAACTATCTGTGCAGTGCACTGGTAAATTTCAGATACGTACATTTTATCAGTAAATACGTGTGTCTATAGTTCTATATACAAAGAGGTATATTTAAAATTAATATTTATTAGCCGTTTTGGCATTTTTCTATACAATTTTCGTAATTCTGTTTCTAGTCTAGAGTTATAAAACAATAGATACTTTGCTGTATAATGTTAATACTTCAGTTTCTCTTTGAAGAATTCATTTCTAAAATTAGCGACTATTTCATATGGAGAGGGTTTTCTAATAGAATATTACTAACTAATTCGATATTTGTCTCCTTTTCATTTGTAAAGCGCCTGTAATATATGATGACAGGACAAAAAGTTATTACGCGTGAACAGAACAAAGGGAGCAATCGGTTTACAATATTTATTGCTTATTTATCAAAATAGTACTAGATTACATGAAAAATGTTTGAAATTTACAAACTTTATTTTAAAACATAACTTATTTTTTTACATTTAATGTAGTTATATTTCTTAGGAGCTTTTGTGAAGTGAACGGAGAGCGTCTGACTATAAATACGACCATTGTAAATTTGTATTTATTATATTACATATTTACAGATTTGCCTCAGAAAAAAGAGTGGCGATAAATTTCATCATTCTAAACTTAAATTTAAAAAGCGTATAAAAATTTTGAACGAAGCAGGATTTGATCCCGCGCCTCTGGAATACCGTTCCAGCGCTCTGACCAACTAAGCCATTCGTTCTCACCGAGCTCCGTCGAAATTCTTATACGCTTGTTACAACTTATTTATGTTGTTAGCATCTCTGTAGGGAGATTTTTACAAATTTCCGCTACCCAAAGACAACTCATAAGAATTATCGTTTGGCAAGAGAGAATACTATTTACTTTAATATTTTTACTATGTTTTAAAGTGTTATTCCACACTTAGGACAGAAAATACTAAACTTAAATTTAAAAAGCGTATAAAAATTTTGAACGAAGCAGGATTTGAACCCGCGCCTCTGGAATACCGTTCCAGCGCTCTGACCAACTAAGCCATTCGTTCTCACCGAGCTCCGTCGAAATTCTTATACGCGTGTTACAACTTATTTATGTTGTTAGCATCTCTGTAGGGAGATTTTTACAAATTTCCGCTACCCAATTATTATTAAATTTAAGTTTAGTATTTTCTGTCCTAAGTGTGGAATAACACTTTAAAACATAGTAAAAATATTAAAATAAATAGTATTCTCTCTTGCCAACCGATAATTCTTACGAGTTGTCTTTGGGTAGCGGAAATTTGTAAAAATCTCCCTACAGAGATGCTAACAACATAAATAAGTTGTAACAAGCGTATAAGAATTTCGACGGAGCTCGGTGAGAACGAATGGCTTAGATGGTCAGAGCGCTGGAACGGTATTCCAGAGGCGCGGGTTCAAATCCTGCTTCGTTCTAAATTTTTATACGCTTTTTAAATTTAAGTTTAGTATTTTCTGTCCTAAGTGTGGAATAACACTTTAAAAAACATAGTAAAAATTTCATCATTCTTTTTTTAGCTTCAACAAAATTTGGGAAGACGTGGTGTCTTAACACTAGATTTCCCTTTGCATATCCTGCTGTTCTATAAAACCCTGACAATTTATTATTAATTTGGAAATCATGATTTTGCATTTCTAAAAGAAAGAACAAATAATGCTTTTACATTGTTACAAGAAAAAACAAATGATTTGATATTTATACTCAACATGTAGATATTTGTTGTACTTGGGTTGACGTAAGAGTAAAGTTTCGTAATTGAATTGTACAAGATCTCAATATAGGTCAGAGAGGGAACAATATGTCAATAGGTCCCCTTTCTCCAACAAAATTGCCAAAGGAGATATAATAAAATGTTTTTCAAATAAATCTATATTATGTTTCTATAATACATCATTTATTTCTCTGAAATTATGTGAAGGTTGTTATTTTAACAATACTTTAATAAAACAGAAACTTCTCAGTTTATTGCTACATTATTTTAATATATGTATTAAAATAGATATAAATTTTTAAAAAAATAAAGAAGCCTTGAATACTTTATGTAAATCGCTTCCGAATTGACATAATTTGTCTATTACTTTGAAAGCTTGGAACCAAATTGTCGAAGTTCGTCAATTAATAAACTTTATTTTCCTCGCTGGCTTTATAAAATATGAGTAAAATTAAAGATTGCGTTGCGAAGTTATATTACCATAATTATAATATTTTTTTGGTAAAATATGGGAAAACACTGACTGAAATTTAACTTTACGCGTTATCTCGTATGTATGTAGACAGAGGGAGCCTAATACTCACTCTACTCAGCTTCACGCTGTATCCCGCACATGGCAGGGTAGGCAGAGGGAACTTGGGAACCTAGTGTTAAGACACTCCGTTCCCCATTCCACCGAATTCGAAAATATTAAATATTTCATTTCCTTGAGTGGGGATCGAACCCACAACCCATCGGTTACAGTCACACGTTTGTGCCGCTGCGCCACGACAGGCCTCATTTTAATTCGGATTTGGTATTGAACTCGCAACCGTTATACTTACAGTCTGATTCTCTTCCACTGTTCAGTAATGGTCTCAAATCAATACTGTACTACTGTTTAATTAGTAAATCATAAAATCAAGGTTTCAATAATAGAAAAAAAATACTAGCATCAAGATACTATACCATAGTTAATATATCAACGCCTGAGAAATACATATTGCAAGGAGATATAAGTTACGTAGTCCCGTTTAAAGTAGTTTCATTCATCAAACATCAAAGCGCCGACAAATGGTACTTCAATCGTAATATAATTTGTCTATTTCATTTCATATAGAATGTGTAATGGGATGGAACTACTAACCAGATGAGAGTAATGCTGTTATGTTATAATCAAATAGAAGTACTGAACTGGTCGTTTATCATGAAAATAATATTTAAAATTATTTTTACTAAATTGTTGATTCGAATTTAATATAGTAAAGTACGAATTAAGAAAACCTACAAAACTTGGAGAACTGCTGTAGTGCATTGGCACAAGCGTGTGACTGTGAACGACAGGTTGTAGGTTCGATCTAGACTCGACAAATTGAAATATTTCATATTATTAAAAAATATTTATTTAATGTTTTCATTTCTTCGCTCTGGTAATAAAACAAAACGCGGCGTTGAGTTCCGCCACTCAACACGCAATGCCTCAAATTCGGCGGAAAGTGAGGAATGGAAGTGAATCGGAGTATCTTGATACTAGGTTTCGCCGAATTTATGGCATTGCGTGTTTACTTTCGGAACTCAACGCCGCGATTTGCCCAATTACCGGAACAAAGTAATGAGAATATTAAATATTTCATTTATTCGAAAAGACATTGAACCCACAACGCTTACAATCCCATAGGCACTTGTGCTCTTGCGCAATGATGTGCCTCCATTAATAATAATCTCAATGAAAATATTAATTTGAGGATTAAATAAGGCTTTCATAAAATAAAGTTCTCATTTACAATAAAACACAGTTGCTACCGACAATAACACTTTATTTAATTAAAATAGCAACTGTGCAACGCCATAGCTTCTATAATAATATTTCTTTGATTTTTAATTTAAACAATACTACTATAGAATAATAAAAATATACAAAAGTAAAAATTAAAAATTAAAAGCCATTTATACGAAGCATATTAGCGTCTGATGTGTTAAGTGCCAGTTCAGGATTCGATTCTCATTTGGGGGAATGAGCGAGGTATTGCTGGAAACTGATTGAAAACTGGGTTTACCAGGTAAGCGGGATACAGCGTGTAACAAAAAAGTTGAGTTTCGTAAATATGAACACGAATAATAACAAGATTAGGAATTATTAATATAAAAGTATATGTATATTTATAAATATATATCTTCTGTTTTTTCTTTACCATGTATCCCGCATACACGCGGCAGCGTAAGCAGAGAGAACTTGGGAACCTAGTGTTCAAGTCACTCAATTCCACTTCGATTTCCCACCTTCCGCCAAAATTAAGACTTATGCGTGATGAGTGGCAAACTCAACTTTGCCTTGTTAACAGTGCGAAAAAATTATAACATTTAATATTTAATTTGAAAATATTCAATATTTATACATTTATAAATTGCCTAGAGTGGGGATCGAACCCGCAACCAGTCGCGTTAACAGTCATACGCTTGTGCCGCTGCACCGAGACTAGCGTCAAATTATTTTAACTATATAGGTCGATTTATAAAGGCAACTGCATTTCCAGCATTAAATAAAACATTAGAGCTTAGAAAAAGCTACGTAGAACTTTTCATCGACTAATTTGACACGCATTGTATTATTTTTTATAACATTTATAATGTTACGGTCACGAAACTGAACTGAAGAAAGAAATGTTAACAAAAATTTAATAGACTTTTGTCACGTCGTCTATGTTTTTAAATACTTTTTGTCTTCTCAAATCAACTTTTTTAGTAAGAAATAAAAGTAAGATTTGTTCTTGTCATTGTATAATGTGGACGACACGAAGCTTTTAGCTAAGAAAAAGCGAGCAACAATCACATTTTTTTTTTCATTACACTAAATGTATTTTTTCCGTTGTTTTTTTATACAATTTTCTAAGGAAAAAACTAACGCTGTTTCATCAAATGTATTTCTCGTTAAGTGTAAAGAATTTATTAACTAGATTTAAAGATCTAGAAAAATACGAAAGATAGTTGATATAACAAAATTAGAAGACCGCAATAACGAACAGACAAATTTTCACTAAGAATGTTATGTTTTTCTTAGCTTTACGCATTCCGTATTTCTGAGTAGGGTAGGGTATTCAAAGGGAACGTATTGTTAAGGCACTTCGATCCCCAACTCTGCCCAATTTCGACTTATCGCGTATTAAGTAGCAGAACTCAACGCCGTGCTTCGTCTTGTCCTTAGCGAGGAAAAGTAATTTATTTCCCTGAAAGTCAGTCACAGCGTCGCGTCACAAGTCAGACTAATGGAATACTGTAATAATTTATTAACATTAGTGTATATGTTAATAAATACTTCTAGTATACAAAAAAACCTACACCGCTAATGATCTAGAAATAATTTTTAATTGAATTTTAGCAAGAGCCATTTAAAAATTCGAAAGAAACACATAAAACTACTTTTTGTATATCCAATGGAGAATGTATTTTGTCAAAGTCGTTTAATAAGCAAGCCGAATATGTAACATTAATTAATAGTATTGCCATTAATTAAGATCTAACAAAAACTGGCTTGGCTTTGCTGACTATTAAACTGTCTTTCCAAATTACTTAGGATATTTAAGTTTTTAATAGTGTTTCTAACTTTTAAGTGGAATTGTATAGAGATTGTAGCCAATTTAGAATTTTGTTAAGTTCTATAGGTAGGTATAATGTACTTTAGGCTTCTTTATCAATATTTGTAATTATATATTTAAATAAAACGTAGGCAATTATTTTAGGCAAAACATTTTTTTATACTTTTTCTCTTAGAAAAATATGAATATTAAAAATATTAAAAAAAATATGTTCAAATAAAGCTCAAAATATTCACTTTCACACTACGTTAATTCTCATATATTACCACATTGAACATCAATGACAGAAATAACGAAGTCTTCCGGCGGAGATCTTGATAGAAGCTACATTCCATTAGAACTGTTCATTGAAAGTTAATCTGCCAATAAGATAAATAGGACACGGATCATTTAAACAAAGGATATTTAATTTAAGCAGGATTCTTATTGAACGTTGCCTAGAAATTAATTTAAAAAAGCATAATATTGTTGAAGCTTTTATTTATATAGATAGTCTTTTAAGATTATGTAAAATTTAGCTACAACAAAAAATAAATCTATCTACAAATCTTTATCATTTCATTGAAAAACTAAGTATACGATAAAATTAAACCAACATTTTTATGACTTAAATAAAATTGTTGATCTTACAGAGAAATCGAGAAATCTTTTTATAATGAATGATGTTGAATATATATATTAAAAGTAAAAACGTCTAACCAATGTTTAGAAATAAGACAAAGTAGAAGTAAAAGCTAACAAATACTAGTGCACATACTTCACAAAGACACGTGGTATATTAAAAGACGGAGCGACCGTATCCAATATCGGTGTAGGGTTAGCATAAAAATACATAAGATATTGTATATTTATTTGAAGGTTTTATTGAATAATGTTTAGAAACATGATTTTTTTTTATTTCACTCTTAAGTTACCTAAAGTAAAAAGTAAATCTACACTCACACTTATTTTTATAGCATGTAAGCTGGCTGAACATTTTTCTGAAGAAAAATAATATGTTGCCTGCTCTATACTTTGAGGCCTGTCGTAGCGCAGAAGCACAAGAGTGAAGAAATGAAATATGTAATATTTTCAATTTAAATATTTAATGTTTTTGTTTCTTCGCTTTGGTACAAGGCAAAACGGCGTTCAGTTCCGCCACTCAACATGCAATGCCTCAAATTTGGCGGAAAGTGGAGAACGCAAGTAGAACGGAGTGTCTTAACATTAGATTCCCAAGTTCCGTCTGCCTAGTTAAACTTGCTTCTCGACCGACCAGTGTGTAAATAAATGTGTAAATATATTTTTGTCATCTGTACATTTGTATTGAAGAGGTTTTAATATCAATAGTCAGTAAGTACGAGGACAATCTTCTATTTTATATTAAATCAAGAGTGATTCGTCTTTTGTGTTGAAAGTAAAAGAACATCTTTATATCTTAGAAGCGCACAAATTATGGGCATTCTTCGACTTTCTTTACTTATAATATAACTATAGTGGTAAGATCATTGGTAATAAACAACTTGACAATAAATTAAGGATTGTATATTTTAGTGTTGCCAATGGGAGCTTAAAAGGTGATATTTCTAACTTATTCTGTTTTAAATACAAGCATTGTTAGTCGACCAGTTACATGAATTTGTAAAATATCTACGTATATAGGTCGAAGGGAGACCGACACTTTTACCAAATATATTATCTTTTTAAATTGTTTTTAACCGATAACGTTAATTAAGGCTCACTTAATTTTTGATAATCGTTTCTAATTTTAATATTCATTTCTCTAATACTATTGTGTCACGAAACAACGTCATGTAACATTTGAATATTGCATTCACCAATACAATATATGCAGAAATTCAATAAGTGTTCATTCAACCGCAAACCCAGATATATCATTGGTGTAAAAAGTAGAAGTGTAGTATTAAATCTCAAATTTATTTCCAGGTCAAGCTAAGCTTACTCAATGTGTTTAGAGTTTAATTTATTATTGGTTAATAACTGAGGCCTGTCGTGGCGCAGCGCCACAAGAGTGTGACTGTAACCGACAGGTTCTGGGTTCGATCCCCAGTCGAGGAAATGAAATATTTAATATTTTCAATTTAAAAATGTTTAATGTTTCATTTCTTCGCTCTGGTAATAAGGCAAAGCGCGGCGTTGAGTTCCGCCCCTCAACACGCAATGCCTCAAATTAGGCGGAAAGTGGGGAACGGTATTGTGCGTACTTTGTAGTGTTCATAGTAAAGTTCATATTAAGTGAAGTTTGCATTGTCGTAATAACTATATGATAAAGTTAAAACTGTCCCTTATCCTAATTGATATTAGAAATGTGAAAGTTTGTGAGGTTAGTTGTTTATCCTATTTTATACAAAAACCCCTGAATGGGCTTAGTTACTAACACATATGTTAAAATGTATGCAATATACAATTTGGCTATAAATTGGCAGGTGAAGCCACCAACAATAAAGCCTCGAAAAGGGTCAGTAGTTCATCATCATCCCTTTTTACATACTTTTAAATCGTGGAATGAATAAAAAGCTGCCTTTGGTAAGGATGCTGGCAATAATACACACAATAATTCTACCAATATACACATATTACAGCTAGATTTGTTATAATCGTTATTTAGAATAGTATCATAATAGAATTCTTGACATATGAATTATGTGACAGGTTCAGGCTTTGTTCTTAAAAAATCCTTAATATTATCTATCATTGGTTTTAAATATAATTTTATTTATCGAAATCACTTTCTTGACTTTTTACCAGAGGAATATTGGATATTACCATTAATTATATATACGAATATTGTGATGTATTGATATTCATCACATCCTCAACATTCCACTTGTCTATCTTGAAGTACATTTAACAAATTATAAAAATTATACAGACTGGTCCTTCAGTATAGTTAAACTTATATACTTTTTATTAGTAATAGAATATACTGTTCGCTTGTCACAACTTCTTAATGTCATTCAAGGGGTCACCTTAATAGACATATTTTCAAAATTACAAATGTAAAATAAGAAACAAATATAAAATAAGACAAAATGGCCCTGTGCCAAGTGTTTTAATATAAAACAAGCCGCAGTCGTAAAAACACAATCTTTTGATTTATTTACTTACCAAAACTATTGATCGTAAAAATGGTCTTGTGACGAATTGCAGATGAGTAAATTTAGATTTTTTGTAAGAAGCCAAGCCAAGTCTTTCAAACATTGTATGAATGTAATCCCATTGAAGCACCTATATCTGTATTACTCTTAACATTCTATATAGAATTTACTACCACTAAAGATGCCTTAAGAATTCTTAAGGCGGAAAATTGAGACTGTACCCTTAGGTAACGAAATGTCTTTACACTAGGTTCCCAAATTTCCTCCACTTACCCTGCAATGTACAGGATACAGCATTAAACTAAAAAAATAATTAATTCTTTGTTAGTTTTAATTTATCAGTAAACGGACCAACCTTAGAAGAACTGTGTGGAAAATGGATGACGATTTCAAAACATATTAATATGCAAAACTGTTGTTCTTATCTAATCTAGCAGCTTTAATTGATACATTTAAGCTTTTTTTACAGTAGATACTTTTAGATAGGTACAAGCATGAAATCATAGTCAAGGAAATCACCAATATTTAGTAGAACAGGAAAAAAAACAATGGCAAGTAGGAAAAACAGAAACTGTATCCTTTGTTTGGCAACTTGTTTGTACAGCGCCGTTATGCGATATGTTGCAAAAATAAACTTTAACTCTTCAATATATTTTATGGCTCACTATCGAATGTGTAGATTTCATTTGAAGCTGTTGCCAAAGTCGCGTAACTAAAGTTTTTTTGTTATGGAATATTATTTTTAAGGTTCCTTACTCAAAGGGTTAAAATGGCTATAGTAATAGTGTACTATGATTTTTTGCCTTCACGTCTTTCCGTCTGTCATCAGGCACGTTTCTTTCCAACTGTGATACATAGACAGTTAAAAATTTTCCAAATAATATATATTTCTATCGCCGCTTTAACAATAAATAGAATGAAGTAAATATTTAAGTGAACTCCCGCCATAGGTTATTTTTTGCAGTTTTTTATAGCTAAAAGCACGGAACTTTTCATCCGTGATTTCGACTAAATAATGAAATGAAATAAGTGGCCGGTATTGTTTTCCGCATATAGCGGGAAGTTAAGACACTCTGTTCCATTCCCCACTTCCTGGATCTCAACGCCGCGTTAATAAAAATATGAAAATAAATATCCTCGAATGTGGATGAAATCCACAATCTGTCGAGATTACGGTATTTATTTTTTATTTACGGTACAATAATATGAACAGAACTGCGTAGGCTTTCATAATTAAACGTATAAGTTTTAAAAAAATATACGGAAAGTAGAGAAATGTATGTCTTAACGTTCTCATCGGTTTACTCTACAAAATATAACAAACACGTTAACCTCATAAGGTTATCTGTAACAAAATATGTCTTTGACATTGTGGCTGCACTTTTATATGAGCAATAAAGAGTGAAGAATATAATATGTGAAGAATATAATATGTGAAGAATATAATAGCAAGAATAATAGAATCGTTACACATCTTGCTTTTCACGTAGTATCCTGAATATATCAAAGTAGACAGAGAAAACTTAGTGTCAAGACCCCCAACCCAGGCACCACTCAATTTTCGAGACATTGCGTGATGAGTGGCGTAACTAAACGCCCCTGTCTGTCATGAACTAGAGCGAGAATCAAACCAAGAACTTACGCTTTTACAGTCAAGCCCAGTGCTGCTACGATGTATTCAAAATGTCTAATACTTATTACACATACAAATAACTTCTGCGGCACAGTGGCAATGCTCTGGTTTCAAATGTAATTGTTACTTAGAAGCCTTACGAGTGATGATCGATATCATGTTGTTGCTATTCTACGATTTTAGCGGTTAACGTACTCATTTTCTATAATCGAAGATTCTTTAAGCATTTTTTTTAATTAGATCAGAAATGAAAATCTTCTCTCTCAGCTTCACACTGTATCCTGCAAATGGTAGAGTAGGCAAAGGAAACTTGGGAACCTAGTGTTAAGACACTCCCTCACTCACTTCGTTCCCTACTTACCGCCGAATTTGAGACATTGCGTGTTAAGGGGTGGAATTCAACGCCGCATAAATTTAATGTTCACCAAACTACCATAACGATAAAAAAGTCAATAAAATTATTATTCATTGCTAAATATACGTAAACATTCATAAATTCATGAATGTGATAAATAATTCAAAGTCACAATTACAGATTAGGCAAAAAACAGACAGAAATATTTTTTTATTACTCATCTTCACGCTGTATCCCGCACCTGGCAGGGTTGGCAGAGGGAACTTGGGAACCTAGTGTGAAGACACTCCGTTCCCCACTTTCCGCCGAATTTGAGGCATTGCGTGTTGAGTGACGGAACTCAACACCGCGTTTTGTCTTGTACATTTTTTTTATTGTAAGGAGGATAAAACTTTTTTACCAAATTGTCTGAGGCATTTGCAAATTACGGTCACTTGCAATTGCAGCCTAAGCGTAACTGCAATGACAATTGTAGTTCAGTAAACAGAACTAGTTCACAATTATTCACTTAGTAAAGGTGAGTGTAAAGGGCTTCAAGTACGGCAGCTATTGAGGGCATAACAATTACTTTTATTTTTTAACTAGTGTTTATTAACTAAAATGAAAAAACTTAAGTTTAAATCATATTAAAAAATATTTTTAATATACTTTTTCTTATGACTTCTCCAAGATAAAGTGGTGTAGCTACATTCGAAAACAACATCATTCCACGCAATTAAGAGACAAGTTATAATAAATATGCAGAATATCAAAAATTATAGAGTCGCAGCCTACATATTTTACAAAAAAAATACATATTTAAGTTTTAAATGAAACAAATTTAAACGTATTAATCGTGTATAATGTTTTTTATACATTTTTGGAAACCTGACAAGAGCAAGATGCTAAAAACATCTTTCGATACTCCAAATTTCTCGCTTTGGTACATTATTTATAGCATAGCATAGCACGACATTGAATGTCGCCACTCAACGTGCAATAACTCAAAAATTGACTCTCTCTGGAATCTGCAAACCTTGTTAAGCAGGAAAAATAGAAAAACTTTTTAGTACAAAGTATTTAGAAGCTAACTTAGATAAATATTTTATGTATAAAATTTACTTACTTATCTTGAAAAGCACAGTTTAACCGATCAATCCGGAATCAGTGAAGGAATAGCCGTGTTTACAGTCGCAGGCTTTTGCCCCTACGCCGAGCGGCTTTAATATTTTATGATGTGGGTATATTTCATAGAAATTAATTTATATGAGGATGTCATTTACATAAAAATGTTGGACGGAAAGTGTGTATTCTATATTTATGTGCTACTAACATTTTGCTATTTTTGCGTAATGGTAATGATAGCTTACGTTAAAGATATTTTATACATTTTCGCTGTATTTACAAGTCATACATGTAACAATAGCTGTAATTTGGCGGAACTCAACGCTGCGCTTTATCTTTTATAAGTTCACGCTATATCCCGCACACGGCAGGGTAGCCAGAAGGAAGGAACTTGGGAACCTGGCTGATATATATACAATTGGTTGAGATATAAAGGACTTAATTATCATTATTATATTTCATATGTTAAGCATTCTATTACATTAGGCAATAGGCATAATAAAAAAAATCAATCTTAACTTTTTCAGTATTTTCGATGACGCGGACGCTCCAATAATTTATTTCCGATTCGGTGAAAAATATATTTATATCAGTAATAAAATATATCTGCAGACGTTTTTATAAAAGAATGTGAATGCTCGTTCCAACCTTGAACGATCGAGTCAAATCAAGATCATACAAATACTATGAATATCTTATCATATCGTCTTTGTAGTAATTTTAGCAGAAGTTAAAGCTTATATATTGCGGCGTTGAGTTCCAACACGCAATGCCTCAAATTCGGCGGAAAGTGGGGAACGGAAGTGGAACGAAGTGTCTTAAAACTAGGTTCCCGGGTTCTCTCTGCCTACCCTGCCTAGTGCGGGATATAGCGAGAAGCTATAAAAAAAAGCTTATATAAAAACAATTGTGCTATTAGGAATGTTTTGAGAATATATTTTGTATGAATACGCAACGGCACAAACGTATGACTGTAACTGATGGATTGTGTGTTCGATCACTCGAGGAAATGAAATATTTAATATTTTCAATTTAAATATTTCATGTTTTTTTTGCTTCGCTCTAGTACAAGGCAAAATGCGGCGTTGAGTTCCGCCACTCAACACGCTATGCCTCAAAATTCGGCAAAAAGTCTTAACACTAGGTTCCCAAGTTCCCTCTGCCTACCCTGCCATGTGCTGGATACGCCGTGAAGCTGAGTAGAGTAGAGTATGAATACGTCGACTTGAATATTGTGGCTATAATTCCCAAAAAAAAAAACATTAAAATATTTTCCTTTTAGACAAAATCTGCCCAAAATCCCAGCGTTATCAATTATCGAGAAAGAAATTTTATTTATAGGTCACTTTTTTCTTAACTTCTCACTCAATTACCAGAACGTGAACACGAAAAACCGTACATAAATAACCACTTAACGATTTTTTGTGGAGAAAACTATGGACATAATAATTAAAGAACAATATGGCATAGCATTCTCTCAATATAAACGACGGCTACAAAAAACAAATAAATATTTTGTGGATCTATTTAAAGCGCTGTTTAACTACAGATTTATCGATGTTGCACAATGCCTATGGATTCTATGAATACATCGTGTATTCTGCGTGCTAGAAGAGTAGAAGAAAACATTTGTTTATTTATAACTTATTGTACAAATATATATTATATACTTTCCTACCTGCTTTATAAAGCGTTACCAATATAGTTCATACATTACTACTAGAAATTCCTTATATCTAAATAAAAGAATTTTATACTAAAATTTATTTTTACAATGTTATTTGGAAGTACGTTTTGAAAGATTATATAAAATATGCAATAAATCCTGCTAAACCTAATATTAGTGATATAATTAAAGTACATCAGCGCTGTGACTATATCTAACTTTACCTAGATGGTACAGTAACAGTATTTTTAAGCTTCAAACTGTATGTTAGGGTAGGCAGAGGTAAATTGGCAATCTAGTGTTAAGACACTCCGTTCTGTTCCTCACATTTCGCCGAATTTGAGGCATTGCGCACTTAGTAGTGGAACTTAACGCCGCGCTTTGCCTTGTCACTAGAACATAAACAATTTTAAAACATAGACAGCACTAAAACTTAAATATTTCATTTCTTGGAGAGTGGATCGAACCCACAATCCATCCCGTTTACAGTCACTCGCTTGTATGTGTGCCCCTGCGCAGGTCTCAACTTCGACGTAATCAATATTTTAGTACTTTAAACTTTTACACGACAGATATATCTATTGAGACCACATTAAAGAATGTTTACTTTAGCAATGATATATTGAGGCCTGTCGTGGCGCAGCGGCACAAGCGCGTGACTGTAACCGACAGGTTCTGGGTTCGATCCCCGGTTCCCGGGTTCCCTCTACCTACCCTGTCTCGTGCGGGATACAGCGTGAAGCTATTAATCTGTGTTGTTTTAATGTACATTCCACCCACTCACAAATTCACTCAGGTCTGCTCGAGTAATTGCTTTTACTCGAGTGCTCGAGTATTTAAATTATATGTATTTCTCCACTACGCCATGATAAAGGCAGCCTTTATTTTATTTCAAACACTGGTTACATAAGTGCAGAATACACGAAAGAGTCAATTTGTTTACTATTATGCTTCTATGTATGAAATAGCGATCCAAATATAGTAAAGACGTAGCGCTCTGGAATATTTCTTTCACCGGTAAAAATCGGACTATTTATTTGTATAGTAAGTAGGTTAATGGAGAAATAAGGTGATTCATATATGATCTAAGAAGATTAGATTACTATAGAATACGATTAGTGTTTAAAACGCTGAGTTAAACGCCGCCATTCAACAAGCTGTCTCTGAATTTAAACGGAATGTGGTGTACGGAATTTGATAACACAAGTTTTACAATCACACGCTTGTGCCCCTGTCATACGCCACGATAGGCCTCTCTCACTTCCTTATATACTAAGATAATGAATTCAAAGGAAATCAAAAACCCCGAAAAGGTTCTGATTAGATATGCAACCATCAATCATCACTTCCTTGAAGGAAGATGAGGAAGGAAGAGGCAATTTTTTTTTTAATATCTGTGGTTTTTACCTTATTTTACCCTTCATAAATATGGCTATACGAGTATAACAAGATCCAAAGAAAAATTATTGAGCGTGCGAAGAATTTTAAATACGAACCTATAAATACTTTACCACAAGCGGAAGAAAATTATGCGCAACTCGATACTAATTCCGGCTGTATGGTTCATAAGCTTCTAAAGGTATCTACTGTCAAATGCTATATAATATCTCTACATAGTATAATATAAAGTTGTTTCAATATTTTCACTGATATATTTTCAAATGTTTTGAACTATATAAATATATAATATGCCTATATAAATATATAGAGGCCTGTCGTGGCGCAGTGGCACAAGCGTGTGTCTGCAACCGACAGGTTCTGGATTCGATCCCCACTGAAGGGAATGAAATATTTAATATTTTCAAATTAAATATTTAATATTTTCATTTCTTCGCTCTGGTACAGGGCAAAACGCGGCGTTGAGTTCCGCCACTCAACACGCCATGCCTCAAATTCGACGGAAAGTGGGGAACGGAAGAAGAACGGAGTGTCTTAACCTTAGGTTCCCGGGTTCCCTCTGCCTACCCTGTTTCGTGCGGGATACAGCGTGAAGCTGAGTGAGTGAGTGAAATATATAATATATAAATGCATTTATAGACAATCCAGTCAAGTATATAAAGTGACTCAAAAGGATTATTTATGAAGTAGACGAATGAAGTACAGGCCCTAAATATAAGAATAAAGCCAAAAATATTGACAATTTGTTATGTTATGTAAAAAAATATGCCAAAATTAATTTGCTAAGACGAGAAATTCCCTTTTCTATTTAATCGAATATAACATCAGTTAAGCCAGTGGGTTTAATCAAATATAACATCAGTTAAGCCAGCCAGTTAACCCCTGGGTTAAGCAAACAAAAATCATTGTATTTCAGAGGAACTTGACGTACAAAGGGAAATATTACAAAATGTTGCACCGGCACCTGAAAATGTACCAGCCATTTTTTTTAAATCGTTAACATTATTCATCACGTATTTAGTTAAAAGAATTCAACTCTAGAATACCATTTAAATTGAAACTGCAAACAAAATCCAACAAAACGCATTGTTCCATAAACTTAGCATTGATAGCTTCAAATATTTGCGCTGACATTCCTTTCATTGTCTGATCTTTTCATCTCTATAAATAAAGGGCGAGTAATTGAATTGTATCGAACGTGATTGTCCCTATAGAGCTCTTGAATGGTCAAACAATTACCTTGGGTATTTATCTATATATCTATATTTATAATAGGTTCCCGCTCTATCTTGTACATAGCACAGTAGGCAGAGGGAACCTATTATTCAGACATTCTAGTGAATGTACATCCCTCCCAAATACCAAGACGTTTTTTTCTGAAATGACGGAACTCGGTGCCTTATTTTGTTTTCTTTATTAATCTAAAAGTGTTTTTTGGCGACCCTATAAGTATAATAATTGACTGACGCGATATTTTCCATCTTTCTTCTTTATATTATTACTATTAAGTATTACAGCTGTTTATTCTTTAGGAATCACTCACTCACTCAGTTTCACGCTGTATCCGGCACGGCAGGGGAGGCAGAGGGAACGAGAGTTGGGAACCTAATGTTAAGGTTCTCTTCTTCCTATTATTACTAGTAAGATTAATAGTTGTTTGTTCTTTAAGAATCACTTGCTGAGTCAGCTTCACGCTGTATTTCACACATGGCAGGGTAGGCAGAGCGAATTTTGAAATTTAGTGTTAAGATATACCTTTCTGTTCCCCAATTTCTGCCAAAATTTAGGCATTGTGTGTTGAGTTGTTACCAGAGCGAAGAAATATTAAATATTTCATTTATTCAGATCGAACCCACAACCTGTCGTTTATAGTCAACGCTTGTGCCGCTGTGCCATAGTTATATTAAGGTCAATTATACTTTAGTAAAGCACTAACAGAAGCTTTTCCAAAATTCCAACAAAAGGAAACTTTAAAGATAATCATAAAACAAAGATGCGGGCGACACTAGTCATGTTTCGTGAACATAGTTAGCTAGTAAATTGCAAACAAAAGTGTAATACGTAAACATTTCTGTGTTTAGTAAATAAAGCTATTTTGGGCGGATATTTAGTGTATCGCTTCGCATAATAAACATTATGAAATAGCTGCTATGAAGACTGAGGTGGCGTTTACGGCTAAAGTTATATTAAACTGTCGCTATGAATTTTAAAATACTTATGTGAATTTTTTTGAAACTTCTAAGTAATAATAGATATAAATATTAAAAGCCTTTAGTCATATCATATAAACGTAACTCAACACGTTAAATACTTATTTGCACCGGAAATATACGACGGCGTCGTAATATAAGTATTAGTTACCATTGTATTAGCACTTACATAGTTTCAAATACCAAACAGGAGAGGCTATCGTGGCACAGTAGAACATCCTCAGGCTTTAAACATGACAGTTATTGGTTTTAATCCTAATTAAGACAAGAAATTATTTCCCTGTCATTTTTCTGTGAACAATACAAAGCGCGACGTTAAGCTCCGCCATTCAACACGCACTGTCTCGGAAAATGGGCAGAAGCAAGTGTACCTTGGCAGGCCATGGGACACTTGTTTCTGCCAATTTCGTTCAAGATATATATGTATATATATATATATATATATATATATATATATATATATATATATATATATATATATATATATATATATATATATATGTATATATATATATATATATACAAAACAAATTCAAGTTAATCCAACAAAAAATATTTCTTATCCCAATGCTTACCATCGTAAATTCGAAATTGGGCTAAAATATAGCCACACCGTTACAAATAACAACAGCTATCTCGATAATCTGAGTTAAATTATACGTGTAGGACAAAATAGAACGTATATTGGTTTACAGCTTTATGGAATTGAGTTTGCTTAGCTTTATTTATACTTGTATATTATGTTACTTTTTATTTGTAACTCAAAAGTATGGTTAGGGTCATATTATATAGGAATAATATATATATATATATATATATATATATATATATATATATATATATATATATATATATATATATATATATATATATATATATATATATATATATATATATATATATATATATATTCATTGGTACATTAAGTCTACGTTAAGTTCTATCATATAACAAGCAATCGTTCGAATTCAGTTGGAAAGCAGAGAAAGGAGTGTCCAGAGTTACGAGTTTCAAAGCTCTTCATCTACTCTGTTTTACGGTATTTGTATTTACCTAAAAATGATTTCGGATATGGATTAAATTTAATTAAAAAAAAATAGATTGTCATTTCGAAGCTATTTTCTTAAGTGTTTCTTGCGTGTATGTTTTGCTACAAATTTCTTGAAAACCGAAAGTCATATCGATTATAATTTTTGATTGAAATCACAAATTGTACCGTTAAATTAGTTTAGTAGTTTTTAATATGCCTTTTAATCGACTCGTAGTTAAATTTGGTTTTATTTTTAAATAAAATTTTATATTTCAGCCATCAGAATGTCACATACAAAAATAGTATGAAAATTATCGAACAAAAAAATATACTTGATTCACGTGAGCTGAATTAACTATTGGTATTACATCAGAAAATTTTGCACATTCTCTTTTATAATAGCAAAAGTTCCCGTGGCAATATGTATTGATTAACCAAGCAAAGCCGCAGACTAGTCACTAGTCTGCTGTATAACAACAAAAAATAAATAAGCGATCAATTTGTATACTCGTATTTAGAATAATTCGGTGTGGGTCAAGCCGCAATCAAATGGTAACTATACTCATAAAGTTCTTTGGTGGTCTAAACTTAATTACTTTTTACGAGGCCTTTGATATACGATTATCAAACGATCTCAATTTTATATTATCATGATAGCGTATTGTATCATTGTATTATAATATATTTTATATAATATATTGCGTGGCGTTAAGCTCCACCTTAGCTAAATAAAATATTTGTAATTAAACGTAAAGTAAAGAATAATGTTTTAGCATGTTTTTTCTTCATATTTCGCTTTACCATTTTTTATACAAAATTTTGCATTTACGTGTTGCGTGTTGTTGCGGATCTTAACGCCGCGTTTTGTTAAAGACAATGTAATTAATTCTATCAACTCGTGTTTTGGAATTATCTTTAATTCTCTAATTTAATGTGTTTATTGTATAATTTATTTAACACCAGATTTTAACTAATAAGTAGGTAGTAAAATTTGTTATTTGTTACTCTTTAGATCAGAAAGATTTATGGTTTGTGACTTGTGGCTGACATTTCAAATGCCAGGGCTACAACAGCCAGTAGTAAAAAAATATATTCATATATTTATTAACTGTCTCCCACCTGAGAAAAATTACTATTTTCATTTTTTCCGGCAGTTAGGTAACGCGTTTAATCTCCGTTCGAAGAAAAGGAAATATTTAATATTTGATTTTTATGCCCTGGTAATAAGGCAAAGCGCAGCGTTGGGTTCCGGCACTAATTTGTAACGCCTCAAACTCAGCGAAGAGTTGAAAACGAAGTGTCTTAACACTAGATACCTAATATTCTCTCTGCCTACCTTACCATGTGCGGGTTACATTGTGAATCAAAAAAAAAATACTAATATGGTAACCCTGTGTACTGCAAAGGGGGCACAGTGTAAGTTACTTTATAATAGGAGGCATAGATTTTTTTTACATATTTCTTATTATTCACTTCCTAAATATTTTTTTATTTATTGAATAGCAATATCTATATTTTTTATGATTTTTAAAGCACATTACAGACATACAAAGTATCTTTCCTTCCACCATATCAAGTTTCTCACTAAACTTTCGAGACATTGTGGTATGTAGCGGAACTCGACGCCTTGCTTTGTTTTGTTAGCAACCAAAAAAATTTATTTATATATATGTATATATATATATATATATATATATATATATATATATATATATATATATATATATATATATATATATATATATATATATATATATATATATATATATATATATATATATATATAAATAAATTTTTTTGTACCTATATATATATATATGTTAATTAAACAACACTATATATCTACTTGAGACTTATTTATAACACCATTATAATCAACGGAAGTGATTTTGATCATAATAATTAATAATGTTATCTTATTTATTACTTCGCCCCAAATATTTTGATAAACTTTGACTTATTTCGGTAAAACACACGATTACATTGTAAGGTCAATGCATATAAAATGTTTGAATATCTTTGAACATATATATTTGTAAATGCTTATTACAAATGTTTTACTTAAATCGATCATTGTAGGTTCAAACCCAAAACCAAATATATATAGCTAAATTATTTATTTATATACTGTCCATCTATTTCCTTAGCTAACACTGTACTACCGCATAAAACTGCCAAATACTTGGGTTTGCACTTGGATCGCCGCCTAACTTGGCAACACCACATGAATAAGAAGAGGGAAGAAATCAATATACACTTACAGTGTATTAAGGCTCACATTAGTTCCTTGGGAGTAACAGTAAATTATCTACTGATTACAGGTTGCTAATCTACAAGTCCATCTTCACACCCAGACCCACTTCAGATCTGGTCATACGGGATACAATTGGGGGGAAGCTCCTGTAATCCTTCAAATATCTCCATTCTGCTGAAGATGCAAAATGCGATACTGCGTCGTATTAGAGTATCATGGTTTATCACCAATAAGGAAATCCCCTATCATCTCGGGATGACTACAGTAAAGGAGTAAATACACAATATCATACGTATACATACCAGAGGAGACTAGAAATGCATCCTAATGAACTAGCCGCCTGATTGAGTATACGATCCTACCATAATAATCATACCATCTTGTCAACATACCGATCATACCATCTTGTCAACATCTCCATGACAGCCAATATGATGTACAGTATAAGTAGACGCTCTCACTAAAGGGCACGCTTCAAACGCCACACCATTCAATACATCTGATTAAAGTGTAACTATACTGATTGCAGATATAACGAAAAAAAAGCGGCAAGAAAAGAAGATGATATGATAGACTGCAATGAGTTTCGCCTCTCAAAATTCAAGGTCTCAAAAATTAGATAAAAAGTAGGGAATCCTGTTCTATAGTTTTCACTGCCTAACCTGAGAGGTTTTTATTTTCACGCGTGACTTTCAATATGTGGAAGAGCCACAAAAAACCTAATCATAGCTTCTTCATTTTTTACACTATTCTAACAGGCATTACATACCACTTTTATGTAATTCTTAAAATTCAATATAAAGTGGTGCACTACTACACTTCACATAACCAAATCCTAAACATAAATAATTGTGATTATAATAAGACATAGACTACAATACAGGAAGACAAATATATATATATATATTAGCTTTTTTTCACACTGCGCTTTAACAGAGTAAGAGCGAAAAGCAAGCGAAATATAGTCGACTGGTAATCGAACCCACACTCCTGTCGCGTTTGTATATAGTCGCATGCTTGTACTCCTGCGCCACGACAAACCTATGAGGTCTAAGTAATAACAATTTAAATGAAATATATCTTTTTTTGCCTATTAATTTATTCGAGATGTACGCGAAAGGTCATTAGAACGTGAGGTGAATCTCTAATTCCTTCATTATTCTTATATGGAGGCAAACTCTTGAGAATATCGAATCCGGTGGAAGACTGACCAGACAATGGGTCTAAGATTACGCAAATTTACGGCCAGTATTATATTGTATATCTAAATATTTATTCCTTCGTGTCCTTTACTTGTAAGTCATCTATATTGTTTTTAATGTTTTTAAATTATTCTTTCATACATAGGAAAAATATGCTTTTTTAAATTTGTTTTATGAGTAACATTTAAAATAAACAATATACATCCTCTTTTACCAAAACGATAATTCTAAAAAAAATGTATTGATTCTGTTAGTAATTCAGTTCCATCAATTAAAAAACTCAGCTGGTTAATTCGTTGTAGCTTCCTTTTATTGATCATGGTGAAATTTGCCGCTTGGATATCAATTTTGAACTCTTTAATACGCTTAAAAGATTACTTAATACAGGCATACGTTTTATATATTGCTTTTGTAAGTATGGCCATATTTCTAGTAGGAAGCAGCTTGTCTGGATTAAAGTGCTTGATCGTAGAAACTGTAGATTGCTATGCTTTCTTTATTCTATTATTTTGAATATTCATTCTTTCCCTTATTTCGTTTACAATAAATGTTTGTGCTTTCAATCTAACCTTCCACTTCTCATTCCATTTAATAACTCTAGCTATATGTCTCATTCGCTAACACTTCGATCATGCTTAGGATTAGAATTACTTTAGTGGCGAAACTTAACTACTTGCAGGTTCGATTCCCAGTCGGAAGAAATAACTAAGTAATTAAACAAAAAAATAATCACTCTGATTTGAGAAATTAAAAAAATATCTTTCTGGTAACAAAAATAAAGCCCGGCATTGAGTTCGGTCACACAAAAAATTTAATAGTGTATATGCTAATGCCCTTCACTCTGCCTACAATGCTTTAACGAAGCTAAAGAAAGAAACAAAAAATACAGACATGGCCATCATACGTATGCCATAGTAACAATTTAATCGTATCGAATGTAACTCAATTAGCCTACTTCCATTCGAATCGGAATAGCAAAGCATTGGCATTTTAAGGGCCGGATGGACCGTTACAAAAATGTTTAGCTACTAACGACGCAAATTGGACGTAACTCACTAATTATAGATGTCTCCTAGTGAACTATAAATTATATGTTTTTTAGATCTTGATGGTTATAAGTTCTACGAAATATTACTGGAATAGAAAGCATATGATGATGTTGGAGTTTAAGATAATGTTAAAAAAGAAATATGTGAAAATATTAGGACTCAAAGCCTCCAGAATTCTGTGGAAAGTGTCTTAAAAGGACTTTAATACGAAGTTCAATCAAATAAGCAATAAAAAATAGCATTTGACATATACAACATTTTTTTACAGTCGTTGTTTAATAATGTAGTTCTTTTATAACGTCACACTGCATTCTTCATATAGCATCCCAGCTACCCAGGCACAGGGTCCATAAAAACCAGTGTTGAAATAATCTGTTCTTGTATTCCTCACTTTCCGCCAACTTCTTAAGGAATTGCATGTTAAGTGGTGGAAAAAATGCCTCATTATCAGAGTGCAGAAAAGAAAATTATAAATATTTCCTACCTCAGTGGTGAAATCTTTCATTCATCGCGTTCACAACGGTCCTCAATAAACGGATTTTCTTTTTTCATTTAAATATTATCACTATAGGTAAAATGAACACTGCTACTTATCAAAATTAAATCGGAGTCTCTATATAATTTAATTTTAATTTAATTTAATTTTGACAACATAGTTTTTAAGTAATTCTGTTATGCTAAGCAACTATGAGCCCATGTTGCTTGACAGTATATTTTTTTTTTTTTTTTTATATATGCAAAAATAGAAACAACTAGCTACTTTGAAATATCAAATTTGACAGAATGTAAGCATGCAAGCTTTATGTACATAGAGTTCACCGTTATGAATCGAAACCGTTACATAGCTATTGGCTATTAGTCGATGCACAATGTTAGATTTTAATCAAGTTTAGGTTATCGTTTCTATTATCAAATTAATAAAATTCGTATATGAAACGCGTGCTATCACAGTTAAATGTTCGTGAAAGTAATTAGCCCTATCTCTTATTCATTTTATCTCAAGAGGCGCCATCTAAAAAGCTAAACTGATAGATTTTTTTTTATATTCTTATTACAAAAGCAGAAAATGATGTAATATTATTGTTATTTTTTCACGCTATATCCCGCATATATCTGGGGAAACTTGGAAAGGTAGTGTTGAGACACTCTGTTCCACTTCCGTTTCCCACTTTCCGCCGAATTTGAGGCATTGCGTGTTGAGTGGCGAAACAAAGCGCCGCGCTTTGCCTTATTACCAGAGCAAAGAAATGAAACATTAAATATTTAAATTGAAAATATTAAATATTTCATTTCCTCGACTGGGGATCGAACCCAGAACCTGTCGGTTACAGTCACACGCTTGTGCCACTGCGCCACGACAGGCGCACTTTCTAATATTAAAATAATCTCTTAGTGTAAGCATATCAATAAATAACTAACACTATAAATATAAATAAAACAAACTTAGGACTTACCGATAACTTAAAGGCGCTCGCAAATTAACGGACGTAACTCTGGATATGAACCGCCTACGCTTATCCCCTTCATGCCAGCTGGCGTAACTACGAGAGTACGTCACTACACCACACCCACTCGCGTTTACTATGTCCACTGACGTATCTACACTATCGTCAATTGTCTCGTTAGACCAACTTTCGTTCAAAAACTTGTCGAATTCAAAAGAGCTATTCACATTTTCATTCGACGCATTGTCAAAATTGGAATGATTTGTCAATTCGTACACGCCATTTTGTTTTGGACTAGAAAAAACGTAAACGCGATCGAGTTCTGAATCGTTTTCTGTGTGTACAATTTTTTCGTGAGTGTAGCTTTCGTTTGATAAGCGATGGTAGGCTTCGGTGGAGGTGTACCACGCTTCGAGCACAGCGATGTGGGTGTCGAGCTCTCGGCAAGTTAGCCGGAACTCGTGGTTGTGGCATCGCTGCTCTTCTACTATTTCTGTAAAAAATAATATAAAAATTATGTAATGAAAATCTTATAATATATATTATAATATAAGATCCTGTATGGGATATAACATTTTTTTTTCATATCTTTACTATGTTTAAAGTGTTGTTCCACACTTAGGAAAGAAAAATACAAATTTATAAAAACACATAAAAACTTGAAGGTTTAAAAACCGTCCAAGCGCTCTGACTAACTAAGCCATGCGTTCTCATCAAGCTACGTCGAAATTCTTATACGTCTTTGGGTAGCGGAAATTTGTAAAAATCTTCCTACAGAGATGTTAACAACGTAAATAAGTTGTAATAAGCGTAAGTAGCTTCCAATTTTTATATGTTTTTAAAATTTGTAGATATGTAATATTTCATTTCTTCGCTCTGGTAACAAGGCAAAGCGCAGCTTTGAGTTCCGCCGCATAACACACAATGCCTCAAATTCGGTGGAAGACGGTGGGAAACGAAACGGAGTGTCTTTACACTAGGTTGCCAAATTCCCTCTGCCTACCTTTCCTCTTGCGGGATTCAGCGTGATGCTTAAAAAAATGAAGCTACACGTTTAATCGATATTAAATATGTTACTTTCATTAATTTCATTTCAAACAGTCAAATTGGACAAAAAATCATAATGAAAACGGTACTGCCTTAAATCTATTAAATTACGTATATATCTTATCATCAGCAGTCTGTGAGGCTCATACTGAGTTTTTTCATTTGTGTTAGTGTTTACAAATGGTGTAGATGTGACGTCGGCCGCCAAGCGCGGCTTATTTTTTTTTTTTGTCATAAACCAGTTTATACTGTATAGTTAACAACCTGTGTACCGATAACAACGTCATAATATATTTAATTTTTAATATCTTATTTTTGTGTTCAATTTATAAAAATCAAATTGGCACTATAATTGTATAAAACGCGAGAAATATACGTGACCCAATAAAAGAAAGATAAGAAGAGGTGTTCTTGATGACAAAATGAAACAATTCATTATTAACTCTAACTCACTAAATATCCAGACCTTATGACGTTCTATTACAGAGAAATATGGAATACATATAGGGTTTTTGATATTGAATATCATCAAAATATCATGAACGCAAATTTATAATATTTAGTTTTTTCTTAAAAAGAGATGCTTGAAATAAACATAATTATTTACATATTAAGCATAATAATTAACGTAATTATACATTTTTTTAGCTTCACGCTGTATCCCGCACGAGGCAGAGTAGGCAGAGGGAACCCGGGAAACATAAACCTGGGAACCTAGTGTTAAGACACTCCGATCCACTTCCGTTCGCCACTTTCTAACTTAACTGCCATATTAGCGTCAACCTCGTAGTACTTTATTCCTGAAAAAACAAAAATGCTTAAGTAGCTGCTTTACTCAACCCCTGCGCATATTATTTTTTGTTACGTACTAGAAAACCCTTGCTATGTACTACAGTAATGTTTTAATATACATATATTTATATATGTATATATTATGTACATATTAATGTTGTTTTGGTTCAAATGTATAGGCGTGGGAAGATGGGTCGTTAAAACTGTGCCCACCCCAGAATATGCATGTGCCTACCCCAGAAATTTAACAAAAAATTATCTGATAAAACTAAGTTCCCAGGTTCCAAATACTATCTTAAGTACGACATACTTGTAAGATCTCAGTTAATACAAAATCGATAGTCACGACAAGCTGATACAAGATATTATAAATACCTTTTACGTAAGCTTAATCTTATTTAACATTATCGTATATATATTATCTTAAAAACATAAAATGAATATTCAATAAATATTCATAAGAGCTTCTATGGACATGGTATGGTCAATATTAAATCGCCAAGATGGGCAAAAAGTATTACAAAATCTTTATTCTTAGTTATAGCTGATGGTATCTTCCATGTGTAGAATATTGGGGTAGAAATCGAGGGCTACAACAATTTTCTCCTTTGTTCTGGGCCATTTTCGAAATTTGGTATTGTAGCTAAATTTAAAAACACGCTTTATTGCCAAAAAAAAATAACAAGCTTTTTTAAGCTTTTATACGCTTGTATTTTTATAAATGGTGAAATATATTTTAATAATTCAACCCATTAAGTTTAAATCTACATTAGGTGACATTAACATCAATATTGATAGAGGCATTTCGTGGCGCAAGAGCACGTGTAAATGCGAAAAGTTGTGGGTTCCTCAAGGAAATTAAATATTGAATATTTTAATTTCAATGCGGTCGTAAAACGGCAAAGTGCGTCGTTGGGTTCAGCAACTCATTATTACCTCAAAACAGATACAATGCCTCAAATTCGGCGGCAAGTGGAAAACTAAACGAAGTGTTTTAACAGTAGATTCCTTTGGGAATCCCTTTACCTACCCTGCAATGTGAGGAATACAGCGTGAAGATGAAAAAAAAAACAGAAAATTTATTATATTATTTTAAGGGGTTATATACAGTTTATTGCCATAATCCAAATTTCACCTCAATCGGACACTGGGAAATGGGTCAAATTGAACATGCAGGATTTCAAATACGCTGACACACACTAACCCGGCAAGTCAAAAAAAAGCTTGTAGTAATTAAATATTGAAATCAACATGATTAAAGAAAACACTCAAAGCAGTTTAATTGCGTTTTATACTTAGGCGAAATGCTACTTTTAGCTTTGGCTTTATGGTAATTGACATACGCTGTAAAAGTGGTCGACCTAATTTTTTGCGGTTGTAATGCATGGGTTGTAAAATATTTCAAGAGGTAACCGAGTGTAGATCATCTTGAAATAGGTATTTTTTTAGTATATATATATATATATATATATATATATATATATATATATATATATATATATATATATATATATATATATATATATATATATATATATATATATATGTATAGCTTGCTCTACCCTGCAGGGAACCCTGGCATTTAAGAGGTAGGTGCTCTGTAGGTAGAAGGAGCTTGCCAACCTAGTGTTAACACACTTCGTTCCCATTAATACACTTCCGTCACCACCATTCTATTGAATTTGAGGCATTGTTGAGGGATTAACAGAGCAAAAAAATAAAATATTCAATATTTCGATTCTTTGGATGCGCAATAAGTCACAACCTGCCGTGTTTAAAGTCTCGCGCTCTTGATCCGGCGCCATGGCAGGCCTTTAAAAGATGCTTATATATTATGTATATTTTTCAGCTTCAAATTTGTCGATCGGGGTAGGTACAGGTAAAGAATTTTGAGACACTCCGATTTGGTGGCGGAGCTTAACGCCACATTTAATCTAGTCGAAGCGAGTCAGAAAATATATAAAATATTTTTCATTTTCTTACTACAATTGTATAATAAGACATGAATAATTATGTAAATAATACCACCAAATATTATATATAAACACTAACTCCACACCCTGATAGTATCACGTCTATTTTATTGACACTTATCAATTTAAAAACATTACCTCCCTAACATATGTACATAGGTATATATATATATTTACTTTTCTAATAATTTCTACTACGAGTAAGATCAGCCTACTAATAAGCACTTCAATTTGTTAGCTTTTAAACTTCAAAGTAATATATTTGAAACACATGAGGCGTATGAACTGAGACCCTGTATTCAAGCGACCCTTTTGTACCAAGAGCTTTTGGAGATGTTAAATGTATGCATGTGTAATGCTTGAAGCTTGGTGTTCTTTGAAGAAAATATATTACAAAAAATAATTACATTACGGGAAATTTTGGCAAAATTTGTTTATTTTTTTATTATAAATATTTTTCAGCATATGAGCTAGTCGCGGTACTAGAGCACATTGTGAGATAGTGAGTGGCATAGGTCGTGGTATCGATACCTACTTGAGAAAATACAATATTTAATATTTAAATTTCTTAGAGTTTCCTGGTGCGCAAGGCAAATCACACTGAGTTCCTCTACACGCACTCTAAAATTCGACAGAAGTTTCTTATTGCTGCGGCCAGAGAGTCGTACACTAGACTCCCAAGTTTCTACGAATAAGTTTCTCTATCTACCTACGCTACGCTATGGGATAAAACGTGATAATTTTAAACCAGAATCACACAACAGTTCATTCTCTTAATATTAATACGTGAATACATATTTTGTAATCGCGCTGTAATGCTTTCACTTTCACAAAAAAAATGCTGCACTAGTGATTTAATATACTTTAGCATTTTTTTTACCTTGTCTCATTAAAATTTATATCTCCTCATAGAATCAAGTATTGTAAAGAAAAACATAAACATTGTAACACTCTTCGTAATAAACACGTGAAACTGTAAACTCTTTTTAAAGTCCTTTTCAGCGTGAATAATTCAACGCGGCACCATTCCCGGGATTATTCTGTTCATGCATACAATATTCGTTCGTTGTTAACTGTATGGCTTAGTTGTAGAAGATAGGCGATACTTATACAGCGTTTCAGATATATATTTTTTAATGTTTGTGCGTAATGTGGCGTAAAAGGCACAAACGTGCGACTACAAACGCGACAAGGTGTGGGTTCGATACCCACTCGAGGTAATGAAATATTTTATACTTTAATTTCTTAACTCTGGTAACAAGGTTAACCGTGAGCAACAGAGTGCTTTAACACTAAGTTCACAGGATGCCTTGGCCTACCTTGCCATGTGCGGAATAAGAAAAATATAATATTAAGTTATTACCAATGATATAGCCTCATATGTGCCAGATCATCAACATGAATCTCTAGTTCCCGCGGAAAACATAGAACTAACTGTTTTGTCTCCAAGCCCCTCTGAAACACGGCCAAGCAGCCCATAAGCGGAAAGTTTAACAAAACTAAATGCACTAATTTGTCTCTTCTAAAATAGAAGATCTATAAAATACCCGAACTACACAAAAATAATAGTGTCAACACTCAAAAACTCTGTATTGTAATTTATTTAATATTTTGAAAATAAACTAATATTTATAACATGTTAATAATATTTAAACAACGCGACCGCCCTTGAATTGCCACGTATAATTATGTCTTTATATAGTAACTTAATTCATTTGTAATGCTACGGACATAATAAGGCGGCTGTACCCTACAAATCTTGGGGATTAGGGAAATAATTTAATGAAGACTCTGGCTTAACTAGGGTATAAAGCTGAGCTTCTAAGCAATGTATTGTCTTACTTAAATAGCTTTCATTAATATTAAGTAAAGACCTTTAACATAAACATGTATTGATTGTAATTAATGTTTTAATAGTTTGATTTATTTTGAGGCCTGTCGTGGCGCAGCGGCACAAGCGTGTGACTATTACCGACAGGTTGTCGGTTCGATTCCCACCAGAGGAAATGAAATATTTATTATTTTCAACTTAAATATATAATGTTTTAATTTTTTCACTATGGTACAAGGCAAAACGCGGCATTGAGTTCAGCCACTCAACACGAAATGCCTTAAATTCGGCAGAAGTTGGGGAACGGGAGTGGAACGGAGTGTCTTAATACTAAGTTCCCAAGTTCCTTCTGCCTACCCTGCCATGTGCGGGATACAGCGTGAAGCTGAGTATGAGTATGAGTATTTATTCAATATCGTGACACAGGGGGACGTGTGACAGTAAAAGTGACAGGTTGTGGATTCAATCCACACTAGAGAAGGATATTTAATATTATCGAAAGAAATATTTTTTTTTCATTCTGGAAACGCGCGCACGTTTTGAATCCGCCAATTAACACGCAATGCCTTAAATTCAGCAGGAAGTGGGGGAACGGAGTATCTTAACACTAGTTGTTTCCAAAGTTTCCTATGACTGGCATTTGCGGTTCACTAACTTAACGCTACTGTACAATCTATACCACATTAAAAAACAAATGTGTCATATGTACTTTTCCATCCATTTATTCTATTGTACTTTGCTGTATATTTATTTACAATTCCAATTTATATTTATATAGAGATTTCAATTTATTTTTATGCGAAATATTTTAAAAATTGATTATTCGTTTATTATAATATCAATGTAACTCTTGAAAAAATCACATTATACATTTCTTTCTCTATCACGCGATCCTTAAGCGAACATATTGCTATGTGTACGTATCAATCATTATAAAAATTGCAATACTGCGTATATTCATTATATTTATAACTAGTAACCCAAAATCTGGTTATATTATAACCAAATTATACAAAATCTTAACATATATTTCATCCTAGGTAAATTACATACTGCTATTGCTGCTGTCGAAAGGAAAAAGAATATTACCAAAATATATATTATATTAGTAATATGTTTGAACGAAAGTATTGAATTCGAACCCACACCAATTCCATATCGAGTAAAAAAGAAAATGTTATATCATTAACATATGCAATTAACATTAGACCTAAGAAAATTAAAATACAATAAAATTCATGTACATTTCAATTAAATTTGATGTACTTCTTCGTTTATATTAACTATATCTCATACTTAATGAGTTGTGTTATTCTTCTCCACCTAATTTAGAATTGAATACCAACGCCCTCTAAAATATTTAAAAATGTTAATTATTCAAAGACATTATAATAAATGACAATAAATTTAAATAAGCTAAGTAAATTAAAGTAAATGATCAATGAAAAATACTGAGACCAACAAAACATAAAAACTTATGGGCAGTCATAACCGGACGTTAGCCAGTTTCCAGCGGCAATAATCGTATGATATCGGGCAAGTGCCCACACAGTAGACTAATGCAATTTAGTCCAACACTGCCAAATGCGCACTGCATCCACCCTTTATATTACATCCTTGTCTCACTCACAAATAATTATATGCACATCTCTTTTCCACAAAACCTTACCCCTTGCGCGTCTAATTTTGATCAAGCGTTACTATAGCAACCCAAAACAAATTTATTACCGAACAGACCAACTAAAATTGACCTGCCGTGTTTCAGCTTATCAGTACAAGTGTGAGAAGGTTAAAATGTAATCGAAGATCTTATAAAATTGGACCAATTTAAGGGTAGATCGACCCGACAAGCCCTTTTTGATTACTGCAAATAAAACGTTAAATAGCTGGACTAAGGGACAATTTTCTTTTAATTAAGTGAAGAAAAAGGGCGACTCGTCCCGTACATTTGTTGCACTTGTCGTAAGCGTCTTCATTGATTTGGGATTAAGAGAGGGGAGTTGGTATATTATTTAGATACAATTTTTTTTCTAAAGTATGAATGTATTTCCTAATTTTATATTTTGATGAATTTACTATAAAAATAAAATTATCTAAATATCTAAAGGAAATCATATTTTTTATCAATATCCATATTATATTATATTCAATATTATTTTTGTGCCATCGAAGAAGAAATATTTTAACTGACTTATTTAGAAAACGTCTACAAATTTGAACATATCAATAGATTTAACCCTGCAAACTTCTTGTAATCCATCCAAGGATACGCATACTAAGAGGCGCGGGTCATGCTACGATTTTTACCTTTTCCAAATAAGTCTTTTTTTTTCCAAGTGTGGATTAACATATTAAAAATAATGTTATATTAATTTCTAGTAATAACTTCCTAAAAGTAATACATACATATAAAAATCAAAAAAGCTATTGAAAAGGAAAATCCTCACAAAAGCTCACAAAAAGCTTTACAGGCGTCATCAGACAAATTGGTTGTCCCCTAAAACATTGTCGGTATAAAAGTCGAGAAAGCTAAAGTGTTCAGAATTTCTATCGCTACGAATCCATCCACTATGAAGACATTTGCTGCACTTCACACACAATGGGCCAACTTTCGTAGGGAGAATCAATTCTGTGTAAAACATAAGCTAGGGCTCTCACCCTTGCGCTGTAGACAGGGGTATGTTAACAGATTGTTTATATCCATTGATACTAAATCATGGTGTATTTTTTATATGTATCTTATGATAATAATATATGTTGAAGGCAGTCGTGGTGCAGCGGCACAGTGCCACGATGGTTGTGGAGTTAATTCCTGCTCAGGGCAATGAATTATTATTCTTTCTGGCAATACTTCGTGAAGCTAAACATTTTATTTTAAATAAAATTCAGTATTCCAAATGATAAATTATTTAAATAAATTTATAATAAACATAAGATATAATTTAAACATGAACACAAATTGAGTAGAGCAAATATAAAGAGATAGAACTATAATTTACATATAGTTGTCATAATTAACATGTTCACTTTCAACACGGCAACCTAAATCACAAGATCAACAATATACATTTCATAGAGAATTTTCCACATTAAAATTTAATCTAAGTTCTTACCAAAACATAACTAGTATTTTTTTATACTTATTTAGTACTGACGCCGAAACAACTTAACTAATAAGAGCTATTCATTAAGTCTTTTTCCCAGATAATTCGGTAGGATTTTTGTATATTAGGATTTTATTAGGTACAATGATCAAAATTTATTTAATCTAATTTAATTTTATTTAAATTTAATTAGATTAAATAAATTTCTAACAAAAAAATTTTATTTCTAACAAAAAATGAAAATAACGTATCGTTAAAACTAATGGACACGGGACAGAATATGACCCACTTCCACCAAATCCCCGATAAGCACGAACTTTGCGATATTAAGCATCCTTAAGCTTTACCGTTATTTATTCAGAAAAAATACATTTTTAAATGCCATATATTTGTTTTGTGTCTTATTTACCTAAATATTTGATTATTGGAAAATTGTCAAGCTAATGTTTTTAAAAGCGGCGCGTGAGGTATTTTTTTGGTATCGTAGGTATTTTGGTAAAATCAGAACATGATATTAAAATGATAAATTAGTTATTTTAAGCTTAGTGTCCTTTCTTCCTTTCAATTACTTTTAGAACAAAATATATCGATAAATATATATAAAGATCTTTTATTTAAAAGAATTGGTAGCTTTAAGCATCTTACATCATTAAATTGGATGGTATGTGTAAATATTTCATTTACACCGTCACTTATGATGCCTTTGGGATAGACAGTGAACGTAGAGAAAAATTGATAGAACGATTCTAGACACAGAAAGAATTTGTAAAAAATAAAAATTTAATAAAGAAATGTGTGATATATTTTTCTCTTCCTAGTTGCTAAAAGAACAACACAAATTTTGTAAATTATAAGTATTTAATAAGTGAAAAAAATAATGGTACTGCCTAATTTTCGAGATATTCCAAATTCTTCAATTTGCAGAAACTAACTCTGCGCATCCAACACCACCACCACGTTTATGCTCGGAAGAATGCGTCTCGATGCTTTCTAATTTTTATTATTCTTAACATACGAGTATCTATTATGCCTTATCCCCAGCATTCTTCCTCCCTACTGAACTTATATTTAAAAAAAAAATCATCCTTTGAAACATTTTAAAAAGAATATTTATATTTAATTCATGAATGTTACATACCTATATTTTATATATCTATCGTTGAAGTTGAATTTCATAACCATATTAAACATCATAGTTTTGGCAATATCATACGAGTACAATTATCTCTTGACAAAAAACAGATACTAATAAATTGACGTTTCTATGAAACTTTCTATTTTTAATTTGATATAATAATTTGATATAATAACCACGGACTACTGTAAGTATTCGAAACGTCGGATTTCCAAAAATATATAACATTTAATGTACGCGTGTAATCCGGTTAAATTTGTTTCATTTAAAATGTATAATAATCACGAAAATCAAAGATCTTACCATCATATATTAACTAAAAAAAATGTAATGCGTACAAAGAACGCACACTTTAAATGTATTGTTCACAAAAATAAAAGATTAAATAATAACTTAAAATATATATAAATGAAATATATCAGTTAAGCCAGGAAAATCGTTTGTATAGAAAAAGCTATTATGGAGTAATAGTACTTTACATACTGCATTTGTAGTAGCATGATAAAATTCCATTGCCTTAGTGACTTTGAACATGCAACTAAAAATCTATTTCAAAGGCAAGAATATAAAAAGCATTAAGCATAGCTTATAAAGAGGTAGATAAAGTGCTAGAAGTGACTATTTTCAAAATCAAAATCAAAATATTCTTTATTAAATCAGGCCATTGAAATGCTTATAGTGTCAGTCCTACAGGAAGCTACCACCGGCTCGGAAGGCGGGTTTAGCTTTAATTTCTCTTTTCAAAATATAACTTAAAGAAATATACTCGTATAACATAATTAGCTTCCTGAGTGAGTACCAACAGCATTTAATACCATGCATTCTTATCATTTTAGTACACTTAGTCAAATCAATTTTCGTTCTTTAATTGATTACATTGGCAAACGTTAAATTGAAAAAAGCTCCTTTAAATTTAAGCTTTTTTTTGTCTTACAACATTCTTTATTAATCTCTTCTCAAAATGTCGTTTTTAGGCAAACTCAAATTTGTCTTGCGTATTTTCCCTTCACATACAACTAAGCAATTTGACCCTATAGTACTAATAACGGAAAAGAAACCTATTACAAACTTATAATTGTACTTCATTTCATATAAAATGATTCCATACGTCCGCTTAACTTAAGTTTGTCATATTGTACTCGTATAAGTTATCGTACCCGTTAACTTACAATCCGATTGATATGGAATTTTCTGAGGGTGAATCCGACTCACGCTTGAGCTTTTTCATTATCATATAACCATATTAAGTGACAAATCCAAAACAACTCTTCATGAAACCAAACTGCGAGTACAGCCATATTTTATATATATAGACAACTAAAATATACTTGCGAGTACGCTCACACTATAGCTTTGCCACCGCAATTCGACGCCGTCGCGGCGTGACGCCGACGAGAAGTGTCTGACTGTACACACGATTTGTACTAGAACCCCTCTCATAAAATTTATATAAGAAATATTTTTATTTTTTCTTCTGTTCGATAGTAAATACTATTGAACTTTATTTTTGTTCTATTATTTAGTGGAAAGTGGGGAACGGAAGTGAAACGGAGTGTCTTTACACTAGGTTCCCGAGTTCCCTCTGCCTACCCTGCCTAGTGCGGGATACAGCGTGAAGCTATGTTATTTATTTGATTGAACGCGCTTGTCAGATATCAGAAATTATTAGTTATATTTAAAAAAAAATGTGTTCGATAAATAGACTATTTATCTATTATAGTCTTCTTGGTTCAAGGCCTGAAGTAACAATGAAAAATATTGTAACCTTTTATGCGCTTAGAAAAAGTTATAAGCAATGAGCAACAAAGTTCTTATAAGCGAAAAAGCGAAAAAGTTCCTATAATATAAATATTTTTTTATTTCACCGTCATTATGATATTTCATAATCTCAGTATGAAATATCATAATAACGCTAAAATAAAAAAATGTTAATAGTAAAAAAAGGAGAAAAATTATGTTTAACTCGCGACCCGCGTGCAGCTTTGCCCGCTTGAATTACTACACTATTCCAATTAATCATCTCAATTATTTTGTTGTTCTAATAATAATAAGTGATCACTTTTAAGACAATATTTATATAATAAAAATTAAAACTCCAATCTGGATAGCCATTTCTGAGGTTCGCGCTTACAAACGCACAGACAAACAAATAAACAAACGTTTAAAAAAAAATTTTTTTAAACTAATAAAGACCATATCAGATTATATGTATATGTATATATATATATATATATATATATATATATATATATATATATATATATATATATATATATACACATACAGATTTTTATTTATGTTCACTTTTTGACATATTGACATGAATTCAGCGTCATACTTTATATAAGAATAATGGAAAACGAATAAAATTTACATGGTTACCAACTAAGAACCGAACAACTATCGCACTTAGAATTTTTATTGGAATTTCAATATAATAAATCAACTCTACATATAAGCTTTCAAAAATTGAGTTATCACGACGTGTACACAGCTTTAGACAGCGAAACAATGATTAATGGATCGCATCTCTATTTGTGGCTGACGAAAAATTTATTCTCGATCTCGTTAGCGCAGCCCGTTTAAAATGCAATTATATTTTACTAATTTTGCTGTGAAGAAATTATGTGTTTTGAAATGGGAATAAGAAACCTTAAAGTTAAATAAGGTTAAGGTTATATTGATAATATGACGCAAGAAATTTAAAATAACTTTGTTGTTGTTTTTGTAAGCTTTTAAGTGAATTATCATTTCGAAATCATTCCTTGTAATTTCAATATATGGTTATTTTTATATTTAATTTTTATATACTTTCTTAGAGATTCAGACTCAACACCATCTTTTTTATTGCAGCATTAAATAAAAATAATTTACATATCATTTTATAATCATCTATTCTTGCCTAAATTTAACCCATATCTATCGAGTTCACAGTTTTACTATTTTGTAGTTATACAGTTACGATCGCCTGGTTATTCTGTTCTCGAATCCTATCTACATAGTATCCATGGAGACAGCATTCAAAGCTTTTACAGTTTTTTTAAAAGCTGTAAAAGCTTTTCTTAGGAGTCTTTTGAATCCAACATTTTGCAAGTTTCAGTCTTCATTATATCTATACAACCGCTGGGTTGGCGTTCTTCCATAACATGTCTTTTCCTTTTGTCCCACTTTACTTAACCTAGAACTGTCACTTATGAATTATTAACAGGTAAATGGAAGTATTCGCTTTATAATCATTAACGCTTTTGACAAATTGCGGTATCCATACATATGTCAGGTATCAGTGTTCACTATCAATGTCGAGCGATTGTATATGAATGTAGTTCAAAGGGCACAAAATTGTACGAAAAAGACAATATATTTAATATTTACGTGTTTTTTTTTTTTTTCAGTTTCACTCTCCTATGCACCACACAATTTTCAAAACGTTGCGCGTTCAGAGACAGAGTTAAACGTTGCCAATATATCGCATACATTAGTCGCACCTTAGAAACAAAAATTGTTACAGTATAAATCTTTACACCTTTATCTGCAGTAGAAATTGCCTCTCAATAAACCTCATATAAAGTGTCTAAGAATATTATCAATAAAATAACCCAAAATTTTCTCCCAAGCCATTCAGATTTATCTAACATAAACGTTAAATATAACAAGGACTTTAATGCCGGTCAGATTAATAAGCACGATTTTAAATCTTTTTCCGTTTCCTATTTCATAAATATAGCAGCTTCACGCTTTTTCCTGCAGAGAGACCTAATGACTCATTTTATGCCCAACTTTCGATCAAAAATGATAATGAAATGATCCTTCAAATGAGGATCGAACCCACAATTATCGCGGTTGCAAACAGATGCCGTCACATAGGCCTACTTTCTTGATGAATCTATACAGACAAGATGTATATAATGATGTTTTAATTTACCACATTGCACTGGACTCTCGCTACCTTTTCTATAAAAGGTAGATGTATAAAAAAATATATAAGAAACAAAAAGAGAAAAGTGTAAAAGAACGCTTAATACTTACTAACTAAGCTTTGTTCAAAACGTAACGGCACAGTGCCAAGAGACATGCTAAAGCGGTTGACAAGTTTCGGTCAAACGCTGAAATGTCAACTCATTTTCTATAATGATCTTCCACTTTGTGTGAGTAGTGTTTGGCAACAGACTGTCTTAAAGGTTAAAACGTTTTTTTTTTATCTTAATAGTAATATTACTGCAGCTAACGCGCCATTTGACCATATTTTATATTATACAAATAACGATGATTAATTCGTGACTTTCTTTTTAACTCAACTCAACTCAGCTTCACACTGTATCTCGCACGAGGCAGGGTAGGCAGAGCGAACCCGGGAACCTAGTACTAAGACACTCCGTTCCACTTCCGTTCCCCACTTTCCGCCGAATTTGAGGCATTGCATGTTGAGTGGCGGAATTCAACGCAGCGCTTTGCCTTATTACCAGAGCGAAGAAATGGAACATAAAATATTTAAATTGTAAATATTAAATATTTCATTTCCTCGACTGGTGATCGAACCCAGAACCTGTCTGTTACAGTCACACGCTTGTGGCGCTGCGCCACGACAGGCCTCAAAATAAAATTATCTCTTTCCTCTGACTTAGGACGACTCTCAGACGATGTCCATTGCGGCTTGATAGTCTATTTTATCCTGCACATTGTAAGGTAGGTAGAGTGGTCCTAATATTAGGACACTTTCGTATTTTCGTTTCGTTAATGTTGTTATTTCGACAAATTGCATGTATCGGAGCTCAACGCCGCGCTTTGAAGATATTAAATATTTCATTTATCAGAATAGTACTGCAACTTACAACTGCCGTGTTTTAAGTCGCAGGCTTGCGCCATTGCGTCACGACGGCCTCAATTATATTTATAATATTAATTAAAATTTCCTATCAAAACGAATAATTCATCTACTTCAAAATATATTCTAAGTTTTTGAATTTGTAACAAAGGTCATATAATTAATATGACATATGAACAAGGTAAACTATATTAAAATCTTTTGATTATATGATCAACAAAAATGATATATTTAAAACGTTTGAACGTTAATAACGCTGACTACGATACTAATTAATAAGAGAGTCATAAATGATTTTTGTTCATATACATATAATCGATAATTTTATTCGAAATACTGAGGAGGTCATATCACACGTCATCTTGGATCAAACCTGAGTAAACGTTGCCTAACCCAATTTTATTCATAATAAAAGTAGTTAAAAAATCGTATACAAAGTCAAATTTAATTGATAACAAGACGTTCTATAGGCACATCTGTGATACTATAGAAATAATACAATAGTCGGGCTCCCTTGCATTTTTTTCATTCAATTTGTATGCAACTAAAACTCAATATGCAATTCAAATGCATTTTATATTGTTATAGCTAGAATCTATAATACGGCAAAAACGTTAACTACAGTTTTTATATCCAATCCCCATATAGATTAACGTCGAGTATTTATAGATGTGTATTGATTTTGATAAAAAGTTATAATATATTTTGGAATAAGCTCCCAACGTTGCAAGGTTTTAGCGTAGGCGGTCTTTTGTATAATAAAAGTTTATGTTGCAGCTATATATAAAGGTTGTAAATTTATTTCTTATCTGTTCATTGTTTTCATAAAAATGTTTATTTTCGTTATATAATAAATATAAAAGTTACAAGAAAAATATTGAGGTTATTGTGGTTCAATTTAACCACGTCTGACAGGAAGCGTGATATAAGTATGATTGATCCTGGGAAAACAAAAGGCAGCACTGAGTCCTACCACTTTGTCTCGAATTGGGACAGAACGCGAAGGACGGAATATCTCAAAGTCAGCTTCTCTACTCCATCTGAGATAAACCG
Source organism: Eueides isabella (assembly GCA_019049475.1). Lineage (NCBI taxonomy): Eukaryota > Metazoa > Arthropoda > Insecta > Lepidoptera > Nymphalidae > Eueides > Eueides isabella. The sequence goes on along the minus strand of CM032384.1, from coordinate 13,184,342 downwards.
TAAAGCTCTAAAAATATTTGTGAACATACGAAGCGATGATATTTACACAAATTAATAATATGAAAAGTCTATCTATGATTTTTAAATAAGAGTATTTTTTTCGATGTGTTTTACACGATAATAGAAACATTCTTCTCCGATGTCTATATTTTTTACAATCAATAATAGATATATAATCTTTTGGACCAACATATATGCCACTTTTTATCCTTCCGCTAAATCGCATACCTCTACTAGGATTGCGTATTAATTACCTACTACACAATATCAAATAAAAATGTTTCAAGTGAGGTTTGCTTAGTATATAGATAGCAATATATTTTCTATAAATAAATTTAGATAATATTATTTAAATATACTTATAGTCCTAGGCTTGTCGTGATGCAAGGGTATAAGCACGTGACTGTAAGCGCGACAGATTGTGGTGCCAATCTCCACTCGAAGAAGGGAAATATTTAAATATTTAATGCTTTTATTTCTCCGCTCTCGCAAAACAGCAAAGTGCAGCGTTGAGTTTCACCACTCATCACGCAAAGCCTCAAATTTGGCGTAAAATGGGGAACATGACGAAGTATCTTAACACTAGGTTCCCAAGTTCCCTTTGCCTACCCTGCCATGTGCGTGATACAGCGTTAAGCTGAAAAAAAGAAAAAAAAAGTTCGAACGAAGACGCACAATGGTCGCTAATAGCAAATAAAATAAATAAGTAAAGTTATAAGATAGTTAAGAATCTATTCAATAAATCCCACTAGCCGCGGTATAAGTTGCTCTTGAAGAACATAAGTAATAATCAATACCAATGTAACAAACAAGAAAATGTATGGCCATCTTACAGTAAGTGTATGACAATATCAGTAGCTGTTATATACTTTTTTCAGTGAAATAAAATACTATTCTATATACATTTTCGTGTTAAAGAGGGTATATTTTAACTGTGTTTGGAAAGTCTCGCATCTTAGTTTATATAGATAGTGGGTTCGATACTCAGGAGAAAATTAAATATTTAATATTTTCATAAACTTTTCTCTACTCAGCTTCACGCTGTATCCCGCACATGGCAGGGTAAGCAGAGGGCACTATGGAACCTAGTGTTAAAAGTGTTAGTACCTATGATTAAACACACTATTCTCATAGCTGTGTCTCAAATCACTCCATTCTCTTAAATTTAACGCAGTTTTTTTTCACTTAATTTTGGAGTACGAACATCATATATATTATAATATCTTTATGTTTTTATGTTGAGGCCGTAGCGCAGTCGCACAAGCGTGTGACTGTAACCGCTGTGGGTTCGATACCCACTCGAGGAAATATTTAATATTTTTAATTTAAATATTAATTCTTTTGTTCGCTCTGGTACAAGGTCAAATGCGGCGTTGACTTCCGCCACTCATTACGCAGTGTCTCAAATTTGACGGAAAGTGGGGAACGGAAGTGGAATGGAGTTTTTTAACACTAGGTCCCAAGTTCCTTCCCTACATGGTCTACCCTGCCATGTGCGGGATACAGCGTGAAACTGAGTACCTTTATGTCCACCGTTACGAGACCATCGTAGCCCAGTAAAAATTCCACTGACTGCCAACGTGTTGACAGTGGGATCGGTTCTCAGTAGATGAATTGATTTCTTTACATTATCTAATTCCGGTAACAACTAACAAGACAAAGGAAATCAAATTCCGTTACTTAACTCACAATTTTTACAATATTTTTAACGGTATTTAAATTGACCACTACCACTTAGTTCGATAGACTACAGTACATGTTTTATTGTAACCAATAGAAGTTTTTTTTTTTACAAAATAATAATATTAAAATAAACAAACAATCAGAGACATGAACTATCAAAATCTATGATGACTTACTACTCATTAATAAAATTGTATTTAGTAGTTATATATATTATAATCACCTATAAGCCCTCGAACACCATATAACAGCAGAGCCAACGTCAATCCTCCGAGCACACATCGCGCTCGAAACGCCTTCACCATTTTTCCAAACTCACATACTTCCAAAACATTTTTCCACCGAACAAAGTAACTTAAAACTGGGAAAACTAAGCCATATTCATTACTTAAGATCCCATTATCACAGGGTCAATGACCCTTCATATTTATTAACCTGTAATTTGATTACGTGTAACGTAAATGTACGCGCGTGTGTTGGGAGAGCTTGCGATACGCCCAACTCGGTTGAAAGCTGGCGCGTTACTAAAGTAGAGAAGCAAATAAACGTAGTCGCCGTAGCGGCGTAGCGTTTTGGAAATTCCGAACACATTGATCGACATTTTATAATTTTGAACTTTAAGCTTCCGTTTTTAAATTTTTAATTTTAACTGATTAAAATTTAAAATTAAGTAACAATGGCTTTAGTAGTGGCTATAACTCTTTAACTTAATAACTGTAAGTTCCATCCATACAATGGCCTCATATTAGATACATGTATATATAAGCAACAGAGTATTTCGATTCTTAACGTAAAACAAATCAACGAAAACCAGACTGATATTCCGAGGTCTAAATGCTGCTGTGACGCAGGGTCACAAGCGTGCGCTTGTAAGAACTGAGGTTGTGAGCTTGATTTCGACTCCAGAAAAAAATATATATCATATTCTCATTTCTTCGCTCTGGTGACAAGGTACAGCGCGGCATTGAGTTTTGCCACTTAACACGCAATGCTTCCTTTCCTGTAGAAAGGTCAAACAAAAAAGGGTCTTAACACTAGGTTCCCAAGTTCCCTCTACCTACCATGCCGTGTATGGGATACAATATAAAGCTAAGAAAAACCTAGTGAACTTATATGTTTAATTATATTTATAAAAAGTTTGTTTTCACTTTTTTATTATTTTGCTATTCTTTTAGATTTGGGTAGCGAAAATTTACAAAAAATGTTCTATAGAGATGTTAATAAATAAAAACGTTTTATTTCATGCAAAAGTTGGGTACAAATAGTTTAAAGGAAATAAAGAAAACTGGAAATAATGGCGTTATTTACACGTATTTCACTTATTTTTAGAAAAAAGTATGATATAAGTAGTATAATATAATATAAGAATTAAAAAATATTTGAATGCATGAACCCCTCCTATAGAGATGTTAACAACAATAATAAACTTACAAAATGTATAAGAATTTAACGTAGTAGATAGAAAGTATGGGTTAAAGTGTGGTAAATTGAGAAATTTGATCCCACACTTCAATTACTATCAGAAGCTTTTTCTGGGTTGCTACAAGGTATATAATATTTTATCCAGCCTTAAATTAATACTTAAGAATATCATTAAAATAATTTCAAAATCTTGTTGTTTATTCACAATTATTAACTAATAAGTTTTCAAAATATTTATAAAACAATATTACCAACTTGTATTTGTCTCTGTCTAGTATCTCTAATTGGACTGGCTGATTAAATCTGACATTTACGCAATGCAATGCAAATATGGTATTTGATATGCAATTTTAATGCTTAGAGCTAATGAGTCACTAAATACTCACTGCTTTGTAAATAAATTAAAATGTATTCGGTAATTACATTATTTTAGTACGAATATATGCTCAAATTGCAAAAGTTTATTTCTATAGTTTTATTTTGTATTCCGGGCATAGCAGGTAGGCAGAGGGAACTTAGTGACCTAGCGTATTGAGTGACGAAACTCAACGCAAATCTGTTAAGCACATTAATCGGGTATACTAAGTATATTAGGTATTGTTTTGGAAAACGACGTTTTAAACACTTTGCTGTAGTATAAGTGATTAATCAGGCTTAAAGAGTGTCATTTAAACTACACATACATACTTTATGTATGGATTATATAATACATTTATCTATCATCTCGTGTATAATTTTCATATATTTTTACTCTGTATTTTGAGTTTCAATTATAGAAGAAAATTATTTAAAATTTGTACATACCTTAATATTATAATAATTATTTACTAAGATCTACTAAATTCAACTATATTATTGCACATTATATATGTACATCTTAGAGTCAATTATTTTAAACAATATTAGAGTTTCACAAAACCTCTTGTTGTCACTTGTTTACCAATTTAAAACGACACAAACGGTATATCTATGTCTAATCAGCGTCACGTTTGCCACACATTAGTATGGCAAAGGGCCGGTAATGCATAAGGGCTACATACAAGCCACTTAACCATTCAAGCACGTATACCATGTCCTGTCAACTATTAGTGAAGAAACCGCGGTCACTGGGTGACTACCATATCGATGAGCTTCAATTATATAGAAATAACGTGATTTAATTTATATTAGTTAGTCGTTTAAAGTCTGCGACTTGAAACGCGACTGGCTGTGAGTTCGATCCCCAGTCGAGGAAATTAAATATTTAATAACAAGGCAAATTGCGGCTTTGTGTTCCGGCAATATCTTTAATTCGATGGAAGGTGGAAAACCGAATATTTTTATGGGAAGGGAGTGTTTTAACACTAGGTTTCCAAGTTCATTTTGCCTTGCCATACTCTCTTATCAGACTCAGTGTGAATCTGCAAAAAAAAGCTGTGAAAAAAGATAATTTGTTTTATTAGAGTTAATTTCTTTTTCAAAACTGTATTTGGGAGAATATGCGCCAACGTAATGGTACAACCATGGTTCGGGTATATTTCAAGGGAATATATATACATAATATAAATTTTTTATACGTTTTAAAATTTGTATAATGTATATTTGTGATATCTATAGACGTTTTCGCGAGCTGATTAGTAAAAGTGTGACGTCAAGTACCTAATAAAAAGAGGCACTACCTGGCAACAATACAACTAAAGTGAACGGAAATCAAAAAAATATATATTAAATACCATTATAAACCTTTGTATGAATTTACATTTATAAACAAAATTAACCGTAACGGCATATTTAGGCAGTCATTTGGTAGAGTATTTATTGATGTAGATATCGCGTTCTTATCTCTTGTCATTTATCAACAATCAGATAAGACCTGCCAATACCAGGACCTACCCTAATATTTGTGGTAACCCCAAAACCATTTGGTATTGTTGCAAATGTAAATTACACTGAGGAATTTGATATCTGTTACGTTTATACATTATTTAAGCCAAAAATAGATGGATCATATGCGTAGATAGATGGTAGATTTATGAGATAGAGAACGAAGTATTTCCTCAGAGATATAATTCTCAAATTGATATTACCTAATATTGTAATATAGTTAAAGCGATCAAATTGTACTTCTAGAATTTCCCAATTTTTATTTTCTAATATTTAAAATATATAAATGTATAAATTAAATATAAAGTCGACGAAGAAAGTACGTAAGCTCGATGATTGTGGATTCAATCTCCATTCGGGGAATGTTATTATTTAAATTGCGTTCGATTACACTGGTAGACAAAGTGAGTCGTTGGGTTACGCTGATGACATCGTACTGTTTCGGAAACTTAGTGGAATGCCGTAACCGGAGTGTCCTAACACTAAGATCGCTTTATTATCATACAATAAAAAGTGTACTCTGCTACTGCTCTGCTTTTCTTTTTAATATTAAATATAATATAAAAAGATTTTGAATGTCCAATATATTATTAAATCCACGTACAGTAGGAATAGTAATAGTATTTAATAAATAAATCTTTGAAGTATCTATTATACAGCACGAAATAAATACTTCGTTTACTAAATAAATAGCACTCGTTAGTGTCTACAACACACGTTACAAATGGGCCGCAAGTCCGACACGTGCGCTGCCAAATCACGAATCCCATGAGACGTCAAGTTAATACGAAACTGGGGTAAATTGTTGCTTTGTACTGAGAAATAATGGAGATCAAAAGTAGTGATTAATTTGAATTCTTTATTTTTCATTTATATAGTTTATTAAATATAAAGGACATATAGTCGAAGTTATATTTTAATAAAACATCAATTATTTTAATTTTGCCAGTACAGAAATATATGTTAAAAATAAAAAATAATGTTGAATATTACACATTGTCAACAGTTTTCTAAATGATGAGTGGATAATATGGTCTATCTATTTAACTTAATCTTTCTCTCTCTCTCTCTCTCAGAGAGAGAGAGAACTTAATCTTTAAAATGATATAATGAAACTTAATCTTTAAAATGATATATTATTAAAATTATGAATTAACATATAAATTAATTTATAATTTACTTTTTAGATGTTATATTAACCGAAAATGGCCTCTTTAAATATAAAATTGACTTAATTCAATACTTATCTCTATCTGAATATGAATTAGATATGCATTGGGGGCCAATATATACACAAAGAGAAACAAAATTGTATATCAATGTTTATTTAATTATTCTACTGAATCTATATTTTAGGCCCGTATGGTAATATCTCGGTAAGAAACTTTTTCTTATATTCTCTTAGAAAAAAGTATGTAAATAATATAAGGACAGAACATTAAAAAAACCCAAAGTATTTGTAACTTTATAAAAAAAAACATATTGAATAGAGGAAAACAAGTCAAGAAAAGACCTTAAGAAAATAATCATCTCTCGTCCTCTCTCTCTAGTCAGTTTATCTGGATATAGCGTGAAGTTAAGTTAAGTCCTCTCTCTCTTACTTAGTTTTATTTATACGAGATACATTTACATAAAATTAGTTGTTATTTATTTTTACTTCAAAAAAAACACAAACTCTTGATCTTAACATCACACATGCAGAAACAACATATTTACCCCAAATATAAAATATTTTGTAGTATCTTTGTCCATTTTGATAGGCGTAACGTCACAATTGTCACATCGCACATCTGTCTATGGCATTAGAATCAATTTCACGCATCGTGATGACATGTGCAAATTATAATACAGGGCCAGGGTGGGCGTTGTTATAACCATTATGGCTTGGTTTTTTGACTTTATATACTCAGTAATAAGGTGTAAAATTGTAGTATTTAGGAATATTGCATTTTGTGTAGGGAAATATTGATTGAACATTAAATTTAAAATTGCTAACTTTATTTATTGACTAGCGATCTGTCCGTGGCTTCGCCCACTTAATTATTTACAATAAATTAAGAATACTTAATTATTCTATTATTCTACTTACATCAGCACTCTTAATAAGATAAGATAATATGTATATATTAAAAAGTAAAATTTCAAATGTAGTATATTTTATCAAATTAAATAATTTTAAATGAACGTAGCTTTTATGTTATCGTTATATAATAATATAATATACTAAATTAATACTGCAATTAAATCTTTTTTAACGGTTAGCCGTTTCGAGTTTTGAGATAAATTTCCATGTAAAGTTAGTTAACAGTGGTTAGTTAATGATTTATTGTAAGTATAGAAGAGGACAGATAATATATATATATATATATATATATATATATATATATATATATATATATATATATATATATATATATATATATATATATATATATATATATATATAAATATATAGAATAATAATTATTAATTAATTGATAACTTGCGAATTATTAATTATTGAGTTGGTTTGATGAACGCGCTTATATATATATATGCGATACACGAACGACCACCACCAGTAGTTCGTGAGATTTTAGATAGATTTTTTTTATGTGTTTGCATTTTAAATAATCTATTTACCAGGAAAGCTTTGTTATGTAAAGGCTATATTAAGTTACGTTAATTGACCACGCGGACGAAACCACAGTTAAAAGGTAGTGAACCAAAAAAGGAGTGGGTTTTAACAAGCTTTATAGCTCTTATAACAATAAATATTAATTTAATTTAAAAAAAACACCAATCAATAAAAAAATAATGATGTATGAAATTACTATTTGATATAATACCTATCACAGCACCATTTTGTCTCTGATTTTTTATTCAATATATTAAATATAACATTTAATATTTTCAAATTTAAAGTAATTAAATATATTCAATACTAATTTACTTTTCAAGGAAACTTTAAGCTACAAACATATAAATAAAATTTATCTAATAATATAAATGAAAAAAAGTCCCGATAGATTCATAAATGTTCCACGTTTTATATATCAAGCCTATTATATTTAAAACCGGACAAAACCTGAGTTCGGATTTTGGCCGGTTTTCGTTAACCATCATAACTTCTGAGGCATATATCTATCAGTTACTTTTTATTTTATTATGATTTTTTCAAAAAAAAAAAATCTTTTAGGCGCTAGTATGAAAGTATAGAGACATTTACAGCGGAAGCAAAATCATCGAGCGGGTGCATATCCGGAAGTACATTACGATGCCATGTGACGTCACTAACGAAGCCGTTTGAAGGTACCTTTAACACATTGTAAGAACCAGTAAGTGTGACGATAAAGCATTTACAATGATTTTGCAACTTTGAGTGCTTCCTCTATTTACCCTGGTTGTGCAGGATTGTAATATATATTTGAAATAACATGGTACTAGATTATCAAAAATTATCACATGGAATAAAAAATAAATGAAACAAAAGAAGCCAAATAAAGATTTTTTCATAATAAATGTAATTCTTCCCGAGCTCTATATTTTTTTACAAGGTTGGCACACATCCAGTTGGAATACCGAGCTAACACGAATGTAGAACACGCCTAATTTAGTTTCAGAATAGATTACTGAAATTGTAACTACTTTGCCAAATTCTCTATTCATAATTATCTTTTTTAATGTAAATACTGTAGCTTTTATTCCTTAATTGGAAACTTATATGGCGAAATATTTTTTTTTTATAATTGGAATGAATCATGAAATAAATATTTAATTTATACAATTATAATTAATACATTTTTTTAATTTAAAAACACTAAAATCTCTACAGATTTATATTATATACCCATAGTTAACCTTTTGAGTTTAAAGGACGTCGAGTTTGTAAGTCAATTCACTTTTTAAATTAATTAAAACGAAACTTAATTATTTACGGCATGAAAATTTGCGTGTGAGATTAAAAAAAATTAAAAATATTATAGGAAATTTACAAATATATTATCAGAACACGAAAACCTAATTAAAATATACTGCAATATTTAGATTAATTGATTGGAGGAAAAATATTAAAGACCAATAATATATTTAAGATTTATTGGCTAATATTTTACCAGGTTGCATTATATATCCCATAAATACCTCATAATTATTTCTTAATAGTCACTTAAGGCAAATGAGGCATAGCAACACAGCACAACGTATGAATGTACACATGAAGGTTTGTGGTTCGATTCTCAATTGGAGAAAGGACTTATTTTAATTTCCAAGCTCTGGTAACACAAATAACCTCAAAAATTGGGCAGAAAATCGGATATGGTGTTTTATCATTCTTTACTTATTCTAATATATGTGAAATAAACAGGAAAATTGTAAAACATTAATTATTTTTTTACTTTTCTTTTTTAGGGCCTGTCGTGTGCTCTGGGGACACAAGCGTGTGACTGTACCGGCGATATGTTGTGGGTTGGATCTCCACTCGAGGGAATGAATATTTAATATTTTCAATTTAGGCATTAAACATTTTCATTTCTTCGCTCTGGTAACAAGGCAAATGCTTCAAATTTGGCGAAAAATAGAGAATAAAATGGAGTGTCTTAACACTAGGTTCCTAAGACTCGTCTGCCATATGCGAGATACACAGTGATGCTAAGCTAGGCTGTTCTGAGTTCTGCCTGTACTCAGAAAAACTATTATTGGTTTATTTATTTATTATATTTAAATAATTTATGTATATAAGAGTAGTACAAGTACTAACTTATTTCTTATTTTTCACCTATAATCCTAGGATGAAAGGCACTTGTCAGACAATCATTTCTCCGTTTTCTACCAGAATTCGAGATATTGCATATTGAGTAAAGAAACTTAACTGCAATAATAATAAATAAAATGCAATTCATTATATTTTACATGAATTGATTGAAACTTTAATTGTTTTTTAATTGTCTTTAAAATAATTAATACTATATACATAGCATTTATAGTTCACTAAAACAGTATCTAACCTTGGCCCGATAAATCAAAGCTCATTAGTTTCTATGAAACACGCAAACTAGTCATTAACAATGCCTGAAATAACGCAGAGTATTAAGTACGATATTAGTGTTGATGGACTAATTAAATGTATTATTATGATATAATATGTATCTATCATAAAAGAGCAGCACAGCTTTTAAATGTAAAAGGAAAATTTTGAATTTGATTTTCACATTATTTCAAGGCAGAAAGTCTAAAGCTCTCGTGTTGATTTTGACTTTCCGCCGATCGTGATACTAACTTTTTTTTTATTTTCAAGCTGTATCCTGCATTTAGTAGGGTAGCCACAGTAACTATTGTTTAAACACTCCGTTTCTTACACGACATCTTATTTTCAAGATATGATATGTAAAGGAGCGGAGCGGAGCTCCCTATATATTGTACATACTACATAGTTCAACACATAGTGTGTACATTTAAAAATCAGCGAAATATTTTATTAGATGAGCATTTCAGATAAATATTCAAAGCTGATTGCTATAACTTATTCATTTTATTCCCTACGATCTATATTTTAAAAGCTTTATAACTGTTTGGACAGTGAAATTTATTTGTATAAACTAGTGCTCCACAATAAATTACGATATTGAGCGTAAAACTAAATATTTAGAATATAAATTGTTATTTCATTACAATAATCCATTTGTTATAACACTTCCGTTATTATCTTGTGGAAACAACAAGCAATTTTTTTCAATGGAAAATTTTGTTTTCTTAAATTAAGCTTTTGCTTACAAGAGAATAAGCGTGAATACATATTTAAAATAAATAATTAGAAAGATTCCATTTTTATGTTAAAATTGTTTTTTCTTTCTCTCAGGCAGGAAGAGAGAATTTGGTTTTAAGACACTCCGTTCCGTTTTCCACTTTCCACTGTAATTGATGCATAGCGTGTTAAGTCGCGAACTCAACCCCGGCTTTGTATTATCAGAGTGAAGAAATAAAAATATTCAATATTTAATTTCCTCGAACCCACAACTTCGCATTTACAGTCGAATGCTTGTTGAATGTTCTCCTTACGTATGTAGTTTACTATATACAAAAAAGCAGTAACTTGAGAATCAAGCGAGACACCGAGAGATACCTTACAAGAGAACCGAAGTAAATCTATTACGATGACAATTTTTATTTTTAGAAATATTTTATGCGATATCATAGAAACTCAGCACTGCACTATCATAAAAAATATATATTTACTATCATAAAAACCACAAAAAAACACTCTACGCCAGTAATAATTCATTAAATGAATTATAAACTCAATATAAGCTGTCATAACGTTGTCTATAGTCAATTAGTCAGTTGTTTTTTTTTACGACAAAACACATGTTAATAGCGGCAGATGATTAACCGTCGACGCTAAAGTAAAAATAAAGTTGTATGTATAATGAAAGTTTTCTAAGTGGCAGTCAGTGGTTGTTATTACTACTGTAATGAATGTGGGAGGCGCCTACAGGAAGTTTATATTGTTTACAGACATTGAAGAGCTGGATTTTTTAATTATTATGATTTCTTAGTCAATATGTGTTGTAGTTAATCTATACTTATAATAAATCTGTTAGTGATCACTGTCTGTACATGGAAGATTTATTAAAAAATCATGTATTTGGGCCCAAAGTAGTTGATTTTTTAAATTATGTTTGTTTATACTAAACTAAAATTTAAAAAGCGTATAAAAATTTTGAACGAAGCTGGATTTGATTTTGTTTATCTGTTTATATGTCAGTTTGTACACGCTAAACAACCGGCTAAGCTGATTCTAATGCTGTTTTCGCTATTTTATATATTTTTTTGGCGACCTTCTTTCAACATTTAGTGTTTATTTTATTTAAATAGATAAATAAAAAATCTTCATCATTTTAAAATATTTAATTTAACATAATTGCTACAATTTTAATTCATTTAACTAAAAATTTTAGTTTTATTGCATAAATATTGTCATAAAAGTGATGATTTTATTAGCATAAAGTGATTGAAATTAGTAAATGAAATAGTGTAATTCAAGCAGGCGTAGCTGAATAAATTTATTGTTTAGTCTTCTACCCAGCATGATTATTTACTGCAATTTTAATCATTGCAGTATATCTGATGTTTTATTGTTACGCTACCATGGTATGGACTCAATATAGACGATACGAAAATGTAAAATTTAAATACATAAAAAAAAATATATCATACTTATTATATACGGATCTGATTATCCCTTACTTTCTGTGCCTGCTCCAGAAATTATGTAGTTTAGAGTTAATAGGTATATGCTTCAGGCAGGCAGAGGGAACCTAGGAACCAATTATTAAGGCATTCCGTTTCTATTTAACCACTTCCGTCGTTTACTTTTTGCCAAATAGTGTGTGTTGAGTAGCGGTACTGAATGCTGCGCCTCAGCCTCTTTACCGAATATCGGAAACGAGACCATACGCCAGTCTTACGCTTGAGCCACTACGCTACAATAGAAAAAATTCTATAGTACAGTTATCTAATATCCTTAAATACCTATAATAAATGAAATTACCCGCATACAATATTACTGTGAAACGAAAGACCGTACAATATTATAAGAGAAGCCAAAAAGTGGATTATACGGACGTTAATCCCAAGACAGATGCTTTGTCAAGCGATCACGTACTCATATTCAATCAACGCGTTCAGTATGACGGTACTTCAAAGTAGATACCGCTTTACATGATAAAATGTGCTATTTCATAATCTCTAACTGTTGATTTTTTTTCCACTACGTCTACCGCCATTGTTATTTTAATATATTTAATAAAAGGATAAAAAAGTCAAGTCTGTACCTTAAAAAATATATTAATTGGGTCTGTTAGTATATAAGGCTAGGCCTAAGGTTGAGGCCTGTTGTGGGTTCATTCCCCACTCGAGGAAATGAATTATTATTTTCAATTTAAATACATATTTAATGTTTTCATTTCTTCGCTCTGGCACAAAGGAAAAAGGCGGCGCTGAATTCCGCCACGGAACTACGGCCACATTCCGGGGAACGGAGTGTCTTAACACTAGGTTCCCAAGTTCCCTCTGCTTTTCCCTGTCATGTGCGGGATACAATGTGAAGTTGAGTATAAGTCAATTAATATATCGATTGCAGCTTTAGCTAAAAAAAGATTAATCAGTTTTTTTATCTCACTGATGGTTTGTTCACGAATTACGCAAAACGTAGTGAAGCACAATGATTCTGGTATGATAACAGCTTAGAGTTTGGAGGTATATTTTTTTGTAAATTCATTTTTATCTCTTTTTCTGTGTGTTATAGGCGCTGGTTTAAAAGATTTAAATGCATATTTCACAAATATATTTTTGGCAACCTTCTCTCTACATTTAGTTTATTCTTGTATTAAAATCGGTTATTTACTAACCGACAAAAATTATATCAATTTAAAATATTAAGTTCGACAAAATTACTTCAAAAAATTGAAAACCAAAATTTCAGCCAAATGAATACATCATTTAGCTGAAATTTTGCTTTTCAATGTATAGATATTGTCTAAAAAGTGATCATGTTTTTTCTCATAGAAAAAAAAAGTAGTTCATATTAGTAAATGAAATATGTAGTGTAATTCAAGCGGTCTAAGACGCGGGCGGATTGCTAGTATTTAATGTTTTCAATTTACATAAATATTTAATATTTTCAATTCTTCGCTCTTGTAACAAGGCAAAGCACGGCGTTGGGTTGTTGGTTGTACTTTTGATAATTATGTTGAGTATATACGTGCGTCAGCTACAGCAACAGGTTGTGGGTACCATCCGCAATTGAGGAAATAAAATATTTAATATTTTCATTTTCTTGTAACAAGGTAAATTATCTAAACAGCAGGTTTCCAAAATCTGCCTCGTGCGGGATACAGGATAAAAGTAAAGAAAATTATAATTTTATAAAAAAAGATAAAACAAAACTAATTTACGTTTAACAAAAACAAAGTTTTTTTAAATTGAGTATTGTCATCAAAATAATTCCTTGCAACTAGTGAATAATTTTCCTTCCGTACAGGGCTTCCACACTGCATAATTTGCACTTGCTTCTAGTACACGGCACTATTACTCTTTATATGTTTTTATTAAAATATCATATAATTGATATAAAATATCAAATAACTATAAAAAAATGCTGGAACTTAAGATATAAGAATCTGAAATTTAACAGGAAGGTATATTATGAACAAGATACGCCAGATGAAAATAAATATATTAAAAATCAATCCGTGTCTTTGATGATAGATTTAATTGAAATGAAACGTTTGAAATCTGAGTTTTATACGGCTTAAAAATTTTATATACCCTTAATCTGTCACAATTCACATTCACAAGTCATACGTACTGTTGACTTATGGTTTCCTCTGAATGTTCAATGTTTATTAATGTTTGTGTTTGGTCCTTTATGTAAATTTTTGTGTAAATATATTAGACGTATCAAAATTAGATTACAAACTAACATTTATGTAAAATATTATTTATTTCAACATAATGTGTTGTGTCTATATTCTGTAAATACTTGTATGTTTTGTTATAGGTGAAGGCAGTAATTTTACTGGTTCCCTTTTTTACATGTATTATATTATTGTGTACAATTATTCCTTTTGTACTGATTAATTCTTCCCGTGAGTCCTCCATACAACGTGACATTGGCGAAGTGAACTGTGCTCAACTGGCACGCTCGAAACGCCATAATTGAGAAATGAATGAATGAATGAATGACTTATGGTATTGTATACCTGAAGAATAAATTTAATTTAAAGACAACCTATTGTGGAGACACTCCTTTCCGTTAGCCCCTTTTCACTGAATTTGAGGCATTGCTTGTTGAGTAGCGGAACTCAATGCCGCGCTTTGCATTGTTACCAGAGCGAAGAAATGGGAATAATATAATATAAATTAAATATTTAATTTCCTCTACTGGGGATCGAAACTCCAACCTATCGCGTTTAGAGACACTTACTTGTGCCCCTGCGCCACGACCGGCCTTAATTATATTATAATAAGTATAAAACAGGTAATAAAATGCTTGCTTGCAATAGCAGTAAATTTGAAAATTTTATTTTACAAGTAGTAAAATAAAATTTTCAAATTTACTGCTATTTAATAATGCATTACTTTTTCATAGATTTAATACCATAGAATACAATTAATTATATTAAGATAATTAAAAAGTTGTTAAAATAAAGTGCAAGTCACTTCCCATGAAGAGAGGCTTCACACGGCACAATTTGCACACGGTGTTGTAATACCTACAGGTAACACACGACACTACAAGAATGAGTCATGGACGCTGTCTCGCTGCACGCGGCAAACTAAAACGTTTACTATATTACAGCGGAATGGAAGCAATTGTATCATTATTGTGATTCGCCACTTATCACTGACGCTCGTTACGTATACAATGTAAGTACTGATAAGATTTATTTATTATAAATTTAGTCTCCATTGACGTTGTGACACTAGAAGTTGCATTTGAATCGTTCGAGTTATAGGCGTCGTGGGTTCAATTTTGTAACATTTATATTTTTTCGTGCATTTGGGCATCGCCTGATTGTAAAGATGAGTTTGAATCCCGCTACAAGAAATATATTATTTTCATTTCCTCTACAAGAAATATATTATTTAAAATTGAGTTTTTAAGAGATTTGAGAGTCTACTCGTATTTATCGAAAAAAATTATACTTAAAATTATCGCCAGCTTTTAAGTTTCTAGTAAATTAAGTTTTTAGAATCATTGTATTACTAAAAAAATATTAGTATACACAAAATATGAGTAACTTACTTATTTTCAACCATAAGGACTAGTGTATAATAAATATAGATATTTTTTATATTGTAAATTTATAAATAATTTTATTTAATTACCAATCGTAATTATTTTCTTACCATAATTAAACAATAATTTTCTTACAATTTTGAAATTATAATTTTTATATCATCGAGATGAGTCAATGTTAATTAAACAAAAAAAAAAATTGTTTGCAGACACAAAAGACAAAAATGGCCGACCATTCCAAGATGACTGAGATTCGAAGTGCATCATGCGTATGTGCTTTACGTGACAACTCCGCTACACAATACACTTGTGTCTGTTGTAATGACCAAAAGGAGTTCAAGCAACGTACAACTTGCAAGTGTTATGAAAACAAGGCAGTATTAAAATCTTGCAGTGACTGTAAGTGTTCCTGTTGCAACTGTCATGATGAGCAGCAAGGTTTGAAGCAATGCAAAGATTGCACCTGTTGTAACAACAAGAGAGTATTGAAATCCTTCAATGACTGTAAATGTTCCTGTTGCAACTGCGGTAATCAGGAGGAATGTTTGAAACAATGCAATGATTGCTCTTGTTGTAACAAAAAGAGAGTATTGAAATCCGGCAATGACTGTAAGTGCTCCTGTTGCAACTGCAGTAATGAGAAGGAAGGTTTGAAGCAATGCAAAGATTGCTCTCGTTGCAACTGCAACAATGAGGAGGAAGGTTTGAAGCAATGCAAAGATTGCTCCTGTTGCAACTGCAATTATAAGGACGAAGGTTTGAAGCGATGCAAAGATTGCTCCTGTTGCAACTGCAATAATGAGGAGGAAGGTTTGAAGCAATGCAAAGATTGCTCATGTTGCAAGTGCAATAATGAGGAGGAAGGTTTGAAGCAATGCAAAGATTGCTCTCGTTGCAACTGCAACAATGAGGAGGAAGGTTTGAAGCAATGCAAAGATTGCTCATGTTGCAAGTGCAATAATGAGGAGGAAGGTTTGAAGCAATGCAAAGATTGCTCCTGTTGCAACTGCAATAATAAGGACGAAGGTTTGAAGCAATGCAAAGATTGCTCTCGTTGCAACTGCAACAATGAGGAGGAAGGTTTGAAGCAATGCAAAGATTGCTCATGTTGCAAGTGCAATAATGAGGAGGAAGGTTTGAAGCAATGCAAAGATTGCTCATGTTGCAAGTGCAATAATGAGGAGGAAGGTTTGAAGCAATGCAAAGATTGCTCTCGTTGCAACTGCAATAATGAGGAGGAAGGTTTGAAGCAATGCAAAGATTGCTCCTGTTGCAACTGCAATAATGAAGAAGAAGGTTTGAACCGATGCAAAGATGGCTCCCGTGGCAACTGCAATAATAAGGAGGAAGGTTTGAAGCAATGCAAAGATTGCTCCTGTTGCAACAGCAATAATGAGGAGGAAGGTTTGAAGCAATGCAAAGATTGCTCATGTTGCAAGTGCAATAATGAGGAGGAAGGTTTGAAGCAATGCAAAGATTGCTCCTGTTGCAACTGCAATAATAAGGAGGAAGGTTTGAAGCAATGCAAAGATTGTTCCTGTTGCAACTGCAATAATGAGAAGGAAGGTTTGAAGCAATGCAAAGATTGCTCTCGTTGGAACTGCAACAATGAGGAGGAAGGTTTGAAGCAATGCAAAGATTGCTCATGTTGCAAGTGCAATAATGAGGAGGAAGGTTTGAAGCAATGCAAAGATTGCTCCTGTTGCAACTGCAATAATAAGGACGAAGGTTTGAAACAATGCAAAGATTGTTCCTGTTGCAACTGCAATAATAAGGACGAAGGTTTGAAGCAATGCAAAGATTGCTCCTGTTGCAACTGCAATATGAGGAGAAAGGTTTGAAGCAATGCAAAGATTGCTCATGTTGCAAGTGCAATAATGAGGAGGAAGGTTTGAAGCAATGCAAAGATTGCTCCTGTTGCAACTGCAATAATAAGGACGAAGGTTTGAAGCAATGCAAAGATTGCTCCTGTTGCAACTGCAATAATGAGGAGGAAGGTTTGAAGCAATGCAAAGATTGCTCTTGTTGCAACTGCAATGATAAGGAGGAATGTTTGAAGCAATCCAAACATTGCTCTTGTTGCAACTGCAGTAATGAGGAAGAAGGTTTGAAGCAATGCAACGATTGCTCCCGTTGTAACTGCCATAATGAGGAGGGAGGTTTGAAGCAATGCAAAGATTGCTCCTGTTGTAACAACAAGGGGGGATTCAAATCCAGAAATGATTGCAAATGCTCCTACTGTACCTGCAAAAGTAACAAGAAAAGAGCGTCTGCTACAGATGACGTTTAAGTGACAATCATAACAAATATAAATTCATAATTATTTTTTCAAAGATTCTAAATGAATACTGTTTGAATAAGTTATTCAATTAATTATTTGTATATGCTATTATATCGTGTATAAAATTTTAACCAGTTTATAAAATAAATTGATTTACTAAATAAATTATTTATAAATGTATTATTTATAAATTAATATATCATGTTTAACCTTATGCTCATTATATCTACATTGCCATTTTTATTTCTCACATTATTTTATCCTTTATTATGTCTATTTAACATTTTGATGAGAGTATATTAAAATTGAGTTTTTAAAATTTGTGATAGCCATAATATGCTGAAAGTAAATTACAATACATTTATGAATATACACTACATATTAATTGTTGACGTATACGAGTACATACGTACTGCTCATATGTATGTTTGTCGTATACTTAATAATTATAAAGGCTGTCGTAGCGTAGGAGTACAAACTGCCAGGTTATGATTTAGAACCGCACTCGAGGAAAAGAAATATTTAATAATGTAATTTATTCGCTCTGCTACCAAGTCAAAGCGCAGCATTGAGTTCTACCACTCAACACGCAATGACTTTGTAGGGAATGAAAGTATCTTTACATAGATTCTTACATAGCATCTGACTATCCTGCCAAGTACGAGATACAGCGTGAGGGTGAAGAAAAGAATAATAATAAAAAAAAGAATAAAATAAACAGGTAATTTCTATTTTTTCTCTGCGCGTACCACCTGTAATGAAATAGGTTATTGCTTGCTGAGTGACAAAACTGAAATGGTCTTGGAAGAGCGGACATGAAAATAATTAATTGTTGCAATTGGAATGAAAGTTAGAACCATTGGAGACATCATCACAGTCCTACAATTCTCTTAAGCCTTACTGTAAACAAAACAATTTTAATATTTAATTATTTGTTAGTTAGAGCTTTCATGTCTTTCCAAAAAAACATTTTGAATATATTTGAAAAGTCGAACTGCATATTTGAAAAGTTTTCCAATATATTTGAGATTAAGATATAATACTATTCGCAAAGTTTTCAGTTCTAACTAGAAAAATGTTTCTCTCAAAAATGTGTTACTAAATGTTTGAAAATATTTTATGTTATGAGATAGTCCCAAGAATTCATTTTATGTTATTTTAAATTTATTTAAGATTTAAAGATTTTTTGTTAACAGTAACTCAGTCTTAACATAGCAAAATTAAAGTTACCTTTATATTTATAAATTCTAGGCCACCGTTAGATCTTTGTCTTTTCGTAATTTGTAATGAAATTCAAATTCAAATTAAAATATTTTTATTCGAAACAAGACGTTAAGTGCTTCATTTTTTTAATGTCAAACAATATACCACCAGTTCACAAACTGTTACTGCCTCAGACCTGAGAAGAACCGGCGAAAGAAACTCAGCGGGACATGTCTTTTTTTTTTCAAACTTTACATTATATTATTATGTGACAATGATACACTTGAAACAGCCTGGAGCGAGTATTTTATTCCCAAGGCGTGTTATACGGTAATAACCTTAACACACAAACGTCTTTTCGCAACTTTTTTAATTGTGAAACAGAAAATTCTCCGACATTTTCTGGGATCTTATTATAGAAGCGTACACTCTGTCTCATAAAAAAATTATGGACTCGATACAATCGAGTTACAGGCGCACTAAGGTTTAAGCTTATTTCTAGTATTAATATTATGTACATCACTGATTTTAGTAAACTTATTAATATTTTTCTTGACATACATAACATTCATCTATCCGTACAAATATTACTAATAATCCAAAAAAGTTATGTTTCCTGCTGAGCTATTTACAATTTACTTATTTAAAGCAGAAGTCAGTTAATTAAATAAATAAGTAATAATATAAAATGTAGAATAACAAACCAGTCCTCAAGTACGATTTTGAAATGTTATAATGAAATTGTTTATGAAAGCGTAAAATAAAATTGTGTCTTAATTAATTAGTTACACCGCTGCACTATGCACGAGAATGGTAATGTGATGTCCTCATTATTGAAGAATCATCTGAACAAAGTCAACTTATTAATGGAGAGGCCAGCCTACAACAAATCAGTGCACGTTACTTTAACATTAAGAAAAGACAACTGCCGATCGATTAAACGAATGTTAACGTCACCCCGCCTCACCATAACTCAGCAAGATGGTAATTAGGCATGCATATTTACAGGAAACAACCATCGAAAACGCATACTAAATAATACGCAACGAGTAAAATATACGTTTTGGAAACTTGACGTTACTGAACTGCATAATAAGTAAGAGACCACGTCACCATAGAAAATATATAATATTTAATCAAGCCAGTCTAGACATATGGCATTAAGTTATGGAGATCAGCAAAAAACTGTAATATTAAGATTATAAAAAGACTCCAGAATAAAGCTCTTAAAATAATAACAGATTCACCGCTCTTTATCAAAGTGAATTGTTTGAGCACACAGAAATGAAAGCTGTTGAGGAGGAAGCTGAACACAGGGCGAAACTTTATATAAAGCATAAAGGCAAACGAGAATTCAGGAACCAATACATATCAGAAGGCTAAAAAGGCAACACTTTTGGGATCTTGCTAACTAATAGCTCCATTTGACTAAAATCCCCTCTTGCCCTAGATTAATTAGTGTTATGATTAAAACTTTGACATGGGGTCAATTGCTAGTTAAAGAAAGTTTCCTTTATCTACAAAAAAAATGACAACCATGTGTTTTATAATTATAATAAATAAAATAAATTAGTGTTTAATTTTGTTGTTCTTATGCACATCAAATTAAACTAACTAATTACGCCATCTATTAAATGTAATATGCAGTTTATAATAGAATTTAATTATCTGTAGTCCGGAACTGTTTGTTTTATATTACTTCATTCATGTTCACTTTTTATCTAAACTCACACTTTCTTTTACTTACTTGAATCGCAAGCACAGTCGTTTTATTTATAATAAATTTAATGCACAACACGCAATGCCTCAAATTCGGCGGAAAGTGGGGAGCGGAAGTGGAACGGAGTGTCTTAACACTAGGTTCCCGGGTTCCCCCTGCGTACCCTGCCTCGTGCGGGATACAGCGTGAAGCTACAAAAAACAAATATTTTACGTACTTGTCATACTATTGTTGCATTGCGGCATTAAAAGTATTATTTGGTATGGTCTTAAAATTTATCTGCTCGAAAGACCACGATCTACAGAATTGGCAAAACTTTTATTTTTCTTTAGCAAGCTTGCCAATTTTATGGGTCACTGTTAATTTGTGGCCTTTTTGTTGGTATCATTTTATTAACTTATTAGTTTTTTTTATTAACTGGAGACATGGCTTAAAATAATATTGCAAGCCAATTTAATTAAAACTTACGTTTCACATTTTAAGCGGCATTTAATATTAAATAAAAACTAACAATGTTGTAGTACGATCAACTATTCATAGATTAAGTGTCACACTCCAAAAAACGGCCCGACAAATAAGAGCACAATCAGAATTGTGTTCTTATTCGTTTTTAGTATGTTTCAACCATAGCCAATGTGCGGACGCGACAAGATGCCTCCGTGTACTTACAAAAATGTGTAAATAACCATCGCAACAGTAAGGTTTCAGAAGGAATATCTTTCTTTCGGTAAGCACACGTTAGAATTAATTTTAAAATACTTAAAAATCAATATTAAACAATTAAATAACAAAATTCCGTCGTTTGACCAATATTGGCGATAACACTACCAACGATTTCGTCAAATAACGGTAAGTTTGGGCTAAGAAATGCATAGAGAGATGTTTAAATTTTTTTTATTATATTTATAATAACTTTATATATATTTTTTTGTACTATAGTTTTCCTACTGACTCATTTCGCTGTGCATAATGGGTATCTATTGTCGCCCAAGAAAGAAGGGAAGAATACTCAACGGCGTAGATTGGTAAAAATGTAAAAATGGTAAAAATGGCGATTCCAAAATTGCAAGTATAATTAATAAATTAAAAAATGTTTTTTTTTGTTTGCATATACAGAATACACAAAATAAAAAATAAAAAATTATTATAGGCTGCATCTTCAATTCTAAATGATACTAGAATCAAGACAATGGCTGTTTCCGTCAGCTCTAATTCTTCTACTACTTTACTATCGGACATTACATCTTTGCAAGATACTCCAAAAAAAGAATACTTAAAAAACAAATAATCGTATCACACTAAATAGTACTTACTAAAACGAAACAAATTAATAATTTAAACAAAATTAATAAATGTTTTAAGAAAAAAAGTCTTCGTTAAAAAATATTATCATATTTTTTGAATTAAATGTGCTTAAAAATAAAAAAATCCGTCGATGACTCAGTATTATTAGATCGATTGAAAAATGTAGAAGTAGTGGAACTTTTTAACGAAATGTATAGTATTAAAACAAAAAAAGACGTTTCAAGATTACAATTACTTTTTTAATAAAATGTACAAAAATTATCAATTTATTATCAATAAAGTGACTCCATGATTTCTATTTTCTATTTTCTTACAAGTACTTACAAAGCGACGACGATGACGTGAAATTAAATGTCTGATATCTATTACGCGCTAGTCGAAACTAAACCTTAAGTTACGAGAACAAGGTATGATTTTATTAAATAGATTTTTTGTCATAAGTCTGTGTGTAATAATGTTCGGCATTTGTGTTTATATTGAGTGGTGCCACTATTTTGAGCCGTATTTGTATGCAACGCCTAATCTAGTGAATAGTTGATCGAAGATGTTGTAGTACCTTTTAGAAAATTAACAATATAAACAACCTATTTAACATCTAAAAATGATAGATAGAGAGAGATAATGTTACATATTATGTTATTAATAACAGCGTTTTACCTACCATTAAAACGCTTATTAAGCGATAACCTTATTTGAAGCCTTACTGATTGAGAGAAGGTATCTTGACTTCCGGCGGCGCGTCAGTTTTACTCTAACTTCCGGCTATTCTACTCCGGATGTCACGTGACATCCCCCCTTCCATCTGTTGTTGACTTGTGCCACCTGGGGATCGACTTTAGCTCATTGAGTCTCAAATAAGATTTCTCACCTGGCAGAAATCCTATGTAAGGCTTCAAATAAGGTTATCGCTTAATAAGCGTTTTAATGGTAGGTAAAACGCTGTTATTAAGCTTTGAACCGTTATTTGAAGCCTTACTGATTGAGATATGTTTGTTATCGCCAGGTGGTCAGGAGACGCCAATGTGATTTGTGCAATCTGTAATATCTAAAATTAAGATATAAGTAGTGAAGAAAGAAATAAATAAATCTCACATATCATTCAACATTTTGATTATATAAAATCAAAACTAGATACATAAAAATGACATACAACTTTAAATAAAAGAAATACATAACTACAGTAGCTTAAGAGTAACAAAATATGGACTGTAATTATTAAAGTACATAAGTATTCGACATATAATTAAAATAGCAAAAATGAAATTAAATAATTATTAATTAATTATGATATAATAATTTAACTTATATTTTTTCCTTTCATATTAACCTTTTATTTTGTTAGTCTAAATTTAGTCTAAACTCTTTAGAATTTATTTATCGACAATAATATTTCAAATACAAACATTTACTGCGAGATAATATTTCGTCAAGTGATTAATTTAACAGCCAATTGTTTAGCGCAACAGAAATCTAATGCTTCATATACTAGCTCTCATACCAGTTTTTAATCTTTATCCTATTTGAAATACTAACTAGTGCGAGAAGCAGCTGTAGGACTACCATAAGTAGGTAGTTCAAAATGAGCTATCAATATTACATTTTGATATCCTTGTGACAATTTAATCAGTCTCTTAACCCAAAAAAAAACTAAATTTAGAGTTTGAGTTTCTTTATTTTTAGGGATTCGCTAACTTGATTACCTATTAAAAACTGAATCGATTTTGGAAACAAACCGTGGCCAAAAAATTACATAATCATTTGACAAAATACAATAACTCGTTTAATGTTAGTAAAGTTTCCCATTTTGGAATGCTTGTACATTTTATGTTACTTTAACCAATTGATTTGATAGCTCGCTTCACTAAAATATCTTACTTATATTACTCTCGGAATCAGGATTACATAACGTACGAGTAGATATCGCAGATTTGTAGACTAAAAAAGTATTATAAGCAAAATTTTGTATTGTATGCAAATCGGTTAAGAATCTAGGTTAATCTGCTGTAATTAGGTTAAATAAATTAATATTTTATATCCGGTCCAAGTAGTCCTTAATTTTCTATATGTTTTTATATATGAAATACGCCAACTTTTATGATAAACCTGTTTTTGCAAGTCCAATCAATCGGTTAAGCTATTACCATCCCCGAATTTTCAAATTTGTCGATGCATTTACTGCCACTTTGGTTACGGAAGACTATTGTGGGATCTATCAGTCTGATCTAGATTGTGAATCGTGCATGGGGGTTCCAGGGTCGTGTTCTTGAGTTCAAGTTGCCAGAATACTTTATTTAGCTTCAGTAATAGTAGAGGGAATGGAATCAGAACTTGGCTCAACGCATCGTGAAGATAGGCGTTCCGATCGATTAAATATATCGTTCCGTGTAAAGGTAACATATCTGTCGGTGCTGATTCAACTAGATCTATTGATAGTAGTGTTCCTCGTAATCGAAAACTCATTATTCATGCTCATTATTTCCGTGAGTAAATGCTACTCTGAATGGGCTGACAATATGGTCATCGGTCTGCTTCGATGTTGTAGCAACCCGATATATATTGAAAATGAGCTTCAACGGTTAAATTGTGCAAAAGACCCAGAATCTTCAGAGTCAACTCTATTAGGTTCTTAGATTTGATGTCCCTTTATAATACAAATTATAACTGTCCGATTGAAGATTCGTATCAGAATTGATGGATCTGCAACAACATGACCTCGATAGTTTAGCACACTACAAATCGCTGACATTTCTTTCCGATTCGAATCTCATTCTTTCTTCTCGGGGGCACTTGTCAGACAAGTCGACATCGTTAAGCCTTGCTTTTCATCCTGAACCTGATGCGTCTATTACTAAGTGGTTCTTTGCAGGAGGTTTGTATATTACAGACCATTTTTTTTTTTCCTCACTTATTATCCACCAATCCAACTCTTTTAATGCTGGTTGCAGAATCGCGTAATCTTCGTCTGGCCTCATATGGGGCATTATATTACAATATTTTAAACAAGGCGCGATGATTTAGCTGACCTTTTGGAACCGATAAAATTGTGAAATTCCGTGATCCAATCTCACTTTGCATTTCTTTCACATTTGCCTTTTGCGATTTTCGGTATTTTTACAATTATTATTTTAAATTCTATGCTTTTTGATGTGAAAGTGATTTCTTGTACTCGTGAGGATTCCATAAAATACCTAAATACTATACGCTTGTTTAAAGAACAAGGTTTGATTTGTACTCGTGAGGATTCCATAAAATACCTAAATACTATACGCTTGTTTAAAGAACAAGGTTTGATTTGGCATAATTTTTATTCCACCCTAGACCTTGGAAGATTTGAATGGCTTGTGGCGCTTGCCCTTGGGCTGTGGTGGATCAAAGGAAAACCGTTCAAGTATACTCATATTCAAATTCCCATATTCCTTAACAAACGCATTACCCATAGCGGCAAATACCTTCAATGCACTGGTTTGGCCAAAAGGTAAACCCGTTAATTGCATCAGACGTTCCCTGTATATTATTTTTAAAAATATTTTTGATTTATTGGATTGGTCACTAGGTTATCTTGCGATTGCGAAAAAAAACTCCGAAGTCCGATAAATATTTATTAGCTGAAATTTTGTTAACTGTAGGTACATAGCGATTAAAATTTTTTAAAAGGAAAATTAGACGAAATATGCCGTCGCTATTAGGCGTTAGGCGTTAGAAATATAGACGAGACGAAGCTTGAACCAAGTTGCACAACTTCCCAAAATTTGTACTTATAGTAATTGATCGAATATAAAATCGATTATTGTCATAATGAAATCTCTTATATTTTCTGTTAAAATTGGAAACTTCAAAGACGTAATGACACAGAAAAAGATTAAAAAAATGTTAAAAATAAATTGAATTTAGTTTTAGTGTTGTATACTTGGAGCATTCAAATTATACCATCAACTTTTATTTTATATTGATATGTATCTTGTTAATTATCCTACATAAATAGTTACAGGGTCACAATTGCCGTTTCCCTTGTCCATATCAATTACCCGAAAATTTACCTTTTCTTGAATTTTGTCTTTGAAAATTACGATTAGACCCAATTGCATCTCACTTATAAAGTTTCTTTTTGCAAAAACGGAGGCTTTTGTAGCAAATATTGATAACTGTCAATTGTTAAAAGTGGTTTTACTATTTAAATTTTGAGATTCAACGCGATTTGTGCGAATGTGAACATTGGCAAAGTGATAAGTGCTCAACTGGCACGCTCGGAACGCCATAAACCAAGAACCATACCATACCATAGATTTTGCGAGGGTATATGTATATGTGATATAAAAATAAGACAACATAAAATATTTGTAAATAATTATTTCTAGCATAACTAGGCAAGACCCGAGTCTGCCATTCGCTCAGCTGAGCTTGCGCAGCAGCCGTTTTGTATACAGGTGCCTTGAGCAGCCAAAAAAAAAAAAATTTTTACGTCACAACCAGCTTTTCGAAAGCCATATTAATATATCTTTGTGAAATGAGTAGTCACAAATGGATGGGAATTTTATTCACATTAGCTCTTATCTTTCGACTTTTGCCCACAGGTCAATTAAAATACTTGAACAGATCTTCTGTACACCACTAGCAGCAAAATCTTTGTTGATTTTGTTTCTACAAAAACTGGCGTTAAGATTTGAACCAATCAATTAAAGACTGAAAATTATTCTGCATCGTTTCATTTTCTTTAAAAAGAGCGGGAGTAACAGCCGCCAAACTACGTTCAATGTAGTTCAAAGAATTATTGTTATCATAAAGATTAATTTCGTCATTCATTATAGATATTAATTTCTGAAGACGAAAAACCAGGCATTGCTTTAATTACAGTACGCATTTTGCACGTCGTCTGTATATCGTACAGTTCAAGTTTCGGTATTAAAATGGTGAAGAGAATTTAACACATCTATATGTTAAGACTGACTTTGAAATAGATGACCGTCCGAGTACCAAAGATAATACAAAATTACTCTTCGGCTCAAGTTCACCCTATTTCTCATATATAAATCCCCATTAAAATTAGCGTTTACTTTAAAATATTTTTAAAATTATACATTTCTTGGCAAGGGCATGATTGATGAGTAGGTTGGAATGCAACGCTACTAGTTGACAAGATGTTGAATTTGACCTTTTTCTGCAAGCTATTGTATACTTTTTTATATACAGGAAAATTTTGATATATTTTTCTTTGGATTTTGATCTCTTTCTTTTCTTTTTATCATTATCTTCTTATTCTTTTTATTACTAGGTAATTTCTTGGATGTATCGGAGCACAGACACGTTACATAGAATGAATAAATGCAAAGAATCGAGAAAATAATTGACGAATATTCCAAAGAATAGGAGGATTTGTATCTGTAGATTTAAAGTCTTTAAATGAGCTGGAAAAAAGCTTAACGTAAAGTAACAATAAATTTTTTACGTATATTTCAAATCTTCGTAAAACTCTAAATTATACAAATTCACAATATACCCGTGATATTTATTTAAAGACTCAATTCAAAATTATGTCTACTAACTAATATATAAAGAATTCTTACCAATTTATTATAACTGAGCACCACCGAAGACAAGACGCCAATGAGCTAAAGTCGATCCCCAGGTGGCACAAGTCAACAACAGATGGAAGGGGGGATGTCACGTGACATCCGGAGTAGAATAGCCGGAAGTTAGAGTAAAACTGACGCGCCGCCGGAAGTCAAGATACCTTCTCTCAATCAGTAAGGCTTCAAATAACGGTTCAAAGCTTAATAGAACATAATAAAAGCTTTAAGGAAAATCTAAAAATGTTATCAGCTTTTTTAGTATTTATAAAGAGTTAATCTACACTATGAATACAATAACATTCTGTAAACCGTATTAAAATTTTATCGTAGCAGTCGAATCCGCGCTTAAGGCTAAAAGTTATTGTCGATCTCGTACGAAATTGCTATATGCATACTACATACATATATCACCTATATACGAGTTTCCCTATCTACCTTATATAATATAATTACCCCGATTTTATAATTTAACAAAAATTACAAACAACAAAGTTCTTTGGTTTTGGCGTTCCGACTGTGCCAAAAAACTATTAGATATCAGAATACGAAATTTGACAGGAAGGGAGTTATAACCAGGACACTTTAGAATGAAACAGCATTATTGGAAAATCAATCCCCAGATGGCTTCAAAGGGAAAAATATGAACGTTTGTAGGAAAATTAATATTGAACTTTCCTCTTATTCTTCTATGACGTGAAATATAGGCCTATTAACTATAACTATACACTAAGTAATAAACAGCTATTCTTTAAGAAACTTCAATATATATTTATTTCATTTGAATGAATTCGAAACTTAAAACAGTTATTTCATTGATTTTAATCAACTGTTTATAAGAAATTCTTAAAAATGCCATGAAATATCATTATATTATTACTAATAAATAGTAGTAAAACTAAAGTGCAAGTCATTTCTTATGAGGAGAGGCTTCACACGGCACAATTTGCACACGGTATTGTAATACCTACAGGTAACACACGAAACTACAAGTATGAATCTCTGCACAGACACTGTCTCGCTGCACACGGCAAACTAAAACGTTTACTATATTACAGCGGCATGGAAGCAATTGTATCATTATTGTGATTCGTCACTTATCACTGACGCTCGTTACGTATACAATGTAAGTACTGATAAGATATATTTATTATAAATTTAGTCTCCATTGACGTAGTGACATTAGAAGTTACTTTTAAATCGTTCGTGTTATAGGCGTCGTGGGTTCAATTTTGTAGCATTTATATTTTTTCGTGCATTTGGGCATCGCCTGATTGTAAAGATTATTGATATTTTCATTTCCTCTTTCTCGCATAACTGAGTGTGGTGTTCAGTTCTACCAATCAACTTTAGCATATTTTAAAATTGAGTTTTTGAGAGTTTTGAGAGTCTACTGGTATTTATCGAAAAAAATTATACTCAAAATTACCGCAAGCTTTTGAGTTTCTAGTAAACTGAGTTTTTAGAATCATTGCATTACTTAAAAAAATATTAGCATACACAAAATATGAGTAACTTAGTTATTTTTAGTTATCAAGACTAGACAACAAATTAAGATATTTTTTTTATATTATTTTTTTTAAATATTTTTATTTAATTACCAATCGTAATTATTTTCTTACCATAATTAAACAATAATTTTCTTAAAATTTTGAAATTATAATTTTTATATCATCGAGATGAGTCAATGTTAATTAAACAAAAAAAAATTGACACACAATTGACACACAGACACAAAAGACAAAAATGGCCGACCATTAGAAGATGACTGAGATTCAAAGTGCATCATGCGTATGTGCTTTACGTGACAACTCCGCTACACAATACACTTGTGTCTGTTGTAATGACCAAAAGGAGTTCAAGCAACAAACAACTTGCAAGTGTTATGAAAACAAGGCAGTATTAAAATCCTGCAGTGACTGTAACTGTTCCTGTTGCAACTGTCATGTTGAGCAGCAAGGTTTGAAGCAATGCAAAGATTGCACCTGTTGTAACATATTGAAATCCTGCAATGACTGTAAATGTTCCTGTTGCAACTGCGGTAATCAGGAGGAAGGTTTGAAACAATGCAATGATTGCTCTTGTTGTAACAAAAAGAGAGTATTGAAATCCGGCAATGACTGTAAGTGCTCCTGTTGCAACTGCAGTAATGAGAAGGAAGGTTTGAAGCAATGCAAAGATTGCTCTTGTTGCAACTGCAATAATGAGGAGGAAGGTTTGAAGCAATGCAAAGATTGCTCCAGTTGCAACTGCAATAATGAGAAGGAAAGTTTGAAGAAATGCAAAGATTGCTCCTGTTGCAACTGCAATAACAAGGAGGAAGGTTTGAAGCAATGCAAAGATTGCTCCCGTTGCAACTGCAATACTGAGGAGGAAGGTTTGAAGCAATTCATAGATTGCTCGTGTTGCAACTGCAATAATAAGGAGGAATGTTTGAAGCAATGCAAAGATTGCTCCTGTTGCAACTGCAGTAATGAGGAGGAAAGTTTGAAGCAATGCAAAGATTGCTCTTTTTGCGATTGCAATAATGAGGAGGAAGGTTTAAAGCAATTCAAAGATTGCTCCTGTCGTAACTGCAATAAAGAGGAAAAAAGTTTGAAGCAATGCAAAGATTGCTCCTGTTGCAACTGCAATAATGAGGAGGAAGGTTTGAAGCAATGCAAAAATTGCTCCTGTTGCAACTGCAATAATGAGGAGGAAGGTTTGAAGCAATGCAAAGATTGCTCCTATTGTAACAACAAGGGAGGATTCAAATCCAGAAATGATTGCAAATGCTCCTACTGTACCTGCAAAACTAACAAGAAAAGAGCTTCTGCTGCAGATGACGTTTAAGTGACAGTCATAACAAATATAAATTCACAATTATTTTTTCAAAGATTCTTAATGAATACTGCTTGAATAAATTATTCAAATAATTATTATAAAATTAATTGATTTACGAAATAAATTATCTATAAATGCTTAAATATCTAATGTTTTACTATATGCAAATTGTATGTAGACGTTAACGATTTCGACGTTCCTGTGGTCATATTTAACTGACACAAACAATATGCTGCGAATCAAAGTTATGAACAATCTCAAAGAACTGTCAAATTTCATAAATACATTTCAAAATATGATACATGAAGATTGTAAAACCTGATTTTCCGCTCTAGTTTTTATATTGTTACCTTATTATTTGATTAAATAAATAGTAAAAGTCTTCTGCCTTAAATAAATAAATAGTAAAAGTATTCTGAATGGATTAGATAAATAGTAAAAGACCAAACAGTGACCTAGACTAAATAAATATATGAGATGTGTCCACTGAGTGTTACTCTTACAGTAAGGCACTGTAAATAAAACAAATTTAGTATTTCATTATTTGCTAGTTATAGCTTTCATGTATATCGAAAATCACATTTTAAACTTATAAGATGAGTTGACCTGCATATTTGAAAAGTTTTCCAATATATTTGAGATTAAGTTATAAAACTATTCGCTAAGTTTTCTGTTCCAACTAGAAAAGTTGTTCTCTCAAAAATGTCGATGTAAGTAAAAGTAAGAAAACATTTTACGTCAGATACTCTATTAATCATTTTTACAACATCAAAGCAAACGTTAACGCTTTTTTTTATAATTTTTAAAACAATTTCTCGTAAGCTCGAGTATCTCGTACTTTTTTTTTACTATATCTATTGTTTTGAAAATTTGAAAAAAAAGAGTTAAGTTTTGCTTTGTATGTTGGACTTCTTTCTTCTAAGCAGAGTTAAACTTTCATTTATATTTATTTATTCTAGGGTACCGTTTGATCTTTCACCAATTATTTATTGAATGTAGAAGACAGTTAATCAAATAATTCGGTAACAATAAAAAATGTAGAATGGAAAACCAGGTGTTACTTCGTGTATCATATTCTTAAATGTACCCGTTTTTATGAAAATTAGGCATAGAAATAAATTGTATTTATTCAATGCATAGCACACACAAGTTTAAAGTAAGTGTCAAGGAATCTAACAAGTGTCAAGGAATCTAACAGCTGCTAAGTAACCTGTCAATGTCATTAAAACTGCTTTTGCAACTATGGCCGTGGTCCGAATTCTGCTTACATTGCTCACAACGCTTACACTGCTAACGGACGGTACGATATTAGTGAGCGCGCTAACGTCTGTTAGCAGTACTAATAATACGGACCTTTTGTGAGCATGCTTACGGCTTTGACAAGTGAGTGTGCTTAGCTTGTCAAATTCGCAAGTACCTAATAGAGCATTTTTTGATATAAATATGAGTGGAGTGTGTGGTATAGCCGATGAAGATTATAAATTTCTTGTTAAAATGGTTGTATTCAAGCATTTTCCGCAATTAAGGAAATTGACAAAAGTGACATTGACGTCAAGAATAGATTAAACGTCAAACAAACGTCAAAATAACATCAACGCTCACGGTGCTCACGCTCCGACCCTTCAGCACTGTTAGCACTAGGCAGTGACGTCACAAGTGACGTCATACTATGCACAACGCTAACTGTGAGCGATAAAACTCAATACGGACCGACCGTTAGAGCGCTGTGAGCGATGTAAGCTAATTACCGACCACGGCCTATGTTCCTTTATACCGCTTTGCTCGCTTTAACTTTATAATTATTATTTTACTATTCTGCATTACTTTCAATAGCGATATAATTTAAAAACAATATTTATACTTATATTGAGTAACTTCTCTAAAATTTATAGAAAAACGTTTTGTCTCATTCCCACGTCAGGGGTTAAAAAAAGATTCCTCACAAATAAACAAATGACAATCATTGTGTATGTACTTAAACTTAAATTAGTATTTAATTTAATCTGTATATTTTAATATTATTGTTGCATTGCGGCATTAAAATTATTATTTGGTATTTATATTTTTTCTTTAGCAAGCTTGCCAACTTTATAGGTGACTGTTAATTTGAGGCCATTTTATTGGTATAATTTTATTAAATTAATGAACTTATTAGCTTTTTATTTAACTGGAAACTTCTAATTAAATTTTGTAAATCCATTTAATTTGAACTGACGTTTTGCACTTTAAGAGTATTTTAACATTATAATACTAACGATGTTCTGTTCCTATCTAACATCTAAGAATCGAAATAAAGTTATAAATTTTATTCACACAGCACCTCTAAGAAGATCTGAAATGTAAATAAAGATTTTTAATACTTTTAAAATATAAGATTAACACAATCTAAACAAGGAATACAATAATATTTTGTAAAATGTCAAACCCGCGCTTAACTGTCATATTAAAAAATAAAAATGAAATTTTTGTATACCTCTTTTTTACTCTTTTTCTATAATGGGCCACTGTCGTCTCCAGAGTCGCCACAATGTCTTCTAGGAGAGATAGCATAGCCCTTCTACAGTAGCTCGTCTAGAGCAAGGGGAGGAGAATATGCGCATAGCGGTTTCTCCTAGCCCCTGGCCTACGACGACGGGCTGGGTCTGCGTTAGCGTTACACTCACCAGCAGTCTCCTTCAACGCGATGACTGATTCGCAGAAAGGGACCATTGCAGACCAGAACCTCTCACAGTCAAGCATGGCTCTTACCACTCTGGACAATGAGAGGTCCGGTGCCACCTCCCGACGAGCGATATGATGATTGCAGGTATTTGCCGGAGCAACCTTGTCCAGTCAGTATTTGCACGTCGTATTTGTTCGTCAGCTCTTCTCCTGATCCGCGCAATGTCCTCCTGCGGTGGTTGTGTACCTTGGGACCGCGACCTTCGTTTACTCTGGCAAGTACCTCCGCTTGAAGTTCCCAAGGCGGATCGCTTACCAAGAGAGTTGCCGCCGTCAAGGACACTGTCCGATACTCTCGAATTGCTCTCACCGCTATTACACGCTGCGCTTTCCGCAATTGAGCCTTGCTGCGGAGAGAGCATCGGCCCAAACAGGTGCACCGTAAAGTGCCATTGACCTCAACACACCGACATAAATC
Source organism: Eueides isabella (assembly GCA_019049475.1). NCBI lineage: Eukaryota > Metazoa > Arthropoda > Insecta > Lepidoptera > Nymphalidae > Eueides > Eueides isabella. The sequence goes on along the minus strand of CM032384.1, from coordinate 13,150,559 downwards.
CGTCGGTGAATGGAGAACCCGGCCCTCCGATATTCGGCAATAACCTGCTAAGAGCACCGGCGGTGTTTACCAGTTTCGGCGCAAGCTGTGAAAAATGTGACTTGAATGACCATTGGCCATCCAGGGTCAGGCCTAAATACTTCATCTGGGCACGAACCGCCACTGCGGGGCCTTTCGCGGGCCCTGGAAAAGAAGAGCCTCAGTTTTAGGCATAGAGACCATCAGACCCAGTGCTTTGATACGATTGACGACTACGTGAGTGCCAGTTTCAACCAAATGTGCTGCTTCCTGGTATAACGGTGCCCTGGCAGTAAATAGAGTATCATCTGCATAGCATATGACACTTATTCCAGGAGGAAGACACCCACGCAGGAGCCAATCATAGCCGATGTTCCACAATAATGGGCCTAAAACCCTGTGGAACGCCATAACCGACTCTCCGTCGACCAACCTGGTCATTGTCTCCAGCCCACACGACTATTCTGTCTTGAAGGTAATCATCTAATAGCCGCCGGAGATAGTGAGGTACCCCATGGTACCGGAGTGCCTCTCGTAACGTCTCAAACGGTAGACTATTAAAAGCGTTGACCACGTCTAGCGAGACAGCTAGAAGAATATTTCTCACCGCCGTCACGGCTAAAGACTGAGTTTTCAGAGCATTCAGGACATCAATCGTAGACCAACTGGCCCTGAACCCGAACTGAGCCTCTGAAAATTCCGGACCTACCTCCTCTAGGTGCTTATTAAGGCAGGAGGCGATGATCTTTTCCAACTGTTTGACCGTCTCATTGAGCAGCACTATTGGCCTATATGCAGAAGGAGAGTCCAGAGGACGACCCTCCTTGCGCAGCAGGCACAAACCTCCTATCTTCCAACACTTCGGAAACTGACCAGTCAATAGGCACTGATCAAATAGTTCCCGTAGTTTAAAGCTTAGATATTCCAGGCCGATGACCATAATTTTTCCTGGAATACCACCTGGCCCTGGCGCCGTCTTCTTGGTCCTCAATCTTTGAAGCTAGATCCATCTCTCTCAGATATGGGGGGAACCACTGACACCTTATCATGCGCTGATAAAGGGGATTCCGGAAACAAATCCACCATAAGACGTAGGAGAAACTCTGGTGACAAGGTTTTCGTTAGAGGACCGCTTCGCGCACAGAGTTATTTAGTAACGGAGTTTATTTAGTAACTCCTGATAGCCTTAACGCTTTGCCAGTTTGATAGCGAGATGCAAAGCATTCCTTTTCTCTTTGAATAAACCCTGCAGCTGGCTCTCAAGAGTAGGATCGAGACCATCTTTTCTCATACATCTTGTGTATGCCTGTCGGCCTCGGTTGCAGGTTGCCCGCAGGCAGATCTCAGGTGTCTACCAGTAAACATGGCGACTGACGGGCCTCCAACAGGCTCTTGGCATTGCAGCATCACATACTTTCGTTAATTAAATACGGAACTAATTTTCCAACACATCAAAGTTAGAGCTAGGGCCCCAACTATTTCCCTGGAAACACCACCATGCCACAATCGCAGCCTCTTTGGCCAGCTCTATGTATAGCTTGCTAAGAGACCACCTCGGGAACGTTCGAGCTGGACCGCTGGATGAGGTCACCGGTGCTCCGAACGTCGAGATCATTCGAAAGGGGCCAGCAGTGAGCGAGCACAAGAGGAGGTTAGACGACTTGCCCCCCATACTTGTTACAACATATATCACTTATATATTCATCTTCATCAGCCTATGACGGTCCACTGCTGGACATAGGCCTCCCCTAGAGCGCGCCACGTTGTTCGGTCCTCTGCTTTCCTCATCCACTGTCTACCGGCGATCTTACGAATGTCGTCAGACCAGGGGGTCGGAAGTCGTCCTACGCTACGCTTGCCGAGACGCGGTCTCCACTCTGGGACTCGTCTGTTCCAACAGCCATCGGTCCTGCGACAGATATGGCCAGCCCATTGCCACTTCAACTTGCTTATTCTACGAGCTATGTCCGTTACTTTGGTTCTCTCACGGATAATCTCATTTCTGATTTTATCGGCGAGAGAGACACCTAACATAGCTCTATCCATTGCACGCTGGGTGACCTTAAATTTATGGACTAGCCCTACCGTCAGTGTCCACGTCTCGGCACCGTAAATCATCACCGGTAGGACGCAATGCTCGAAGACTTTTGTTTTCAAACATTGTGGAATTGCCGACGTAAAGACCCGGCGCAGCTTGCCAAATGCCGTCCAGCCCTGCCGAATCCTCCTATCAGCCTCCCCATCAAAGTTGTGCCGGCCTAGTTGAATAGTCTGGCCAAGGTAGACGTAATCCTGGACAACCTCGAGGGGGATGCCGTCCACAGAAATCGATTCCGGCACGACATGTTCATTGAACATTATTTTGGTTTTATCCAAGTTCATACCGAGGTCACTAATATATACCTTATGATATACCCACTTACCCCGATATTATTTAAAAAAAATACAAACAACAAAGCTTATTTGTTTTACTCCTCCAGAGACTCCTGATTCTATATTGTACATGCACATGAAATGCGCATAATAAGGAATGCATTTCATTAATTTTGAAATCATATAAATTGTTAATCAATTTATGTAACATGGCGTATGTAATTATAAAGAATATTATAAATCCATACCGCTCAACGATAAACTTCTCATGTACTCCAAATATTTCGCTGTATACATATGTATATATACTACATTATGCAATTGAGATCTGTCAAGGCGCATTGGTACAAACGTGCGACTGTAAGCGTGACAGGTTGTAAGTTCGATCGCCACTTGAGGTAATGAAATATTTTATATTTTCAAATTTATTATTTTATGTTTTCATTTCTTCGCTCTGTTAGCGGCAACTGGTCCGTTACAGTCACACGCTTGTGCCGCTGCGCAACGACAGACCTCAACGCTTAAAACTTATTGTGTATATTAATTATTTGTTGAGGCCTGTCGTGGCGCAGCGGCACAAGCGTGTGACTGTTCGACAGGTTATTGGTTCTATCCCCAGTCGAGGAAATGAAATATTTAATATTTTCAATTTAAATATTTAATTTTTCATTTCTTCGCTCTGGTAATAAGGCAAAGCGCGGCGTTGGATTCCGCCACTCAACACGCAATGCCTCAAATTTGGCGGAAAGTGGGGAACGGAAGTAGAACGAAGTGTCTTAACACTAGGTTCCCGGGTTCCCCCTTCCTACCCTGCCTCGTGCGGGATACAGCGGCGTGAAGCTAAGAAAGAAATTATTTGTTAAAAAAATATTGTGTGAGATAGTCCATAGAAAGTTATATAGGCTAGATTATTGGACGTTGATAATTTGACGTAACCAACTCTGTAGTCAGAGTTAAAGGGCTCTTAGAATATGCGTCATGTGTCACAACTTCTTAGTTATTCCATTTGACTAAACGGGCGGGGCCGCAGGTAAAAGCTAGTCAATTATAAATGTAACTATGTATTATAAATAATTTAAAACTAATATTTTGCGTATATAAATACCAGAAATATCGATTTCTTAAGTAGGCACCTTGATTATATAGCCCATCATCGACTCCACTAAAATCTTTCTCTTCCTGTTTGAGATTAAACAGAACATAAAATAAACATAGCAGATTAAATTATTTGTGCTAACAAAAAACTTATAGTAGCTGATTTGCATTTGACTCAAACGTTCGTTCAACACTCCATTTGTCTCAAAGAAGATACAAAAACCAGTAAGCGGTAACTTTAATACCGCTATGTTTATTTCGCCGTTAATTTCATAGCACTTTATATTAATCGTGATAGGAGATTTTTATATATATTTTAATTCAAAAATGTACTATGTAGATAAATTTAATAAGAACGAGGCCTGTCGTGGCTCAGGAGCACAAACTTTCTACCGTAAACGCGGCAGGTTGTGGGTTCATCCCCACTTAAGGAAATGAAATATTTAATATTTAGATTTCTTCACTCTAACAAGACAAAGCGGCGGCGTTGAGTTGCGCCACTCAATTTACAATGACACTAATTCGGCAGAGAGTGGGAAACGGAACAGAGTGACTAACCACTTAATTCCTATCTGCCTGGCGTGTGCAGAATACAACATGAAGCGAAAAAAAAATATTAAGAGTGTTTCTTTTTCAACTATCATTTATTTTCTTTTTGCATGCATATGACATATGCGTACCCAATGTAACTCTGTGAATGTTGATTATAAAACTTTACTGTAAATAGACCAGCACTACAGCAAGTTATTGGCAATAAAACTTGTCCAACCTTGTTCATCTATCAAGCTCGGCCATCGAATGTTTTATTGCATTTGAAACACCAAAAAAAAACGGTCAAGTGCGCATCGAGCTCGACCACCAAGATTTCCGCATCAATTTCAGGTTTATAGGTCATCAAGAAGTATAAGTTAATGAAAATTGACAAACTGAAGTCTGTGAAATACAATTATAACTTTTTAATATTTTTTCCTATGTTCGGAAAAAGCATTTTCATATTTTTTCTTATATATTTTTTTTGTCTACGTTCCAAGTTAATATTTTTAGTACGGAACCCTAAAAGGTCAAGTATCTTTATGGCATATCTCAATTACCATAAAACACAAATCAGAATTAGCATTCTCACTAAAATGGAGTATAAAACTACAACGTGTCTTTATATATAAAAGTTGTTAATTGCAATTACACAATGGGTTACTCACCACTACCGTCTGATTATAGGAGCAACCCGTTGTGTGTCTATTCCCAGTCGAGGAGAGAATATTTACTATTTTAATTTCGTTGCTCTGATTACGATTTTCAACTCGTAATGAATCCTAATAAAGCGAAAAGATAGAAAAACATATTTTTTTATTTCTCTACTTTGTAAAAGGCAAAGCGCGGGGCAAAGTTCTGGCGCTCATTAAATAATTACTTAAAAACCGGAAGTAGAAAACGTTGTCTTGATAATAGACTTTCTGTGTTTATTGTTCTTGAAATGAGCAGAAAAAGAATAGAGCCGTAAAATATTTTCATTTCTTTAAGATATTGCTGCGAAATATTGTAATCAGTAGGTACTGTTTGAACATCATTTGTTCGTTAATAAAAAACGTGATATTATCATTGTAAGTCTCAAAACTTAATGGCTCCGTGATGGGATAGAAAATGGGATATTGAAACATAAACATTAAATAAAACAACTTTCATACATTAAAATTATTATTTATGTAAACTAAAACGATGTCTCGATTTTATAAAATTGTACGAAATGAAATCGATGTTATTTTCTTAAGATTAAAGTTTAAAATCCTAACGAGTATAATACCTCGTACATTGATTAAAACACCTGTTGAGTTAATTATGGTATTTAGAACGCTATCAAAGCTTACATTACTAGAGATAATATAACGTTGTAACAGATTTTTTGTATAATAATTTAACGTTTTATCATAATTTAACGTTTTAACATTTTTTTTATGGAAAAAACAAGGCAAATTAGCGTACGGGTCACCTGATGGTGAATGATCACCGTCGCTAAAGGCCCCGCTACGCCAAGGGAAGTGCCTTGCCGGTCTTTATGGTTGAAGTAGACGCGCTTTTTGAAGGTACCCTTGTACTATCGACCTGGAAACACTGAAACAGGTAAGCCGTTCCACAGATGTTTGGCACGTGGAAGGAAATTCCTGCGAAACCGCACAATAGTAGAAGACCACATATCCAAATAATGAGAGTGGTATTTAATTTTGTGACATACTGTATCGACTCAACTTATATCTTTTCATTATTATTTTTTAATAATTTTACGCTTTGTAACTTTGCACCTAGTCGTAGTCAACCCAGAGGCAAAAATGTGTAACTGTAAACGGAACAGGTCCGCTTCGACCAAATCAGATATTAAATATTTTTGGTAACGAGACGAAGCGCACAAAGTATTTGGCGGAAAGACAAAAATGTCTCAATGGATTTCCTAAACAAGCAAGAAAAAATATAAAGTATCTGCCTAGTTTTAAGATTCCGTTGACTTCGTTCCCCGGTTTCTTTCCAATTTTCGAGACATCAAATAATAAGACAAATTGTCATTTCGGTTATTGATGTTATTACAGAGTCAGAAAATGAATATAATTAATTTTCCCGAATGGAAATCACATTTTTAAGTCGTTTTACGTACAGTTATAAGTTGTATCAACTGCCTCTATTATTTGTTTTACATATTGCAATCTACTTAAAACAAACAATACCTTTACTACAGGCAAGTGACAACATGAAGCTAAAAAAATAATAAACAACTTTACTGAAACAGAGTATGATTTTTTTTTATTAACGAGCAAATGATGAAACGAGCTTTATTTGAAAATACTCAAATTCGATATTATAATGGTTTCGCCGGTTCATATATCATTGTGATTTATGCGACCTACTTTAGTGGGCTTTATGTTCCTACTCAGCTCGAAAGGTCAAGCGGCTTTTACTTCCAGACTTTTTAAATTGGTTTTTTTACAAGCAAATAAAATATATATATACAATGAATTTCAAAGGAGCTTCGATAATTTAAATAATTATTTTTTTTTCTTATAGATTATACATATATTAAGAAAACATATTATATGAATACTTAAAAACATTTTTATTTTTAATCATCTTAATATGCACTTTTTCTTCTTTCGTTTTCAACTTCACGCTGTACCCTGCATATGCAGGGAACGTACGGCAGGGTAGCAGAGGGAGCTTGGATATTTAGTACTAAGACACTGTAGGACACTGACACAAAAGGAACGTCCTTTCGTACTCCACTTTCCGCCAAATTTGAGACATTGCATGCAGAATGGCGGAACTCAACGGGGTTTGCCTTTATACTATAGCGAAGAAATGAACATGTTAAATATTTAATTTCCTGGGTAGGTTCCACTCGCAACCTGTCGAATTTACAGTCTCGCGGTTGTACCCCACGCCATCACAGGCCTCAATCAAAAAAATGCGTTATATTTAATTTAATCATTTAAAAACATTTAAATACTTAAAATACCACACGCCATATTGAAGTTAGTAAGGAATAAGGAAAAAATAACACTATCATAATAACTTTTCGACTTCGAAAGATGACACTTCTATTTTCTTTCTGAACAAAACAACAAAAATACTCTTACAGATGTCCATGGAAATGATACTCATGTTGCATTAACAATAGAATAGGTACTAAAGCCACCCAGGACAAGTTGTAAATGCGCATACGAATAGCCAAATAAGACGTTTACGATGTGAACAACTCCATACTAAACACATTAAGAAACAAGAAATACAAGATTCTAATGGTATGGTTTGATAATATTTGATTCTAATAGTGATGTGATAGTAAAGATGCATAGATTTATAACTACTCAAAACATTTTTTACTTTTATTTAGTGATCAAAGCTGTAATTAAGATTTTTTTTCGATTTCAAAAGAACTATTTACGTTTAGTATTACGTAACACGACCCGCACGCGGCTTCGTCCGCTTGAATTACACGATTTTATTAAATAAACTCATTTACTTTCTTGTTCTAATTAAATTATCACTTTTATATATACTAAATTAAAATTTCATGTAGTGGAACGATGTGTCTTAACATTAAGTTCCTAAGATCTCTCTATCTACTACCCTGCCATATGCGGGATGTAGCGTGAAACTAAGTCAATGTAACTTTTTTATTAATCAACCGATTTAAATAAAACATAAGCTAAAGTTGAAGGAAGATTGTCAAAATATAATAAAAAAATAAATATAATATAATGCATTTGAATCTATTTTTAAGATAAGCGCGTACAAATGCATAAACAAACAGAAAAACAGACAAATAAAAAAAGTCACTATTTTGGGTCTTATAAAATTTATGAATGGGGACATTTATAAGATTTTTATATGTCTTCTATAACATAGAATAGATTTTCCAATGAAATACTTTCATTTCTTCACTCTTGTAACCGAGGCAAAACGCGGCGTTGAGTTACAACACTCAACCCGCAATGCTTCAAATTCGATGGAAAATGGTGAACGGAACGGAGTGTCTTAACATTAGGTTCCTTAATGCCCTCTTCCTTCCCAGCCATATGCGGGATACAGTGTGAAGGTGATATAATACAAAATCCGTGGCTTACCAGTGAAACTTTCTGAATCTTAAAAGAAACAGGAAAACTTCTTTGAATTCTTTATTGTTATTAATTAAGGAAGGTCACGATCAATGTCTAACATCCTAAAGGAATCCTTAAAATTACAAATTAGTATGCACAGGTATCAAAAGAATAGTAAACTTTAGCAACTTAGAAAACACACCTTCAATATTTTTTTATAAATATTAAAAAAACCACTAAATAAAACACATTATACATTTAAATTAAGAAGTTTAATGAAATACTTATCGTACATAAATCACAATAACAAAGTTGGTTATTTAAGTAACATAAACATACTTAGTCTAAATCTTAATATACAAAATTGCGACAATATTAAATAAAAGCAAATCAACTTTCATAATATTAAGCATTTATACACAGTTAATAAAATAAAATCGATTGTGATGAACTATTTCTAGTATCGATATGAATGTGGAAAATATTTTTGAATCTGTGCTGTTTCTTGTCAAATGCCATATGAATTTTAATTTTTCTATAAATATTGAACCGAGGAAACGTTTGCTTTTATATGTTATAACGTAATAACATTTTCACATGATATCGATATGTCCCACAATAAAAGTAAAAAATGTACAACTTTTCAAAAAGCAATCTTGCTTTCAATAACCTGGAATAGGTAATGGAATACTTACCGTGACAAAAATATTTTCATTTTCAATAAAATGTTTTAAAAATCAAAATAATATTTTCTCGCAGGTTTCGTTACAAAAGTATCTGATTTTGTGATTTTTCGGATATCATTTAATTTTCCAGTTTGTTCATATTCATTCGGTTAATATTAATTGTGTAAAAAAACCAAGGTAACATTACAAAATTATTCTCGTCTCGTTTTTAAATTTTTGACATAATTTGGCATAACAAACAATCACGCCATTTTATTTAAGTATAAACTTTCAGCATTACAACCTTTAGATTATATATTAACCTCAATCGTTTACTTTCAAATTAGTAAAATAAACAAGAGTATTCTTATTCGCAATAACTAATTTTAAATTAATGGGTTGCATATAAAACTACCCTTATCACCTTAATAGCAAAACTATATCGTTCTTGGAAACATTATTTAGCATTTATTTATTTTTAAGCATCCCGCATTTAGCAGGGTGCAAAAGGAAGTGTAAGAAATTGTTCCCAGCTTTCCTCCAAATTATAGTCAGTCTATTTAAAAGTACTTAATTCACAGTGTCATCTATTAAAGAGGCATCCGTTCAATACTATTATTATTTTTTATGTTTTATTTATTTTTTATATTTTCTTATAATTTTTTTTTGTTAGTGTGGAAGCACTGGAGCACTTGATTTCTTATATGAAATTTGGAAATTCCCAATAAATATTTATTATTAATTTTCATTTTTTTCTTTATAGTGACCATCAAATATAAGTATTTTTCAGACATGCAAATAAAAATGATAAATAATTACACATTTTTTTACCTACCTTACATGCCATTTATACATTATATTCGGCAATCATATATTAATGATGGATTCCTTGTCATTGAAATAGAATTAAATGAGTAATCATCAAAAGTAATAATAAATGTTTACCTATACTTTAATTCCCATTTCCACGAAAAAATCTGAATGTAGTTTAAAAAATAATCATTTACTAGGTTTAACAGTTTTGATATCAACTTCCACTCCAAAGAATAAATTATGAATATTTGTATTAAAAAAATATCTGTCTTTGCTACATAATTACAAAAGATATGCAAAATCAATATAATTATTTTATTTAATTTTTTAAGTTCCCAGTCTGATATTTTTCTTACATAATTAAATACATTTTTATACATACACATACTTTTTTATGTATAATAAACCTAATGAAGTACATATAGAATACAAAGTAAAGCTAACTATTTATAAATTATTAATTGAAATAAGTTGCTTAACAAATCTATTCTTCAACATGTTCCAATATATAATTAAATAAAGATTATAAAAAATACTATTTGAAAAAAACAAACTAATTACTACCTCATTGTGGCTGAGTACTTGTAACTCCTTTTCCTTTTTTTTATCTGATTTTCACTGCAATGAACAAGGGCCTGTCTTAAAAACAGCACTAAAATTGATAAATTTTCTCAGGAGCTACAGTGCCTTAAACAGACAACACAACACAACACTCGGAATGTAGTTAAACTTCAATTCAATTGTGCTTTTATAACCTTAGTTTTAACTTTCAAATCAATATATCAATATATGAATACATCATAATAGTATTAATACTTTGATTTGATTGAAATATATTGAGATAATGAAGTTTCAACAACCAATACCTTTAAAAAAGTATGAAATAATTAGAAAGTTCAAAGGGCCATATCACAACAGCTAAACTGAATTAAAACACAGTATTGTGCAAGCAACTTATCACAATTAGCATTTTCCTTACATTCACATTTGCGGCAGGAACTCAATGGGGGTGGCGAATTGGAAGTCATCGGGGAATAATTTTGCTGCATATGGGTACATGAGCTTGTATGACTGTCTAATGGTCACGTCCGCCACACCGGCTATATCTCCTATTTCTTTTTGACTGCGTTTGTCTTCTGATGCCTGTATTGAGAAATATTACGATTAGTACACTGCATGTCACATATAGCAGGGGTGGCAGAGAGAATTTAGTGTCTAAACACTCTGTTTGCGTAACACTGAATCAAAAAAACATTATATAAAGTGATTATAAAGCACCTATAAAATTCAATAATAGCATACCTGTGATGCCATATATATAGCAGCAGCTGCCACAGATATGGGACTCCTTCCAGATACAATATCCAGCTCCCCAGCTTTCCTTGCAATATGGGTTGCAGCTCTTTGCACAGAATTCGGTAGGGCCAAATTCGAACAGAAACGGGACATAAAATCAGCTGTGGTTATCAAATCCACAGAAGTTTCCAGAGCCTTGAGAATTAGTTTGAAACATCTACCGATTTCCTTCTTGCTTATTTTACTGACTGCACAAATCTCTTTAAATGTACGAGGCACACCTTCTTGGCGACACGCTATGTATAGACATGCGGAGGCTATGGCGTCGTTTGCTCGGCCTTTCAAGTTTTTGCCATCGTGGACCTGTAATGGAAAAGAACAATGTTTTGATTTAAACCTGAGGATATTAAATAAAATAGTTTTATCAATATAAAGTGTTAACACTAGGTTCCCAAGTTCCCTCTGCCTACCGTGCCATGCCCAAAATAGCTCCAAAATGAATGTTACTTTGGCTGAAACTTAGTATACAGTGTATATATAGTGTCTTTAAAAAAAAACAAATAATATTGTTGTAAAAGAAATTATTACAAATTTGACTCCAGCACAAGTGAATTTTCTAGTCATAACATATATTAAATCAAGCCAACTAGATATTTATACTTTAAAGATTATGTAACTGCTCCTTTTATTAGTTATAAAAATGCAGTTTTTTGATGCATCATTCACTTAAAATATTAATGTACTCAAAGTCTTAAGTTTCTACCATTCTAGTATCTCAACTCTCTAGAACTCAACGTCGCGTTTTGCCTTGTACCAGAGCAAAGACATGAAAACATTAAATATTTAAATTGAAAATATTAAATAGTTCATTTCCTCGAATGGGGATCGAACCCACAACCTGTCAGTTACAGTCACACGCTTGTGTCGATGCACCACGATAGGCCACATTGAGTAATATTTATTGATAAGCTAAACAAATAATTAAATTATACTAATATATGAATTCTTTATTTAAAAAACAATATATTTACTTAATGAACTTCTGTTCTTAAATAAATATAGTCATAAGCAAAGCAAAGTAAATGCGAATTTGTACTTAATAGGCATTGAAGTATGTAGGCCATTTGACTTGTGAATGCAAAATAGAATTTGCATATTAATGTTTTTTTTTTGTGTAAGTAATGTTTAAATTATTAGACTAAATCAAACACTAGATATATTTTGTCTACTAGCAACTTTAACTTAACTTTATTATTTAAATAATCTGCATTACTTTATTTAAAAAAAAAAAACAATACTATTTTAAAAACAACATCTGCTTCTTATATTGAAAAGTAATGTTTCGGTCAATTCAATTCAGTTTAAATCAGATATTTAAAGTAAATTTTGTTAAAACAACTTTCTTTTTATGTATAATTTTTTTATTGGATTAAAATGAACGAAAATATTCAGTGTCATAAAATTAGTTAGCAGTTTCTGAGATTAGTGTGAACCGCATAGGGAAAGAGACAAAATTAAAAAATATTATTGTTTGTAGTTCTATTTTGTCTTTAAAACCCACCTGTCCTGTTAATCCTGTTATAAGTACAGATTAGTACTGTTGATATTTTGATTATTATCAATATCTTTTTTGTTAAATTTAAGTTATCTAAAAATGCATCAATTCAAGGTTAAATAACATAATTAACATATGTACCTGTTTAAACAAATTGTTAGCTCTGTCTACTATAGTTTTTGGTAAGTTTATTCTGTCAGCCATAGTGTTGATTTCTCTGAATGCATTTATGAGTGCTCTATCAGTGCTGCTTATGTTTCGTCGATTTTGATATTTAGATACTCCAAAACTGTCAAAGGAGGCATCTCCCCGGCCAGGCCCTATGATTGTGGACAGATCACCTCCAGATAGCAGTGGGTTTTCAGGTCCACCAACACGAGAAGGGTCTACTCCAGACTTTTCATTGCTGAATGTACGCCATTCTGAACCAACGTCAATAACTCTGCAAACACAAATAAGTACTTGTCTTAACTTGTTTTAGTTAGAAAAAACGTATGTAATCCACGTATTTTGACAATAATTTAGCAATAAAGTGTCCAATTATAAAACATAAAGGCTTGTCCTTTTATGAGAATGGGAACAGATCCCACCAACATATACTCAGCGTAATAAATGGCCACGCAAAGTTTACAATCAATGTATGCAATTGATAATTTCGAAATTACATATATCCTTGCACAATAATTATAACCGGCCTTGGCATATAAAACCCTTATATTATGCATTGTGTTGTGTACTGAGATCCACTGTTGCAATTATCATGGCAACCGGAAAATTTTCTTTACGTACCTGTCGCCAACAACGAGGCCACATTCAGAGCATATCATGTCACCTGCCCTGTAGTCTTCAATAAGCGGCGCATCGGGATGTGCATAGCAGACCACTTTATTTGCTTCGATTCTAAAAATGTAAATGAAAGTTAAATGACGATTATTAGAAATCTTGTATACATTTTGCACAACCCACTATAGCTAAGCTTTCATTCATCACAAACTTAAACTTACGTAAAGCCATTTTGAATATTAACGTTATTCGGGCATATAAGAATTGAATAACTTCGATACTAAAGAAACAGAAGTAAAAATAAATTAGAAAAACAGACCTCGACGTGCTCGCCATGTTTGTCAATTCGCAATTTCGCATAGACAAGGAGATTTGATCATAGAGAAAATACATTTATGTTGACATACTCGTTTTGGTTTGCAACAGATAATAGTAATTTTTTCATTATGTTTTACAGCTTATTTACTTTTTTACTTTTATTGAATTTACATTTTATCATATGATTAATAAATATATAAATGATTTTCTAGATACAAATAAAAAGAGAACAAATTTATTTATCATTTTTAAATTACAGATAAAAAATGTGGTTTTGACATTAGCAAATATTTTTTTTATTTTTTATAAATAAGTGTAAAACATATAAATCACATCCTTTTTACATGCCCCAAGTTAATCCATCCCTTATATGATGTCCTTCCTCACAAAGTTCCCCGTCCCCTTAATGTTCAATGTTTGTTAATGTTTGTGTTTAGTCCATTATGTAAATTTTTATGTAAATATATTAGATATAACAATATTAAATTGTAGACTAACACCTCTGTATTATATATTTCTTATTACTAACCTTGTGTGTACATAATGTATATATTTATTTTAATATATATATATAAATTATTATTATTATTTTTTTGTTATAGGTGAAGGCAATTTTTATCTAGATCTTTTTTTTTAATATGCATACTCCTACTGTTTAATATATTTTTTTCTACCGTACAACCTCCTTCGTGTCTTCTCCATTCAACGTGACATTGGCGAAGTGATATGTGCTCAACTGGCACGCTCGGAACGCCATAATTAAAGAACCGAACCGAAAACATATAAAAATGCCATGATTTCATCTAGCTTTAGATATATGATTTGTTTAAACAAATAAACTGACTTACTGGCCATTTTAGAACCACAGAGATTCGTTTATGTCGGTACTCAAAGGCCCAGAGTCTCGAGACTCAACGGAGTACGGACCGGAATATCTTAACACTAGGTTCTCAAACTACCTTCCCTGCGGGATGCAGAGTTAAGCTAAAAAATAATAATAAAATAATAATAGAAAAGAGAGAATTGATCCTAGTGTTGTTGTGTGTTCCTTTTCACTCCGTTCCCATTAAGACACTTCCGTTCTCCATTCTCCACTGAATTTGAGACATTACGTGTTAAGTGGCAAAACTCAACGCCGCGCTTTACATTGTTACCAGAGCGAAGAAATGAAAAAAAGTGTATGAGGTTGGTTAACTAATATTTATTTCTTGTATTTGTAAAAATTAAGTATCTTAGTCTATAATGTCTTCTTATTTCGACTTATTTAAATATTAATGTAAATATAAAATATTGAGAAAATATAAAATAATATCAAGTAGGTATATTGTTACAAAAAATGTTAGCTAACATTCACTCATGATTCAACGATCAATTAATTATGGGCCAATAACAAGCGAAAAGATCGCAGATTTCAAGAGTACCCGATCTAGGGCACTGGGTCGTTTCGTTGGCGAAACTGTTTTACGTTCAAAACATACTGAAATTATTTTTCCTGCCTAGTAACGTTATTTCTGGCGAATCACTTTATTATATAGAAGAAAGGTAAGTTAAAAGATTCTACATTCTCCTAATTCCATATAAAAAAATGCCCAAGTAAATTGTATAATTATGAAGCAGTTGCGGCGCAACGTTTAGGTGTAAACGTATAACAGTTCTGAGTCGTCCTCAGGGGAAATGAATTATTTAATACTTTCATTTCCTCTCTTTGGTAACAAAACACAACAACGAACGAATGTGAAAACGGAGTGTCTTAATTCAACTCTTCTCGACCGGCTGTTATTTGCGAGATACGGTATGAAGTTACAATTAAAATTAATAATAGATACTAAACTAAATATGTACATACATATAAATATATGCTAAGTAGGTACTACATCCATAATTAGTATCCATTGCCAGTGCCAAAGAATGCACGTTGCGTGTTGAAAAGGAATGTTATAAGGAATATAATTTTTTAAAAATGATTATCGTAAATTGTCTACGTAACTATCCAAGAAAATGAGATATGTTTACCTTTTCTGTCAACGGTTTTTTTTTTATTATTATTATTACTTAAAGTTATACTATTAACTGCAGCAAGTTATACATATTAACAAAAAAATAATTTTTGACCTAGGCTTAACCTCGACTTTACCTGACCTTTTAATCACAATATTAATTCTTTATAAATCCATACTTATTGAATATTCAAATATTTACACAAGGATAGACAAAAAAGGCATACGTATATAAATATAAATAAATGTACATACATTACGAAATACGGATGTTACTAAACTAAAATAATCGTTTTATCAGTTATCCTTCTTGTGGTTATATAAAATATATATATTTGTCGTTTAAATTATAAATTGAGTTACATCATGCTATATACACAATATTATTATGTGTAATGACGAAGATATGTCTATATTAATATAGACAGCACTAGATAAATTCTAAATAACCTTACGAATTTCTTATCTAATCCGGGGAAAGGAATCATTGTTATCATTTTAAAAGTCCGTAAAACATTATCTTGTTAATAAAACAACAACAGCTTAGGTTATACTCTTATTTATATTCAATTTATAGTTTTCTCTTGTTATTTTTATTGTATGTAGGTAACATACAATAATATATAGTATAAAGGTATATATGGATGTATAAATGTATTTATGTATGTATGGACTTATCATGTACATATATATGTTAATATGTTTATGTGCTAATTTATCTGAATATGTTTATATATCTTTTGAATAGCATGTACAAGTCTTTCTTCTCTAAATATATGAGTAGATATATAATTAATGTTGTTATTCTTTTACGATCCTTACTTCCACCACCTAACCATCTGGAAGGGTTATTTAGCCATAAGTAAACCATTATGCATTGTCTTGTAGGTTATAAATCTCTGTTCATCGTTCATGCGGTGTACAAATAAAGTTATAAATAACATAAATAAAGTATTTAAAGTAATAATAATATCAACATAATTTCATTATGTATTATCAAATTTCTATGTATGTACATAAGTGGGGAACGGACAGAATTGTCTTAACACTTACTTCCAAGTTCCCTCTGCCTACCATACCGGGGGCAGCATACAGCGTGAATCTGAAAAAAAAATATTAGAAATTTTACAAATTGTACCAAACTGTAAATTGCGGTAGTATAAAATATATTAGGTAATGGCGATCCGTACCGGGTTTACAAAAAATAATAACGTATACGGAAGAGACCATAGATTTAAATCCGTATTACCAAAGGTCAGTAAGAATCGCAAAAAAACGTCCATTTTGCTCAGTAACTAAATTACTAGAGTACGAATACCTATAGTTAAAAATAAAAAAAATAATTGCCTATTATTTTTATTGCTTTCGGTGTTAGAAGTCATTATTATTGTAAAATGTTACTACCATATACGGATACTGCGGTTTGAAAATTCATTTTACCTTAATAATTCCTTATCAGTTGGGCCTAATAAATTTTAAATAAAATTTGGGCAAATGCTGTAGTATAAAATAAATGAGGTAATGACGTGTTATAATAAAATATTAACGTATACGGAAGAGAGCAGAGACTTAAATCCGCGTATCAAAGGTCAGTAAGAATGACAAAAAATCTCTATATTGCTCTGTTACTAACTTACTAGAGTACGATTATAATAAGGAAACGTAATTTTGATTGTCTATTATTTTTATCGTTTAAATTATTTTCAGCTTCACGCTGTATCCCGCACTAGGCAGGGTAGGCAGAGGGAACGGAAGTGAAACCTAGTGTTATGACACTCCGTTCCACTTCCGTTCCCCACTTTCCGCCGAATTTGAGGCATTGCGTGTTGAGTGGCGGAACTCAACGCCGCGCTTTGCCTTATAACCAGAGCGAAGAAATAAAATATTAAATATTTAAATTGAAAATATTAAATATTTCATTTCCTCGACTGGGGATCGAACCCAGAACCTGTCGGTTACAGTCACACTCTTGTGCCGCTGCGCCACGACAGGCCTCAATAATTTTAAATTGTCTATTAAATAATTTTGGTAAAAAACGTAATTTTGATTGTCTATTATTTTTATCGTTTAAATTATTTGAGTTCATTATTATTGTAAAATGTTATTACCAAATATGGATATGGCTTACAAAATCATGGTACAGGTAACAGATGGACCCAATAAATTGAAAATATATTTAAGTAAAATGCAGTAGTATACTATATATGTAATAATATAAGTTCTGTATTTAAAAAATA
Source organism: Eueides isabella (assembly GCA_019049475.1). Classification (NCBI taxonomy): domain Eukaryota; kingdom Metazoa; phylum Arthropoda; class Insecta; order Lepidoptera; family Nymphalidae; genus Eueides; species Eueides isabella. Next base: position 13,132,826 of record CM032384.1, on the reverse strand, counting down.
ATTGTAACGTGTACAGAAAAGGTAAGAGATTTAAATCCGTTTAACAATTAGTTTAAATAGTTTTTAGCTTTCTCCTGTTTTATAGCTTTTAAGCGTGACAGTTGAATATACGCCATTTCTTTATTATCATCATTGAATATTTTAAGATTATAAGCTTCCAAAGCCTGGCCTAGCTGAGACTATCACAGATAGAATCTTGCGATTATTTAATATGTTTACCCGTACTTTTAATATTTTTATTTATACTCGTTCTAGTAACAAAACGAAACACAGCGTTGAAATCCAACATTCGACCAGCGCCTTTAAGAATTCGGCGGAATAAAGGAACTAAAATATTAACGGAGAACAATGTGACTTAGTGTTAGGTCTCCAGGTTCTTTCTGGTGTTAGAAACGCCAGTGTTTTACAGACATTTATCCGAAGCTGAAGCCGTGGACAGCGATCTTAATTCTACGCCCAGTGAAAGGCTGCAGTGAGCTAGTTAATCGTCCAGATTAATTGCCAGGCTCTCTCCCTTGCTTTCAATAGAAGAGAAGATTTCCGACATGGTGGACGTCGTATTTTTGTTATCTAACATGCAATATCTCTGCTTTTCGGCAGAACTCAATCTTCTTACCAGAACGTAGAAATATAAATATATTATTCGCTCAAAAGGGAATTGAACTGATTGCCCTCGCGTTTAGAACCACACGCATTTCCACTCCGTCACGAAGGCGTCGTTGTCTTATAATTGATATATTATAGAAGTTTTTTATTTTATCAAAGTATAGATAATAGACCTATAGACTATCAAAGATAGTGTACGAAAAAGATTTTTTTTGTTATTTTACCCCTTTTTTTGACTTTAAAATGTGACAGTTCAGTATTTCACTAACATAATTCTACACTTTTTAAGTAAAATATATCATTAAAATAAAGAAAATAAATTATATGATGCATTATATAAAACTAGATAATTTCTTATACAAAACATTGGATACGATTACTAAGGCCAAATTTCATCATCTTCACACACATTGTCCCCATTATGAAAACATTCTTTTCAATCATAAATATTTAAGATATTCAACATTACGTACAAAACAAACTCCTGAAATAATTTATATTACGGGTCGTTTATCGTGATTACCTTGAAGGGGCACGTAAATTTTATTGCTTTACGCTTGACCTAAATATAGGAAATTATTTTACATTTTATATATTACATTTCAATAATTGAAACGACTTAATGACTTGTATCTACATATTAATAGTTTACATACATTTGTTATTTGCAGCACCATGACACAAATGCATCGGAATTATCGCAAGTGAGCGCGTTTTAAAGAAAACAGCTTGAAAGTATTGCGATATAATATTATATAGAATAGGTAAGTATTTTCTATCATGAACGTATAAAACACTAGATGTTTTTTGGTATTATTAGGTGCATGTCTTGTATAGGTTATGATATAGCTATTTTTTAGGTTTGACTGAATCGACAGGTTCTGGGTTCGATCCCCAGTCGAGGAAATCAAATATTTATTTTTTTCTGCTTAAATATTTAATGTTTCATTTCTTCGCTCTGGTAATATGGCAAAGTGCGACGTTGAGTTCCGCCACTCAACATGCAATGCCTCAAATTTGGCGAAAAGTGGGGAACGGAAGCGGAACGGAGTGTCTTAACACTAGGTTTCCGGGTTCCCTCTGCCTACCCTACCTCGTGCGGAATACAGTTTAACGCTAAAAAAAAATAGCTATTGTAAATAGTTAAAAATAAATATATATAATATAGAATCATAAAATTTCAGATTAAACCAAGTATCATGGAAATAATCCAAATAATAAGACAAACTTCCAAGAGGCGTATGTTCGATTACTTTGACTAAATTTTCATTTTTTATAATTTTTTACTTAAATATTTTACCAAACTAAGCATTCAATAAGACTTTACATAAAGACTACATTATTATTCTATTGAGTCAATATATTTTTTTTACCTTCACGCTGTATCCCGCACGAGGCAGGGTATGCAGAGGGAACCTAGTATTAAGACACTCCGTTCCACTTCCGTTCCCCACTTTCCGCCGAATTTGAGGCATTTTGTGGCGAAACTCAACGCCGCGCTTTGCCTTATATAAAATAAAATATTAAATATTTCATTTCCTCGACTGGGGATCGAACCCAGAACCTGACGGTTACAGCCACACGCTTGTGCCGCTGCGCCACGACAGGCCTCAAGTAATAATATTTTTTAATCTTTTGCAATAAAACATATAGAATTCACTAAAAGTATAATTTCTTAAAAATGTTTGTTTCATTTTATGTAAGCCGTCATGATCTCAAAATTGGTGTCAGATCAACCGTGATGAAATTTAAGTGTTACTAATTAGTTATTAGATATATACCGTTACTACGTTTAAGCTTCTCATCCAAAAAAGAGTGGATTCATTTCATATATATTCATTTAATATATTTTATAAAAAAAATCTTTTTGAAATACTGAGGCAGGTCGTGGCGCAGAGGTGCGAGTGTGATTCTTAACGTGACAGTATATGGGTTCGATCCGATTTCTATTTTAATATCGTTGTTTTGGTAACGTGGCAATGTTCGACGTTATTCAGCCACTTAACACACAGTCCCTAAAATTTATAAGAAAAAATACAAAAAGCGAAAAATAGTAGTTTCACTTTCCCTCTGCTTTCTCTTTTCCCCAGCCAAAACAGTGTAAAACCAATATAATATTAAATCTTTACTGTTAAGATAAGATTAACATTTAAAAATAATATAAAACAGCATATATAAGTATTAACTGCTAATTTATATTATAAAATCCTTAAAACATCACCAAATCTAGACTTTTAATATAAACCTTTGCCTAGATTCTATACTAGGTAATAGGCATATCGTCCACTGGTCGCCCTTGGCTGGTAGATACCAGTACAGTCACGCAGACAAGCCACCAGTCACGTAAGCGTATTTCACAATATTATATTGTGCTTACAATGAGGAAGAGTGATTAATCATGAATTACACAGAAAAAGCATATTACTGTACGGATTTCTCAGATAAGTTTATTTAATGGGGTATATTATACAGGAAAAGGGCTATTTGATGTATTTTAAAACTACAATAAGAAGTGGCATGTCGTGGTGCAGGAGCGAGCACAAGCGTGTGACTGGAAACGCTACATGTTGTGGGCTCGAATCCTACTCGAAGAAATGATTTTTTAAAATTTTCAAATTAAATATTTACTTTCTTTGTTTTGGTAACAAGTTGAGTTCCACTACTCAATATGCAATGCCTAATATAAAGTGGATAGTTTGGAACGGAACAGAGTGTTTTACCACATGGCAGGGTGGGCAGAAGGAACTTGGAAACCGGCGGGCGGGACACAGCGTAAAGCTGACTGACTATAAGAACTATATTTTTAGTAGATTATATAATCAGTAGCTGAGGTTTCGTTTTCGTAGTTGAATTAAAATAACTAAAAATTGTGTATAAGACATAATACAGTCACTAAAAGTGTAAATAATTGTAAAAGGTTAAAAAAGGTAACTCTGACAGGTAAAAAAGGTAACTAAGGCAGGCTATAACGAAATTACTTTTTCTATTTAAAGTAGTTCCTGTGATTATCACACTTAACCAAACAAATTCTTCAATTTTAATATTACCATAGAAATATAAAAAAATATAATATAACAATATTTTTTGAGAAGTTTTGAAAAAATACATTAAGTGTAAATTTATAGGTATTTATACAATATATTAAAAACTTACATTACTTGTTTAAATAATCTTATTGTTCACCCTACAGGGACATATAGGGACATGTAGGGACATGTCTTAGGATTTTCAACTTTGTTTACCACGTAAATACGGTAGAATCATGTAAATTGACAATAAATGAGAATTCTCAGTAGAAATAAAAACTTTTACTTAGATAGAAGACATACCCCGTCGGTTTTTCACAAAACAAATATATATATGCGCCATATTGTTTAGTATGGCGATTATAAATTATTACGTCACTTATTGCAAACTTTTTTTCTATACTAATTGGTGCATAATATTAACACTTATATAATCTTGGTTGATTTATTTCAATCTTCTTTTAATATGATTTAATGTTAATCGTATTTAAAAATGATAATGATAATTTATATAAATACTACATGCTCGCTCGCGGCTTTGGCCGCCTAAACTATAGATTTTTTTTATTTACTTATCAGAATTACTTTTGTGTTTTAATTACATTATCTAAATATATATTGTAAAGACAAAAGCTAAAGTTCGAACCGATTTAATAAAACAATATATTTTATATTAAGATAATCATTTTTATTTATGAGTAAATTGAAATAAAACAAACATAAAATTTTAAGGAAAGATTACCAAAATACAAGGAGGAAAGTTGCATTTAAATCAGTATGGCCATTTCTGAGATTCACGACCACAAACACACAGACAAACAAAAAAAACGACAAACAAGATGCAAACAGATAAATAAGTATGTTTTGAGTTCTTTTACATTGATATGTTCAGACAGTGACCAGTTACAAGTTTATTACACATATGTATAGTTCATATGTCACCCCCGTTAAATACACGTGGTGATAATTGTATCTTTTAAACATTTTTACCCAGTCACTTAAAAATAATAACATTATAAAAACACTTTTCTAAACGACTTCCTTTAATGAAATACTGATTTAATAATTTAAAGCCTTTTATTATTATTATAATCAAACTATAATTTCTAGTATAAGTATGCCTAAAATCTAGACCAAGATAATGTAACTAACTAAATTTTGCCTAATACAGCTCAATAATCAAAAACATTAATTATCTGTAATATTTGTTTTTTTCTTGCGTAGCGACTAAGCAGCACAATTAAAATGTTTAACGAAATTTATGAAAAAATATTGTGTAATCTGTGATGAAATAAATAATCTGAGACTATTTCATGATCGCCACAAAGGTATTAAATTTTGGTAAAGAATATAAGCAACGATCAAAATTATAAATATTTCAGATCCAAGGCTAAAAGCGAAAAGATAAAGTAAAAAGGACTTTTATTTTTTTATTTTTAAACATGTGGAACATCTGGTAACATAGAATAATCATTGATTTCTTTAAAATTTAAGTAATAATAAAATATTTTCTATGTATAAACCAAATTAAAATAGAACTTTTTCTTTCGTACTTAGTTGTATTTAGTAAAATTGTAAAAAAAATAGAAGATACGTTAATATTAAAACAACTGATAAATCAATGTATATTTTTTATATATTTCTATAAAATGGTTGTATGTATGTACATACATAATTGAACTGAGTAGTATGACGCCGTTATTTTCTTCATAAGACCTTAATATATAAAAGCTGAAAATATTACCTATGTCAATTTACAATTATCGTGTTTAGTTTATTATATTTAATTCAGTAGATACTAATGTATTTGGCAAATGTGTAATTAACTTCAACATTATTACGTAATTCCTAATTGATATATCAATATAAACACTTAATTAAAGGTCAAAAATTTCATATGCTTTCATAACATATGCTGTAAATTGCGGTTTAACATCGTTAAACATCATCAAAATGTGTCAGTTAATGGCTATTACGTAATAAAAATTCTTCTTCATCTTCTTCAGTTGTACACTATATCCTGCACATGGCAAGGTAGACAGAGGGAACGTGGGAACCCAGTTTTTACACACTCCGAGTCGTTCCCCACTTTTCGTGTTCCGTTCCCAGGGCGAAAAAATGAAAACATTAAGCATTTAATGTGAAAGTATTAAATATATTATATTTTTATCTTTATCACTGGTATAGTTCGCAATCTATTTTGCACTATCAATCTGTATGTTATAAAATAAACTTGATATTTATTATTTATAATCGGCCGAGATTGTTCGAGCCCATTATTATACCATTTAGCAATTGTGTCCCAAATACGTCACAATGGCGTCTCTCTTATCAATGTCCTTCTATAATTAAGTGCAAGCTTATATAAAATGGCATAACTGGCAGATAATTACGCCTTGCAAGGTTATCTTTCTATTATATAAAAAAATGAGGTTGAACGATATATTTTAATATAGAATTAGAATTTTGTTTATATATATATGAATAATTACAGCAAGCCAAGCGAAGGTCAGTTAGGGGCGAAATGAAAAAGAGCGAAGGTTTTTAGTTAGTGAAAATATATTTATTAACTTATTGTTTATAAAAAAATATTTATTCGGTTCAGTTCACTTCATTAACAATGGTGCTTTCGAGCGTTTAAGAGACCAAAATCACTATGTAAATGTGACGTTCTATGCAGAACATAGGCTACAAATATTAATAAACATTGAACATTAAGGGGACTAGGAAAATAGCAATTATTTTAATATATAAAAATTGAAATAAATAATCGCTTGCCTTACTCGATCCGCATACACGTTCTAAGTAAAGAACTAATTACAGACAGTAATTTAAAAAACAAATAGTTTGTAATGCAATAATTACATTTTAAATAGTGTTGTAACTCTTTCAATTTAATTAGTAATAGGAGTGTTTAAATATTTGAACATTCATTAGCAAATTACGTAAAAATAAGAATAATGTTGTTATCAATAACGACTATTTACGTGCATACAGTAGGTATTTATAAACTACATCCTTTTAATGAATAAAAAAACAAATATATATTTAATTTTTTTTTCGAAAATAACAGAATAATTATTACAAAACTCTCGCTGTATCCTGAACACAAGAATATGGCAGAATTCCTTCTATCTAGTGATACTCCATACCCTGTTTGCGCACAATTTCCGAGACATTGAGTGCTGTAACTCAACGCCACACTTAGTCTATCTACGAGAGCGATGAAATGAAGATAATATATTGCCCCGAGATTAATGAATCTGCAATCGAAACTGATATTAGCGATGACTCATTACAAGCGACATTGTTATAAATGGATCCTAGTATGATTGACATCATATTTATTATACATTACTACTAATTCTCTCAGTATTTCAGCTTAGTCAAAATCCAATTTCACAAACCACAACTAGCAACTACGACGATGAACATGGCTATCAAGAAAAAAAGCACTCAAATCGGTAATATAAGAGATACAATGCCACAGGCAAGCAGACAGACAGAAAGGCAGGTTAAACTTAATATAACACACCTATTTCCGCGTTGAAGGTTAAAAATGAAGGCGGCTAATGACAATGTGGCACGAGATTCCAGTACCAAGATTGTATATACAGTAAGAGGGATGTTTACTTGCAGGCTTAAAATATACATTTTTTTAATTTTAAAAAGGGTAGCATAATTAAACATTTAAAACAACAACATGTTTTTAACAGAATATAATAAACTGTATAACGTTATGACGTTATTCTTACTTTAAAGGTTTTAAAAATAAGCACATGGAGACAAGATATAAGTACTATAGTTAGATACGTATAAATATTCTAACCTCGTTTATCAGAGCTTATAAGGGCTGATAAAGTTATTTCTATGTAATTGACGTCATTGTTCCCTCCTTTAGTATTTATGTATTTACATGAATATCCACAGTTATTCACCGTTGAGCTATTTCAATGGCAACATTTGTCATTGAAATAGAGGTCAAGTGTTGTCAATTAATGACCTTCAAAGACATAAAAGGCTCTTGAATGATTGAATATATATATATATATATATATATATATATATATATATATATATATATATATATATATATATATATATATATGTATATATATATATATATATATATATATATATATATATATATATATATTTATGTTAATAAATGTACATATCGCACACCTGGTGCAATAATGTCATAAACAACAAATAACGTTTTTTACAGGAGAGCAATTTGAAAGTTGTCGACTTAATAAAATGAAATGTATTTATTGTCATTTGATGAAATAGCCATCAAAATATAGCTTGTATTACGTATTATAGAGCTTAAATTATTTCAAAATAAAAGAGATTAGGCAAGCTCTATATATTTATTGTTTTTTAACACAAAAACTACATTTATGACGTTATAGCACTGAAAGTGAAATCAAAACTAGAACTTTGATTTACTACAACGTCATAAAGGCTTAACTAATCAATAAGTCAACACACTTAATAACTATTATTATGGCAATTATAATTTGTTTATCACACTAAATCAACGAGAAATAAAATTTAACATAACTATGAACATCTTTTTTTATATTTAAGTACCCGTAATCAATCTTTTATAAGGAATTAGACGTTTAGAAATCAAATATTTATATAATATAACAATTAAAGGTCATTTAGCTTAACATACATTTTAGTATCAAAGTATACAAGTTTATAACAATCTCAGTCTTCGTGGTATATAATTCTTATTCTACTTCCAATCCTACAATCATTTTAACAAAATAGCAATTGCGCAACTGGCCAATTAAAACATTCTCCCACTAAGCGCTTGCAAAAACCCGCGAAAACCATAACGACACTTGCGCTTTCTGTGGGTCATTTTAGGAATTATATTTATGATATTGTTGCAAGGGATGAAGATGGATGTTTGACGCCTTTTTTGATCAAAAACTCATTTTAACTTTTTTTGCAAATGTGACGTTGTAGCACCCGATGTGCGATATATATATATATATATATATACATATATATATATATATATATATATATATATATATATATATATATATATATATATATATATATATATATATATATATATATATATATATATATACATATATATATACAAAAGATATATCTTACTCATCCTCTAAAAGGTCGCGAGGTCGATCTCCTCACAGACTCGTCCTTGCCATAGGATATTTATATAATTATATTCATAATAATCTACTGTATTATTAGAAAATTATTGCATAAGGAACAAGTTTCTAGAAATTTTATTTATTAATGGAAATTACGTTCGTTTTATGTCTAAAACGTACAGCAACAGAATACCATTTACGAATTTGATTAAGAAAAAAGTGAAATTGTTATCATTAATATAAAATTATATCATTAAATTATTACCATTCTTGTTTTAGCTTCACGCTCTATCCCGCATGTGGCAGGATAGGCAGAGAGATCTTGGGAACCTAGTTAGGACAAGACCGTCCCACACTTTCCGCCGAATTTGACGCATTGTGTGTTGAATGTGTAATGTAATAAATCCATAATATTTAATCATTTTTGAGGTCACTCCGTTCTCTACATCAAATCAGGTTAAGCTGTACATTTACTTTGCATTTAAAATATTACGTACTATAAAATGGGAAATGAAAATAATTCATTTACTTAGATTAAACATAGAATAATCGAGTTTACACCACAAATTAATTTAAATCTTAAACAATATATATATTGATATATTTAATATTTCTTTTATTTTTGCAACGGCTATAAACAATTGCAGAAACAGTTATAAATTACCTACTTCTCAAGCACTGACCCCGAATTATGTGTGTCAAGGGATTAAATGTCTAAACCAATCCAGTGAATCTAGATATCATATCGGTTGGAAAAAACAAAATTTGCGATTTGTACGAAACGAGTGAAAATTAAGTAAAAAGGCTATAGAAACAAATTATTGATCTGCCTTATTTATTTAAGGCCATGAAAGTTATAATATATATTTGGATAAATAACATTCAAATTTTGTAATAAATTATTAAAAAGAAGTTGTTTTTTTAATAAGATTTTCAAAGGTAATTTGAATAAATCTCTGCTATTTATATTTATCTACCTATTAATTGCAGCCGGTGAATACTTTTAACTTATACAGAAACTAAAATATCAATATTATTTTTAGATTCTACCATTTAAATAATACATACATTAGGGACGACATATAAAAACAACGCCTAGTTATTGCCTCCAAAAAATAAATAAATCATTTAGTACTTACACCGAGTATGCGCGTATATAATACTTCAGAGTAACATATCTTAAATTTATCATTTCATAAATAAAAAAAACTGTAGAAAAGACGTTTATTAAGGAAGTTGTTGTATTACAATGTCCAACAATATTTTACTACAATGTGTTTAATTAAGATTATTTTAATTCTATGCAGGACCATTTCATATTTTATTAAACAATAAAATTGCAATCTCGACATTGAAAAGAGGAACTGTTGAGTTTATTGTCAGCTCTTCTCAGCAGAGCTGCCTTCCAAGTCGATGGTAGTTTTATTTTCATTTGATGATTCAATAATACTTATTCAAACGTTTACTTAAAAATATATTTATTTTAAAATATAAAAAGAATGAACATATGAATAAATTAGCATTCTATGCGGTTGCCAGCACCATCGCGTGGCACATCGAGGAGCTGAGAGCAGTCCAAGTGTAGATTAAAATGGGAAAAGCAATCTATTTCTTTGTGATAGTAAGTAAATAAATTGAGGCTGTCGTGGCGCATGAACACAACCATATGGCTGTAAATGCGACAGGTGGTAAGTATTCGATCCCCGACCAGAGGAAATGAAATATTTAATATTTTCAATAAATATTTAGTGTTTTCATTTCTTCGCTCTGGGAATTAGGCAAAGCGCGGCGTTAAGTTCCGCCACTCAACACGCAATACCTCAATTTTTGCGGAAAGTGGGAAACGGAACAGAGGTTCTTAACACTAGGTTTCCATGTTTCGTCTGCCTACCCTGTCATGTGCGGGATTCAGCGTGAAGCTGAGTGAGTGAGTAAATATTTAATCTTTTCATTTCTTCACTCTTGTAACAAGGCAAAGCGCGGCGTTAAGTGCCGCCACTCAACACGCAATACCTCAAATTTGCCGGAAAGTGGGGAACGGAACAAAGTTTCTTAACACTAAGTTTCCATGTTCGCCTATTAGATTGCTGGAAGATATTAAAATATTTTTTTCTTGTTATCTCTTGTAACGTTCGTAACGCGAAACCCGTGTCATATGTGACAAAATTAGCATATCAGCATATCAAGTGTATGATAATGCGTGAATCATTATGACTGTGAGACAATCGAAGCCTAAACCAGTAATTTTATAAGAAACATCTAGAAATATTTTTACTACTATATTTTTTAATTTCATTTGTTCGCTCTGGTAACAGGACAAAGCGCAGCGTTGAGTTCCGTCCGTCAAAATGCAATGCCTCAAATTCGGCGGAAAGTGGGGAACGGAATTGGAAAGTTCCCAAGTGTCTTATCACTAGGTGCCCAAGTTCCTTCTGTCTACCCTTCCACGTGCGGGATACAGCGTGAAGGTGAGTATTTTTTTACTAGCGCGCTTGAAATACACTATTTAATTTAATAATCTCGATTATTTTCTTCTTCTAATAACATGATAACTTTAAAAACAGTAGAAATCTATACGTAGACAACTAAAATTTCCGATAAATGAATAAAAATGTTGTAGGTATTTTTACGAGCTAAATATTGAAGATGACGTAACTCTTTCTTTTATTAACAGATTCAAATTTTGCTGCTTTTTTGAGATTAGTGCGTACAAACGCAAAGACGAGCAGAAAAAAACCTTGAAAAATTACTTTTTCGGTCCCTATTGAATTAATAAACGTTCCATATAAGATTTTTTTTTATATACATATTTCTATTTTATATATATATTTTGTTTTAAAAACATTTTTAAATAATAATATTGTATTTTATAATTTTCCATACTGATCGTATTTCGTATACAGTTTCGTATAGGATTTCAATTTTAATATCTTTATTGTAAATATATATACTGTCTTTGGCAGACTTTTTATATTGAAAAATAAAATTATTCCGTTTAATATAATAAAACAGATCAACCAACGCATAATTAAAATTGTCTATTTTATAGGTTTTATTTTAAATAATAAGAAAAATTATTTTTTCAATATTAAAAATAGTCAACCATTTCTAGATATTTTGAAATTAAATATTTCAAATATATACGTAAGATGTTTTTTTTTTAATATTATTTTATAACTGAAAATTGGTTGTTGGAGACAAAGAAATAACATCTATATATAGTATACTATATATAATATACTATATATAGTATAAACCAAATAGTAGATATATTATACAAATACTTATAGACATCCTATTACTATATATAAAAGCGTATAAAAAACTTTCAAGGTGTAACGTTTTCTTGCCTAAGTGTGGAATAGCACTTTAAAAATAGTAAAAAGATATCGTATCTACTGTTACTGATTGGAGGAGGCTGATTGAATAAGTAATAACTTATAACTAACATTCTCGAATATTTACTTGTCACATTGCTTTTTTTTATGGAAATGACAAGACAAACGAGCGTACGGGTCACCTGATGGTAGTTACCACCGTGCCCACAGCCCCGTGTAACACCAGAGGAGCTATATACTGTATGTCAGATGCGTCTCCGGCCTTTAAGTTAGAGAGAAACGTGGTTTTTTAAGATACCCATGTCGTATCGACCGGAAAACACTACCAGATAGTTCATTTCACAGATGTACGGCGCGTGGATGAAAATTCCTAAAAAATCTATCTGAATTGTACGCAATTGTTCCATATAGCATAAAATTACCGAAGTCATAACGATTAATGGATGGTAAAAAAAATAAAAGTGATTTATAAAACACTTCAAATAAGGAAAAAATAAGTAAGTTAAGAGAAGAGAAAATGAATAAAGTCAAATCATCATCATCATCAGCATCATCAGTTTTTACTAAAGGTAACCCTGTAAAGACTATAATATGTACTCCATACATATTTATAATTCTTATTCTTAACACAATATGGAAATATCTTAGTAAATGACGTACAATGAACGCGGAAGATAACCATACCATGATTCACGTTAAAGACGCCGGCGCGAGAAATGAGTAAGCTATTTATATTACAATAATACAGTTGTGTTATCAATGGCTACTCGACAAGAAATCCTTTTGTCTGTCTGTTATAAATAAAACAGTGAATATGTTAGGCAGTAAGTGGTTAGTTAATATAACAAAAGTTTGAAATTATTTTAATTAATTCTTGAATGTAACAATATTTTATCCTTTTCCAAATTCTAATTAATCACATGTTAAGTGATTTAATTTATTTTTCATTATTTATGTACTCTTTTCTACAAGTCAAGTCGTTATTTAAGATGGAATTGACTTCTCAGCACTTCAGGTATGGCCCATCATCGCCCATCATCGCTTTGTAGGGTGAAGAAATTTAAGGACCTCTTTAAAATGCGTATGAATTCGAAATTAAATGTTGATAATTCTAGACCAACGTAGACCTTTAAGTAAAGTATTGTTTTTTTAATTAATATTATCAGAAGTAATGAAACAGTTTTCATATCATTTTATTATATAGATATTCTTTATTGTACTACATTGAATTTATATTATCAATATTTTATTTTATTCTCTACTTGCTGAATTTTACAATTTTTTTTATTGTAAAATTCAATTTTACAATAAAAACTTTTTTTTTAATAGGAATCGTCTTAAACCAAAATGATTAAAGACTCATTTCCGATTGGAAATCGAACTTACTACCTGTCACCTTTACAATTGCTGTGCCTCGAGCGTTTGATAGTCATAAATATAAATGTATCCAGGAATTTCACTGTTATTCTTTTAAAAACAGATGTTAAATTAAATAAAAATACAATTTTAATTACAAATCATATCGATTAGGTTCAAGTGGTTTAATTTGGATACCAACACTATTACTGTAATTAAAAACCCTAAATGGAATCCCCCGACCTGTCGATCTTAATTTGTTTATTTAAAGACTTAATTATTGTAAATTTTCAATATATCTCCACGGTTTTTCCCTTTTGTGGCGGAATCACCTGATGATACGCCACTTTATTCTTTATTATTGTTTTTTTTTTCAAACAATACATGGGTTGCCTGCTCAATGCTGTGTTTTGCCTAATAAGACTAAAAACAACGTCGTAATATTTCATATATTTCGTAAACAGTGAAAATATATTGGTAAAATCTTATAAATATATTTGTAAGTTAGTTTTTTTAATGGATGTAGGTCAAATTTTATTTAAATCACAAATAACACTGTTATCAGAAGGAAACTTGGTTTTAAGACAAAGGTTTCCCTTTTTCCCCATTTTTCGGGACATTGTGTGTTGAGTGGCTCAACTCAACGCCTCGTATTGAGTATCAAAAAAGGAAACCTTAAAACACAACAGTTTCCTAACAGCAGCATTTTTTCTAGTAGATTTAGAATCAAATTTGATTCTAAATCTACTAGAAAAAATGCTGCTGTAAGTGTAAAGTTAAAGTTAGACTTATAATAAATATTAAAACAGGCAGTTTAGTAAGAATATTTTAATTTCTTATTTGAGCCATCGCGTCGTGGCATAGCGTCTGGCTATAAATAAGCGCAACAATTTTGGGATTGAACTGCACTCGGCTTGATTACCTTACCATAGTCAATTTACTTTCCTTTCTCCGCTCCTGTAGACGAAGCGCGGCATAGAGTTCCGCCTCTAAAAACACAATGTCTCGAAAAATCGAAATATAGTGGCGAACAGAGTGTATTAACACTGGGTCTTTTTCTGCCCCCTTCGCTATACGAGGAAACCCACATTCGAGATACTATTTAATACTTGTTCTAACAATATTCAACTTAATAATCATGACGCGTAAATGGAATTGAATAAATATGCCTTTATATGATGCACTTTGCATAGTTATATGATGATAATATTTCATGTAAAGATTGCTCACGATAAACAATTATTCTTGTCGAATAGGTAGGGTACGTCATGGCCATAAAATTCTACGTAGCGATGACGCTAGTGAGGGGGTCTGTGATATCGTCATACAGTCATTAGCTCGGCTTAGATCATTAGTTACTTTGCAGATTACAGTTAGAATGTATCTATAGAGTCGATAATATTTACTAAGATGTAAATTTCGCACAAGGAAAACGTTTGCGTAGAAAGCATATATATATATATATTTATTTTTTCAAATTCGATTTAAGAAAAGCAATAAGAGATTGCAAAATATCTAACAATACATATTTGGTACGAACTAGCGGCCCAAACGCATATCGCCCGCTTAAACTTAGTGTTAAAATATACAAGTAGAGCCTAATTACAAAATAACAAAATCGTTACATAAATTACAGTCTATTATGATGTTTTAGATATTATATATTACTGAAAAGATTCGTTTAATATTATTTCCGTAGAAGTGGATCAAACATCCATAGACACAACTTTCACATTTACAATGTTACTGGTACGATTAGTTTAAGACGACCCTTGTCAAATTTAATACCATTCCAATTGTAGTGAAAATTATTATATGAAATAAAATTGCCCACCATACTTTACAACCTTTTAGCGCCATTTTATTGTTTTTTTTATAATTTTAGCTGGGTTATAGTTTTTTTTATCCAGATAATCATTAGATCTTTAAGTTTTAATTGCTCAATGTAAAATGCTTATCAAACTGATCCACCTTTTACTATGTTGGCATTTCATTAATAATTTGTTGTAATTTAAAATGACTAATCATAGTCGTGAATAACCATTAATTTAATCATAAAATTATCCGAATTTTTAATTTGTCAATAGAAAATGTCTATGACACAGAACAGCCTTTTCTAAGGTGGCATTTTATTATTCCTATCTTTTATCTGGACTGTTCGGGAGAGTTGTGGCGCAGAGGCACAACCGCGTGACTATAAGCGACAAGTGGTGGGATCGATCCCCACTCGAGGAAATGAAATATTTAACTTACTTACTTACTTACTAAGCTTCACGCTGTATCCCGCACGAGGCAGGGTAGGCAGAGGGAACCCGGGAACCTAGTGTTAAGACACTCCGTTCCACTTCGATTCCCCACTTTCCGCCGAATTTGAGGCATTGCGTGTATTAGGCATTGTTAGTGGCGGGACTCAACGCCACGCTTTTGCCTTATTACCAGAGCAAAGAAAATGAAACATTAAATATTTAAAATTGAGAACATTACATATTGCATTTTCCTCGACCGGGGATCGAACCCAGAACCTGTCGGTTACAGTCACACGCTTGTGCCGCTGCGCCATGACATTTCTTCGCTCTGGTAACAAGGCAAATTGCGGCGTTGAGATCCCACACTTCACACGCATTGCCTCAAATTCAGCGAAAAATGGGGAACGGAAGTGAGTAAGAACGGAGTGTCTTAACACTAGGTTTCAAGTTTCCCTTTACCTATCCCGCTATGTGCAGGTTACAGCGTGAAGTTTATACATTCTTGATTTTTTAAGTTTAACTGAGGAAGTGAAATGTATTCTATCTTTCTCCTCGTTGTAAATCCATATTTTAAAAATAAAATACAAATAATTGTTAACATACCTAATGAAATCTTAAATTTTGAAAGAATAATATAATTTACTCTAAAATATTAGAAATGAGTGGAAAATACGAGCTACAAATCCATTTTGTTGAATTACTCAAAAACTACGAGTATGTTACTGAAGAGAAAGTTACGTAAAACCATGCTAGTTTACTATTAATAATATACACTAAGTCGTAGGATGAACAAAATCACAAATTTTAAGCCCAAAACAATCTTGCACCACATTCAGAAATTTAAACAAAAGCTGATTAATGATTCCAAGTAGCTGTGTCATTTAGCAATGGACATTCAATAATGCAATGTTTCATAACAGTGAAATTCGTAATAGGCAAAATTGAAATGTAAAGTAACAAACAAGGTCAGAAATCTAACTTGAACTGAGTTATAACAGTTACATGATGTACGTATGTTGCTGAAATAGAAGCTTACAAATTTCAAGTATCATTTAAAATATATTTCATAATGGGATCTATTTAAATGTTACAAGTCTCCTTGTGCGGATGTATCACTATCTTAGACCAATTGAATGAATTAATTATTTTTTGGCTTGTTTTTTTTTTTTTAGTTTTATGCAGTCGGATTTTTTGATTTCCCCCATTTTGTTAGATTTTTTAAACTGCGCTTACTTGGACTTTTGTAATAAGGGCACATTTATGAAACATTAAAACATGACTTGAGCAAATAGCGAGAAGGTTAAAACAACTTTGAATTTTTAAATACCCTAAGCTGCTACTTAAAATGAGTAAATGACACGATGCTGGTACATTACCTAGTTTAGAATATAAATACTTAAAGTATCTACCTGTTGTGTCATACTAATCTGTATTAAAATCTTTATAAGAAATTTGATTCGATTCCGGCAAGGGCCTACAACATATACGTAAATTTGCATTGTTGCTTTTAGTCTGTCTGATCGACATGTAAATATTTTGGTCGCGTTTACAAAAACTAGATTCAGAAACTGGAAAAGCAATGTTCATACTTTTAAACTTTCTCATTATAATATTTTATAAGTATTACATTAATGGTGATCATGATATACCTTATTGAAATCCTTGTGTTGAAGTTGATCCATATGTTAATCCTAATAACCTATTTTATTTTGGACTTTTTTGTTATGATTTATTAACTTCGTTTACTTTTCTTTTCTAATAAGATAAAACTATATAATAATTCGGCTCGGTACTGGCGAAGGATCACAATACGTATGTATATTTGCGTTGTTTTTAGACTAGCTGGTCCCCTTTACACTTTCCCCGGTTGAGTCACATTGGTTCCCCACTTGATTCAGAAAGCCATTAGTTTTATGTTTGCAATTGTTACTATAATGGTAATCATGACATACTTTTTTGAAATATTTGTCTTCAGCCATTTAATTTAAAACTCAAAATGTAGTATTTAAATAAAGAAAAAAAAATCTTCACTATGAAAATTGGCGTCGAACAGGTGTCATATTTAATATATTTTTAAAGTCACATTTCTTAGAAAACTTGGGCTGCTAAGATGAATTTACATATGTGCATACATACATACAAGTTACGTGCGAAAAACAAGTTACGTGCGAAAAACAACATAACTCTTATTTTTACTATTTTTAAAGTGTTATTCAACGCTTAGGAAAGAAAATACTAAATTTAAAAGCTTATAAAAATGTCGAACGTTGCTTGGACAGTTTCCAAGAGGCGCGGGTTCAAATCCTGCTATGTTTGAAATCTTTATACGCTTTTAAATGTAGCATTTACATAACTCTTAATTTGTACTAAATAAAAGACGGCCTTATAAATGTCCACTAAGCATTTTTATATTATTTTATTATAACATTTATCTATTATTTCTATTATAAATATAACAATATTTGTTTTGTGTTATAATAATATAAATAAATTCAAATTATCAAGTAATGACACATTCATATTAATCGTAATCATCACACTGCGATTAAGAATAATAATACTTTAAATCGTTCGATACAAGTATTAAGTTAGACGGCTGTCAACGGGTAGCAAAAAATATGGACCTTGGTATTTCCTCAATAAGTTGAAAAAGCTCCGAGGCCAATCTGGAATGATACGCTGCAAGTGAAGTTGCTCAGCCTTTGGTTCTCGTTAAAATTGCTTATTGATAAAAAAGAAGAATATCAAAAATAAATTCGAGCAACTATATTGCAGAATTACTTTTCGTTTCTTACGAAATGGGCCTAAACTCAATAAATAAAAATATAGAATAAATATTTTAATAATTTTCTCGAATTTAAGCAATTTTCACCGCACTGGATTTATTGGGGTGAAAAATAATTTCATTAAATCATCATTAAAATTTAAATTGGATAATATATCTATTATGTCGTTATGTACTAAGACAATGTTTTGCCTATTCTAGGAGACAAAAAAATATAAATACAAATTATCCAAATAAATAATTATTGTTAAATGTAACGTTCTAGTCTCATTTAAGAAAAAAAAATGATAGAATTTCTTTCTGTGTATTTAATAGTTATGTATCATTTCATATATTGTATAATATTTTGTTCATTGACAACCTTTTTTTAACCAAAGTAATATATCTCAAAATCATAATAATTGATAAACAGAATTAAAGTATAAAATATGATACAAAAACATTATTTAAAGACGATTCACAAACTATAACGTCTGTCGTGGCGCATAATAGTAAATAAGGCAAGAAATCAAAATATTTTGAAGAATGAATACCTATATATAATATTTTTAACTATGATATTTAACATTTTCAGTTCTTCGCTCTGGTAAAAAGGGCGTGAGGCTTAAAAAACAATGCTTTTACCGGACTTTGGTTTTACCCTTATGAGTAAACGTAAATTCCAAAAAAAACTAATAATTTTAGGTCAACAGAAACAAGAAACAAAGTAACAATGACATAATATACAGCCCATGTAATGATTTTAAATTTATTATTACATTAATATCACAGTGTTTGACAGAGTATGCAGGGCCCGCCTTCGAATTCTCAATACTTTCCGTACAGTAAATTCACCCATTATTTTGTATCACCAAAGATCTAGTGATCTCTAGTCGAGATCGAAACAACAACAATTACGTTTATAATCAAACACTGTCCTATAGGACCACAATGGCCTATAGCTACACACATTGAAATCTTGTACAAAAATAATGCAATATTATAATAATACAAAATAATAGATTCATTACAAAATTTAAAATTTTATAAACCTGAAAAGTTTTTACCTCATCTTGAAAAAGTGCTTGTAGCTCATCCGATTTTCATAAAACATAACTAAGAACCACCAATGAACAAAGCTTTGGAATAAAGAAACTGATACGGTAAGACTGATCAAACTTATAAAATCCCGCTTTTCTTTTTGGGGGTCAATAAAATTCGTAGTTTAACTAAGATTCGCGTACATACCAATTTCTGTTATCTGTACTTGTATATGATATTAGAGCGTACGAATATAAACAAAGTAAGACAATATTTCGCCATATTTTTAAATGGTTATGCAATGTTATTATATTTTTATATATGTATTACTAATCATAAAGAAGCTGTGGAAAAATTGTGACTAAACAATATTTTGGTCTATTATTTATAATTGTTTTAACATTTTTTTTGGAGGTTTATCTGAATCATAAACATTTACACCAATATGAAAATAGGGCCAATATACTCGTATCTTACCAAAAACTAGAATGTTCATTGATTCTAGTTTACTATTGGGTATCGATTTACCTGATTTGATTTCATTGATTCTAGATTTTGGTAAGATCATAGAAGATCATACATATAGTTGATGTTAGGTAATTATTGATCAACAACATTACAAACATTACTTACATATACCTATTTTAATATAATTTTAAATGTTTAGATACATGCCCCTCATGTACAACCTTGACAAAAACCGATATTTCATTACGAACTCAATACGCTGTATCCCGCATACGGCAGGGTAAGTAGGGGAACTTGGGAACCTAGTAGTAGGGCATTCCGTTCCACTCCCCACAAATTTTACAGATGTATTGAGTATAATTTGAGAGTCTTGCCATTGCGCCATTATCGTCATCATCTGCATCTGTTCTATATATCGAAGGTTTTCACCTTACATAGACTAAATAATTCTAATAACGTCCTCTATAGTTAAAAATTCAACTGAATTCCTAGGTAATTTTCGGTTGCCTTATTTCGATATGACCTTACTTCGAAGTTTGGATGCAATACATGCATTGTACGAAATTGTATATAGCCGATCAATGCTATGCAACTATTGCTTAATTATTGAATGTTCGTGTCATTCGATAGGTTTCGTTGCTCTTTAAAAGTATCATATTCATTTTTGAAATTATTATCAAAGACGATTGTTTGACCTCATTTGTCACGGTACAGTGTGCAAGTATAGTGGCTACAGGTTCGATCTGGTGCAACCACTATATTGTTAATGTTCATTTATGTTATATCTGGTTTTTGTATCTGTAAAATAGTTTTAAGGAGCTTTAAACAAATGCAACTTTAAAATATATGTTTATATCAATTAAAAAAAAAAAAATATAGGTAAGCTGTAAAACAAGAACCTTACTCAATAGTACACTGCCACAGATTATTATATTATATTATATTATTATATATTTACGGAGTTGCTAACCTATGTATTTTATACCCCCGGAGAAAATTAAATTAAAAAAGAAAAAAGAAAATTAAAGCTCTAACTAGATATTAAATAATTGATAGCCTTTTAATATTTTTACTGTTTTGTAGTCATATAATTTTTGGTCCAATATCTATTTTATGAATCATACAATAATGAATCATTCTTTTCCTTCCTTTGTTTAATTTAAGCATTCTTCTTCAAAATTTTATGATTTGTGAGAATGACACATGAATAGCCCATAATATACTAAGAAAGAAACATCTGATATTTATTTATTGTACTATATTTTATTATTAACAAATTTCAGTATATTTTTACGAAATCATGTTACACACATTGTACAGCAAGAATCGTGCAAGAAGTTCATAATTATTCTTATACACGTATCGTAATGAATGTATTCTATAAACTTAGCAGTCTTGGAAAATATATATTTTTAATTTTATGTGTAAATGAAAAAGCTATACATAGGTTAATACTTAAATAAAAATTTTAAAGTGTTTGGATGATAATCAAAAGTTATAATTATTAGTCTGCTAGGTAAGGGCACAGAAATACTTAGAAAGCTGAGCTTACGTCTTGTGGACTGTTTATTATGCAAAAGTTCAAAAATGTGTTGCATGCAGCTCGTGAGATGAGAGGTGTACAGGTAATTATTTTATTTTTCATCATTGTAAAGTAAGAAATATTGCTAATTTTCTTTATGTTTATTATACTTCACAATTCATTCATATAATAGAGTGTTATCAACTAAGGACATATGCACCTGACGCACTTATTAATACTATAGATAAATAAAACTAAAGTCTTTTATCTCAGTTATATAAGGAAAGATACATGAACGTTGTTATTGTCTATTTATACAGTATCTTCAATACATTGATATTATTCTATAACACAGCAGAAACAAAAAAAAACGGTAAGTGGTTACAGGAAACTGTAAAAAACAAATCATAGACAATCGTATATTTAGTTTCTTCCTTTTCCTTGCCATAATGAGTAGCGATTTTGGTCACCCAATAATTAAATTTACAAGAATATGTTTTTACTAGCATTTTTTTACAGAATACGACCTAACATCGTCCAATAATATTATTATAGAACTTCAAATAAATTTTATTACATTTTTCACATTATAGAGGATATACCAAGCATTTTTTTTTAAATAGTAGCCCATTATTTCCTTATAAAAGACACCTTAACCTGCAACTACGACACGTGTATCTTAAGGGCAAATAAAAGAACAACCTCTGTATATCTGATTCATCTTATTTAACTTTTTTTTATCTGAGATCAAGATTGATTGATGATGAATCATTTTATAAAAAAAAGTACTTATTAGGTTATTTATTCACACGTAGGTATACAATATATATATATATATATATATATATATATATATATATATATATATATATATATATATATATATATATATATATATATATATATATATATATATATATATATATATATATATATATATATATATATATATATATTGTTTATTTATTTCTTTTTGTTAACAATTTCTTGTTTATTTTATTTAGTTGTACGCTATATCCCGCACATAGCAGGGTAGGCAGATGAAACTTGGGAACTACGAGTTAAAACACTTCTTTCTGTTCCTCATCCTTTCTGCCTAATTTGAGACACAGTGTTGAGACATTTTAGTGGCGGACCTTAACGCCGCGCTTTGCCTTGTCACCACAGCGACGAAATTAAAATATTAAATATAGGGTCAAACCCACAACCTGTCGCCACATGCCTACGCTATTACAGGCCTCAATCAGGTAATTAATGTAATTAAGCTTTGTCTTGAAACCGGGAGAAAGACGGAGATTAGGGTGTTATATAGTATATACATATATATAAATATGTACGTGTGTATATATAGATTTGGATGTAATTTTCGAAAATATACTTATATAGAAATAAAATATATAAAAGAGATGCTCTTATGTTAAAAAATAAATAAAATATCGATATATTGAAAACTTTCTATCGTACATATTAGGTTTGTAAGGTCTAGACACTTACTCATATACTTCCTGTTTCCGAATTTAAACTGATGCTAATATTGCTACATGAAAACAAGTTCTATTGCTCATAACATACAATATAATTTCATTAATCTTGTAAAGTTTACAATACCTCATTTCATATTCCGAAAGAACGGTACGCATCCGCTGTGAATCACGCATGTCCCTTCTATTTAATATTAATATTCGATTAATTACCCTCCATTATTAATACAAACGTACCGCAATTATATGATTTTTTCCCTTTATTAGATACTGCTTGTATATTATTGTAAATAAAAGTTTATTAATTTTTATACGCTTACCTTTAGGACAAACTTCTTTGGTATGCATATTAATATTTGGATTTTAGTTTTATTTCTTTTTATGTTTAAAACACACACTCAACATAATTGCTACAATACTAATTTTAAAAACATTTCTTTTCTAGGAAATGAAATAACTTTTTAAAAATAGTAGTAGTAAATATATAATTACTATAGTTAATAAAATATGTTCATATCATTTTAATTTTAAAGCTACTTCAGTAAACATATAACATCACTTTCATTGATTATGCTTAACAGAAATAGAACTTCAGCTCCATATATTATGACAGTTGTATTTGAAGGCGTAAAGTAGCTGCGTACATTCACGTCTTGTCTATCACATGAGATAACAAAAATTATAATCTACAATTACAATTTATGTATCACATGTTCACAATGTAGATAATATATACTTATGAATAAACATATGTATATTATAATGATGACTAATCAATAATATTTTTTAAATTGTTTCGGTAATTCAAACATCAAGCCTTAGCCTGCTTAAACAATTTACGAATTATTGCAAAACATTTAAGTAATTAATTTTAAATTAATAAATTTTGCTAAAAATATCCATATTTTCATATAAGAATCTGATTTTTTTTATAAAGTTTGTTAATTTAGTTTTATAATCAAAATATTTTATTTTTTTAATTTTGAAAATCACCATATATTAATCCAAATCCATACACACTAAGCAGGAATTGCACCATAATAATAGAACAATCGCGTCGCGTTACTTCGTTTAGAGATCATATACCTAGGTACCTTATATTTGCAACAATGCAATTGTTACCTTATAAGTTATGAAACTATGAACTATCCTTTTTTTTTAAATAAATTTTATATCTTAAAACTACGGTACTCATAACCAACAAAATTAGAATATAAGTAATGTAATACATTTGAAATGGAATATTTTTGTCAGTGCTCAGCATAATTTTTATTTTCAAACTAAAAAATAAATATTTAATATTTTATATAAAAAAAATCATTAACATTTGGTACTGGCTGACATGGTTTCATTGTACTGATATAAAAGTTAAAAAGAAAAATTAAAACAAAGACAGAAATATTTTGGCGCGTAAACAATAATATTAAGATATATTTAATTGCAAATTACAAAGATTATTTATAAATTTAGTACTCGACAGAATATAAATTTATTATATTATCAACTAAAATTATAATAATTTTGTCGAATATAAAATGGCGAATTGACATTAGATTTATTTACCTAACATTTTAAGTGATAACTGAAGCCTTAATTAAATATAAACTATCACCTGATAGAACGTCACACAAGCGTCACTCGCGTAATTCCCGGGTACTAAAGGCGGGTACAGATCCTTTACAAATTGTTGTGCAATATATCACAGTTTTTGAAATTTATTAAAGCAAAATAGGTTTGAGTAGTTTCAGTTGGATGCAGACTGTGGACTGTGGTGGGGTAAGTCTATTTTTTATTTTTGTTCCGTATAAATGTATTTATTTATCATTTATCAAACGCTTTTTGTTACATTTGGACTCACACGTGATATGACGCGTCTCGTGTGTATAAAATATAAACGTATAGTCTCTTACGTGATTAGCATAATATTTATGTAATTCAAAAGTAACTTTTATTTAGGTTTTTTTTAAAATTTACCAAGAATATAATTTATATATTTTATTTATTTTATATTTTTTATATATTTATTTTATATATTTTATTTATTTTTTCCTTAATTTTTAATGTACCTAATAATAATAAAGGACGATAATTTTCAAGTTTACCTAACATTGTTCACAATTATTTAATTAAGAATAATAAATATTGTGTAATATTGCAACATATTAAATGTAATTAATCAATGATAATGTTTTGCATAAAAAATATCTAAAATGAATATTGAATTTTATGTAGCATATATTATTAGAATTATCTTTAGTTAAATTTAAACTACAAAAATACATTTAACTTTTACAGCCAGGATCATTACCTGTGTTAACATTAAAACTTGCTAGGTATTTACTCCTGTCCAATGTTTGTCTGCTTCCGCTTTTGGTAACAAGGTGCAAGATGCGGGCTGCTAAGAGCATGCACAAACAGGATACCTATAGAGAAGGGTTGTCAGAACTTTGAGTTTCAATCAACTTACAGAATAGTAGTGTTGTTCTTGGCATTAAATTATACGTTTATTAATATTATAAGTACATATTCAGTAATTTAACAATAATTTATAATGTATTAATTAATTTTATTTTAAAATGTCACGGATCATTTTGATATTTTTTAATAAAAACACCAACCCTAGCACAGGATACCGATCCAGTTTGTACTAAAATGAAATTCAAATATTAAACGAGGATAAAATTACCACGGCTATTTCGAAATTTTATGGGAGACTGGACTTTGGTTGGCTTTGTATCTAAAGGCTACACTTTTTTGAGTCAACATTTGATTACGATAGATAGCGCGTATCTTTTAAATATCTTTCTAATAGCATATTTGAGTTTTAATTTATTTATTAATTTTGTGTATGATTGAACATTTTTCTTATATTAACCTGAGATTTTTTTTTGTAAACGTTATAATATTGTTTTCAACATCTCTATTATTTTAATTAAATAGATAGCTTAACTATCTATACGAGTATACCTACAGGATATATAAAGGGCAGTATTGCGATAAAAATATAGATAAATTGTATGTCAACATTGCGAAATAATATGTAAACATTTACATATTTCTTAATAATAATAATATATATTCTCAATAATTTCTGGTAATAAGGCAAAGCGCGGCGTTGAGTTCCGCCACTCAACACGCAATGCCTCCAATTTGGCGTAAAAGTGGGGAACGGAAGTGGAACGGAGTGTCTTGACACTAGCTTCCCGAGTTCCCTCTGCCTACCCTGCCTCGTGCGGGATACAACGTGAAGCTAAAAAAATTTAATAAAAATTTCTTAATGTTGTGTCGCTTAAACTATTTTTTTTAAATACAGTCAACTTAGTCTTTGGCCAAATTTTAAAAATTCAATAAGTACAAATGAATATTTAGCAATTTTAAAGACTTTACCAGAAAAACTAATACAGGATGTACCTACGTACGTAATCTTTTGCCAAATATAAGTTAGTACGATAATAAGATAAGTAAAAGTAATTACCAAAGAACAAAAACACACGAGGAGTTTGCTTTATGTTACATACTTTAATTTTATTGTTTTTTTTATTGTCCTTGCTTAATATATTTAAAGGATTGAACTGTACTGATATTTCTATTGTATTAGTCTTTATATGCAAGTAATTTAGTACTAAAAAACGATAACTAATTTAGATATATCCAGGGTTTGTAAAGCTTCCCTTATCTACCCTATAGATATTTTATAATAATTATTATTAAGTTAATCTTATGGTATAGAGTGAGTAAAAGGAATTTTACAGACGAAAATTTTTGGTATTTAGGGTAGATTGAGGGGTGTAGGGAATTATATGAAAGTGGATTTCTGAATTTTTTTACGGAGACAGGCAAAACAAAATTGTGGATAACGACTTGTCAAGAATCAAAGCTTCATTGCCATTTTTTAAAAAAAATGTTCAACTGATTCCTGCTATCTCCTAAACATGACAGGGTAGACAGAGGGAACTTGGGTATCTATGTTAAGACACGCTGTTCCTATTAAGACCGTTCCAACGGTGGAAAGTATCCAATGAATTTGAGGCATTGCGTGTTGAGTAGCGTAACTCAACACCGCGCTTTGCCTTGTTACCAGAGCGAAAGAATACCCAGCTGAAAAATGTAATATAATATATATTATTTCTTCAAGGGAGGAACGGGCCTACAACCTGTCATTTAAGCCCTTGCCACACATATATGCTTAAAAAAGTAAATAAATACTAAACTTCTTATTGTTACTTTCTTTTACATAAAAAATAAATAAATTGAGAGTAAGTACAACTCACTCTCTCCACACGACTTCGCTGTGGACGAAATTACATTACCATTGCGCCACGTATGTGTATGTCGTCAATAAGCATTAACGTTTGATGTTTTAAAATTACTTATTACGTTTTTTCGTTCTTAAATCGAATTAAGTTTAAGTAAGACTTAATATTATTTCATAAGAATAATACTTGATTCTTATTAATTATAGGTTGCTGTTGGTTTTACCTCTATAGTTACAATAAATTATTGAAAAGGACCTTTGGTAGTGGCGTAATTTTTGTATTCATTTTCATTTCATATTTTGATATTTTTTATTAATCCGTATTTTGTCTAAGCAGAATAAAAAAATCTATAAAGTAGGAATAATTATATTTTGTGATCTATTGCAACCCACAATCGTTGCGTACAGCCATACATATCTCGACTACGCCACAATAACGTACCTACACGTTATTTTCATCGAACAAAAATAATAGGTAAGTGTATGCAATAATTTGAACTTTGGATCTAGACCATTATGTAACTTTATTATATATAAACTGTAAAGAAATTAAATCAAATTTTACTTTATCTTATTATTTTATTATCATAAACTATGACATTGAAAGCTGAGTAAATTATTTTTGCAATACAATGATATAGTTAAGTCACTCATACAAAATGATTCTTTATCGATAACATTAAACTATACTATAACCAACTATAAGCGAACTAAAACACAAACTTTATTAGTCCATTTCATATTTCAGCCGTGAAATAAAAAATTTCGCAATCGTAACGTTTTTGTAAAATACCAAACTTTATTCTGTTGTTTAATTTATTGTTGTGAAAAATATTGAAACTGTATACATATTTGACATCATTGCATTGCCAAACGTAAATGAATGGTCTGTCGCCGTCCCTCTCTGGAGGGCGCGGTCGCAGTAGGCGAGAAAGAGAGAGGGGGAGTGTTGATGTTGCCGTCGGGCGTCGTGGACCGCATGGCGTATGGTCGCGTACTACGCAAGCTGACGGTGTGTCGACATTGGACGTTGGATCGGTTGCCGGCCCGAGGCTCTGAGCGCCGCGTCAGCCTCGTCACGGACTCGAGTCAGTCTCGCAATGGCGTTAGTGGGAGGCGGTTGTGTGTTCGTTTAGTCTCCACCGAACCCGAGCGGACACCGGCCCAAAATATTGGCCTGTCTATACGTGTTTGAATTACTAGAATTTATTTCTTGTAATTCTATAGTAGCAGTGCGAAATTCGCCACCACGGACAGTCAAATTTTGGTACGATATCCTCTCAGGGCGAATCATTTCAAGGTTCGTACCGTATTCGTAGGTACTTTACGATTTCCCCTTACTAAACCGCGTTACTAAATCGCCGATTGTCTCATAGTTTCGTTTAAATTTTGTAAGAGTTTATGTCTTAACTCTTATGCGATGAATTTGCAAGCGTCGAACGCGTGCAGCACAACAACGTCTCTAATCGGATTGCATTTCTTTTGCAGATCATGTTCATCTCATCGTAGTTCCTTCTTCGTTTTAAGTGTTTGTGTTCTGTGAACATTAGTGTATTTGTGACAGTGACAGTGTTATAGTGTTGTGATGGATCCCGGATCACCGTCGCTGCTGTGGCCGCTGCGCCTGAGCAAGCCCGCCGTGACCGTGCCCGTGCCGGCCGCGGGGGAGAACAGCAAGGCGGAGGAGCGGCCGCAGTCGCCGAGCCTCGTGGACCGGCTGTCCGCGGCGCCCTCACCCTCCAGCCCCGCGCCGGCCAGCCCCGCGCCGCCTCAGCACCAATTCCAGGCGGCACTGGTCGCCGAAAAATATCTGCTCCTGGAGCAAGTGGAAGGATCATCCTTATGTCGGTGTGTGGACGTGCGCACGCAAGAAGAATATGTTTGCAAAGTAAGTGACCATTCCGTATCGATAACTAAAACTATAAACGAAAACCAGTTGGACCGCGTCTCAGCTCTGCACAGTACGAAATTGGTAGCGTAAACAACTTGACTTAGTAGCCTGTATTCTAATATAGTATAAATGCCAATAGCAAATTTCAATCGATATTTGTATTTGAACTATCAGTATAATTTTTTTAATTACTTATATATTACACATATTTCTGTTTACTATATTGCATCATATAATGTAGTTGCGCTGTGATTGATTAACTTATATATAATAAAAAACGTTTTCAATAAAATATTAAATATGAAAGAAAAAATTCTACTTCATAATTCAAAGTCTGAATGATTGTCAAATGTCCAAGGAGCCTTTGTTCCTTTAAAAGACATTTAAGCGTAACGATTTATCATGGCATTCGAGACGACACGACCGGGATACGTAACGCGTCTCGTGTCGAAATTGTGCCGGGTTTCAACAGAAGTTGCGTACACTTGTTTGATTGATACACTGTGTAATCTCTTGTTTTACTCGACCTCTGGTCCATTCGATAGTAAGCTAATTCTTGACTAGTTGCTTATTAATTGTTATATAAAGCCAACCATCATTATTTGTTGTTTCTGCACAGATACCACAAACAATTGCAATATTACAATATTCAATACATTTTACAAATATTGCTATGATTAACATCAAAATACAGGCTAAATCCAGTAGTCAATCGGGAAGGGTTCTTACTATCCCACGGGATAGACACCCCATGGAGATACACTAAATTCTCAATAATATGCCCACATGGTGTTTCCCTTTCATTACGATTAATCAATTGTTACACAAACTCAAATTAACTTAACAGTAGTTGTATCTTAATCCATTCCTTTACATTATCGATAAAAAAAATCACGTAAAATTTAAGCTCGTTCGTAAATCTCAACTTTTTCTGTTCGTTAAAGGCATCGATGTCAAACTTTATATGTCATGGTCTCGCGCTGCTCGATCGCACTTGTAGGCCAGAGCCATCGCCGTTTTTACAATGTCATGTGTCGACTTTCGCAACGAACAAACAATAACGCTAATTTCAACGCGAACGTAACAATCATAACGTGAGATTAGCAAGAGATCAATCGCACGTTTAGACTTCTGACTGACATTTAATGCGTCATAATTAAAAAAATAGGCAACGATTTCGGTTACTTTTTTTTTAATAACGAAACCTCTTCCGCGTTTATTTTAATTATCTAAGCGCCAGGTCGATATAGAAACCAGTTCAAAAACCTGTTATATCAAATATCCTTGCATATATGTAGCCATCGATTTAGGCAACACAGGATACATAGTTCTAGTGCTAACAAAGGCCCATACAGGTATTGTCAAGGCACAGAATAGGCACTTCCCTCGTGAGAACTTGGCAAGGTTAAGTGTGGCAACGTTATCGTTGCTAAACGTCGACTATATTTACAACATCGCCTCTTGCCGACACTAGTGCCGCATTTATTTTACAATATATCAAATATGATTTATTATATATATATTTATAATGTGTTTTAAAATGATACGATCAATAAAAAAATTAAATCTGCAAATTTCACGCGCACACGTCGATTTTAAAGTCAAAACTTTACTCGTAGATGCCGCGACGAAAATAAGCTTGACCTTCTCATTGACATTGTGAAATAGACGAGTTGATAACGCACCGATCGCCGAATGTCACAGCGAGGCTAGCGGGCCCCCCTCTTGCTACTCCCCCCCACTAGCGATTCTATTAACACGAATAGAATAATATTCCAAGTTCATTGCTGGCTTAACTACATTGTTGATACAGATCGGCGATACACGACGAGACTTGTTTGTGCGTATGGAAATAACATCGTAATTTCGTGTCTTTATTTATTTCATCCAAATTATAATGTCAGTAATATTTCATAATTGAATTTGGAAATAAATTCAAGTAATATAATGTCTTCATGAATAAAACTTCAATTTCTAACTGGAATTAATAAAAAAAGTTTATGCAAGAATCAAATTGACATTTTAAAATAAATAATAATATATAATGTACATGGAACATCGAAATGGGTCGACCATTTCGATTTTGGGGTAGTTGACTTTATGTTGTAAAGTCGAATTATGTACATAGCCAAATAGGTAAATATTTTGCAACACATCGCGATTAAATAAATATTGATAACGCTAACTAGGTTAGCTGCCGTGAAACGCATTTGGAGCTGAATGTTATCTTTAGATTCAACTATTGCCAATTCTTATCGGATATTTTTTTGCTAATACTTAACAAATAGGTCACGTATTTTTGTAAAACATCTAGCATATTTATAAAATTATAGCGCGTCGAAATGTCTACGGAATATAAAAAGACATCCACTAACATGCTTTCTATTAATATAGTAGGATTAAAAAGAAATGTTATTACGCACGCGATGTGATTCATTATTCGTGAGTCGAGAAATCAGATTTGGTATTTGCGTTCACAATGTCGTTGACATTTCGTGTTACTTTAGAAATAAATGGCTAAGTCGTTGGGCTACTAAAATAACCTTTATCAAAATTTTACGATGACAGAAACTTATAACGACAAAAATAAATCCCTCTTTATATAGTTACAAAGTTATTTAAGCTTTTGAAAATTGTGAGCCATTTCTAAATGAACATCTGTTTATAAACGGTAGTTCCGCTTAGAATAGCGTTCACTATTTTACAAGGGGTCAATCTATTCACGTAAATCTTTTAGGTCTCGTCATTTATATTAGAGCTAGTCCTTTTAAATAAGATTTAAATAGAACTGTTTCGAAATACTTTTCTTGATACATAGGGCCTATTCATTCTCATTGTACTATTGATAAGGGTAGAGAATATGCTAATATATAACTCGTTTAGTTTAGCCGAGCAAACTGGTCTAGACAGGGTAGAATTTATTCCGATTGAAATCAAGCTATCCTAGCAAGTTCATGGAGAACATTGCTCGTAAAGTACCGTACAAGTTGTATATGAATGTACAAACGTACTTTATTTTTCAAACATTTTATCAAAATTAAAGTTTTTAAATTATCTTCACAGGTGGTATCAAGAGATTGCAGTAGTCTCCTGCAAGCGCACTACCGCCTCGACGGTCATCCACATGTGAATCCAATCCACGAAGTACTTGTAGGCGAAAAGAGGGTGTACCTAATATTTCCGAGGTCACACTCGGACCTTCACTCCTATGTGCGGGCAAGAAAAAGGTTAAGAGAACACGAAGCGCGGAGACTGTTCAGGCAAATGGCAGAAACCGTGGCCGCGTGTCACGAACAAGGCATCGTCTTACGAGACCTCAAGTTACGGAAATTCGTATTTGCTGATCCTCAAAGGTAAGTTTCTATATTTTTCTAAAGCAGCCTAATTCTAAATTTTAAAATTATTTTTATCATACAATAGGTATTCCATATTCAGGTTCGTTAATAAATACAGAAGTACGATTATTGAATAGAACGGTGATGATTTCCTAACTTTATGTTATGTTTTCGCAAGGACTTGATTTAATGTAGAGAAATCTTGTCTAGTATAAATTGCAATCGTTTGAAATACTACATTATCGCAGTACAACACAGTCAGCCGTTTGGATTGCCGTGTGCTAAATTTTGCCAATGAAATAACTGACGCAACGGTCCCCTACTGACGATATCTCCAGCTCGCAATCGAAAATCGTTTACCTTGTGTAATTTATATTTACAACATTACCTGCATTACTGCATTACAGTATGCACAAGAAGTTACATACTACAAAAATCTTATATGTGCAGCTGACGCTATAAAAAATTACAACTAGACCCATATCAATCAATTGCACTTTTTTCTACCCCGCCCACTACAAAGCGGCCGTGAGAAAAAGTGTTACAAAGACACAAAAACATCGGAAACGGAAACGATGTCATGTATCGAGTAGCTTCATTTCCTTTCTACTGGATAGCGCATGTTAAAAGACGACAATTGCTTATCAACTAATTTATTACGATATAAGAAGGCACACTGATAAAAATTCCACATAAAAAATAGCACCTTCTACAGTTTTTTTATATCCATATATATAAAACTATACTTACAAATGGGAAATTCAACTCATATTGTACAAGAATTGCAATAAAGGCGAAAATATTACAAATAATTACTCAACGACTTTATTAATTACAAGCAACCGGTAGGAACCGGCGGATTTTCGACTTTTGAAACGTTATCTGGCCTCCATTGTTGCGAATATCTCCGGCAATGCTAACGGCTCAAGGCGAGTGGTGTCATTGCTGCGTACAATGCATTCGGGTCAAGGGTGAGCGGCGCCCGCGCACCACACGCACTCCACACGACCCCTATGTTTCAACCACGCGGTACCTGCCACCCCTATACGTACCACCTGATCCCTGCTGACTCCCTGATAAAATAAACAAAAAATCATATTATGCACCCTTCCACGTATGCTACCATGAAATACTTACTACGAGATTAAGCCCCGTCATTCACCTGACACGTATACCATTTTATTGTTAATATTCTAATATCTTTTTAATAAAAAACCAATCTCAACTTCTGTTTAATTACTTTTTGTAATAAGCACCACTTGAGAACCTTGATATGATTGAATTTATTTGTTCGTTTCAATCCAATTAAATTTCGACCTCCCCCGCATGAAAGGGGCAACAACCCAAGATTAGCGAGCTGAGGTCTCCTTGACATGTCAGCCGAGACAATATTCATTACGCCTCCACAGATGTTATTGTGACAATAATGATTTCATTGCCCTGTTGTTATTTTATTTGTCCTGTGTGACATTCATCAATCGACTTTAAAAAATCATTTGACTCGAAATATAACAAAGAACAATCATAAAAACAACTATGCTGTAGTTGCGTGAAATGAAATCCTATATCTATGTTTATACTACAGTATTAACTTAGTCCGCTTTGAGTGGACAGACGGTAAAAAAGGTAAAATTTAATACCCTTCAGCAGAGTATCATCAAAGCGAATGTTGTCAAAAGCGTCGTCGTTTCGCGATGCGGAACGGGCACTGTGGCTCAAATGTAAAAACTTTTGCTTCACCTTTTACGTAATGACAGAGCCGCAAAGGCAAGTACGACGCGACTTGAGAAGCCTTTTCAAAGTTAAAGTTCAAAGACGGCATGTTCTGAATTTGTTTATTATGTAAAATGAAAACCTTACAAGCAAAAGATAAAGCTAAGATGTTTAAAGTAAAGGCTTATCTTCAAATCTTAGTCAAGTACTAACTTAAAGTCGTACTAGTCTGTCCTTCTATTTTTAACTAGGCATATGTCCAAGCGCTAACAAACAACGAACGGTATGCTGCGGATGTAGATCCAGTTTTGCCATGTGTCATTTCAGAAAGGAAATGTAACTTTTTTGTTTTTGAGATATTAACGGACCGCTCCATGTCAGGTAGCCAGCTGTATGACAAGATCTTGACCCAGAGCCATCTCCCGTTAATGGGCGTGAGCCTAACTTTCCCAGAGAATTGTTAACATCTGATTAAACAGCCGGTCAAATTACATTTGCATACTGGCAGCTGACCTTGTGTAGCCCTAATAAATTCTAATGATTATGCACATGCCGCAGTGGTCAAGATTATTCTTGAACTTTTCTTTTGAATCGTGTGAATAATCACAAATGTTAATTGTGGAAGGTGCAAACGGAGCAAGTGACCCGCCCTTAGACCTCCGTTCTCACGTCTTACTATAAAAGCACCCCTGATTATTAATTCGAGTCATCCGGCGGACTGCATGCCGCGATATCCCGCCACTCGTACCGTCTCAAAGGTAAATAAGAACATTAATATTGATCTCGGGTTTCTTTGAAGCTTTGAAGTGGATTTTCTCGACACTCGTCCCTAGTTTTTCTCATCCTTTGAGACTGAATGAAATTATTTTCCCTCAGCCGTGACAGAATACCACTGAGTTCATTATGACAATCTTTGATATGATAATTAAAACCATTAAAATTCTGCAAACTATGTTTATACATTTTTAATATCTGCATAATATTGTTATAAATACAAATTTGAACATATTACTAAGAGCAACGCAGATTATATAAATTTATTACAACAAATAGTTTATCAATGAAATGTCAGACGATTTACTGTACCTACTTTATAACACAGTGGATCTACAACTTTTATAAATAGTAGATATATTTAAAGGAAATCTTAATCACTGTATCCTTGCGTACATAATGTTGCTTAATTTTAGTCGATAACTGTCGGTAGCTTGTGTAGACATCGGAAACCATCAAAATCCAGTAGCTACACGTAAATATACAAAAAAATATAATGGATTTAGATTAGAAATACACAATCCAGACCGGATAGGACGACCGGAAATATCATTTAAAATAAAAAAAAATCCTATTATTTCACTAGCTACAATCCGTCGCTAAATTTGGCAAAATACGTAAATTGGATACATATTGTTACACACATCAGACACAGCGGAGCCCGCGACTTACCAACGCACGTCGACGAGACCCGTGTAAACAATCCCAGGTATAAAATAAAACATTGTCCTCAACTATTGTTCGGGCGCATCCCGCCTACTCCACGCCAAAATAATAATACCACAGTGAATCGTTCCAGGTAACAAAACAAAACCCGACGTTTTTTGCGTAACGCGGTGTTTAGAAGCCGGATCGGATGATCGCATACATCGCAAACAATGACGAGCTCACGATACCACACGTTTTCCATTATGCAACTTAATACTAATGTACCTAATTACATCAGATGAAGCAAATTATTTACATTTAAGTCATACTTATTTTATAAAAATAATGTATGTAAATTAATTGCTAAAATGTTGCATGTCGCGAATTAATATTGCCGTGTCGGCGGCGCTTACTGGACGATATATTTATGTCTGCTGCGCTGGCACTCTCTGGCGGATGTGCCAAATCTGTTCGCGATAGACCCGGCAGACGCCGTCGCGTCGCATACCGGCCCGGCCACCGCCTGCAACTCAATATTCTTTAATAATTAGACTGAATTTCCGTCCGTGAATAGTGGATATCAATATTTCGAAGGAAACAAGCGTTTTTCTTTTTTTATATAAATTTTAGATTGCTTTTTTATTTTTTTAACAAATGACAGCCTCTGAAATATATTGTTCAATATTATTGGTGCAAGTTTACTGAATAATTGCAAAAGCCTATCCTTCAAAAAATCTACAATGTATTCATAATATTTTGAAACCAAATCGCAATTGCATTATAAGTTTTATAACGTAATATTTTAGTAGATACAACGTTATAACACAGTACAACAGTAAGCTCTTTGTAAATTCTTACAAATATAAATTTTGACAGTTGTATAACTCCATAGTGATAACAAAAGGAATTGATGTACAATCAATACCATTATAAATAAATAATAGAATTGCATAATCTACACTTGGCTACATTTCTGGACGGATACTCTGAACAACGTAATTTTTGTTGGCAACCAGCGTTAGCATCGAGTTATTCGAGTTTTAGTTTATTGACGTGATTACGCCGCGAGTTCACTTTGGTACGACATGATTCAGGCGTGCCGGAATTCAGTCGTCTATGTTATTCATTTTGGGGCGTTTGTTTGTGGCCTCGGTCGACTTGCAGCTGGTGAGGTCGTGCGCAACTGTGCCAATGTCGCTGGCGCCGACGCTGCGCCGCCTCCTCGCTCGTGCGGAACCGACGATTGAACTCATTTGGAAAACGATGATGCGTGAGTTTACGTCATGCATAAAAAGCAAAGGTTATTCCTATGATCCATCCTGTACCATTAAAACGTCCAAGAACAGTTTGACATTTAGACACCTACACCTCTCCTCATTCTGTAAATAAACGAAGTCTCGACTCAGTATTCGTCATTACTATAAATAACGTATGTTCGCACCTTTTTTGGTGATACGAAAACACCGGACGCAGCTACCGGACGCGAGCATAGTGCATTGATCTCGAGCAAGCATCACCTCTACTTATTACTCAAATCACAACATGAATGTCATTCTCGGAAATAAATGACCGGACACGGTTGGCATACATATACAATAGAGCACTTTTTAAGCAAATCTGAAAAGGTATTTACACCTGCAGCGGAGACAGTTCTGCACAATTAGATATATAGCACCGGAAGTTCCGGTTCTTTTGTAACAACGACCGAATGATCCTTTGTTATTTTATCTTCTGTTATTGGAAGTGCAATCGGAGTTTCTACTATTTTGGCAATATTCTATTAACTACACTACTAACTAACTAACTGGGCGAATAATAAGCTATTAAATCGATCTGGTTGCGAAAAACAAAGGTCTGCAAAACCTTGTGCAAGCGGTGCGGCGCGCCCGCGCACAGCTACATATCTGCTGATTTGCGTAACCAAGCACTTATACGCCGATACACTCATATTGTGACACGTTCAGCTTGCCTACATCTTCTATGTGTTCGATTTAATAGTGCGATTTCGATGTTAAGTTACAGTAAGAAATTATTATACAAAAACATTGCGTATTATTGAAAGTAACCACCGTACATTATATTGTGTTGCATAAATCGTATTTATATTTGTACAATTTTTTTTGTAGTATAGTTGAAAATCACTAAACAAATCAAATAAAAGTGTATCATTGATAAGTGTGCAAGCTTATCCGATGTATCCCTAAGCCTAATGGACGGACGGACATTCACTCTCTTACCCTAGCAAAAAATATGCACGTGCCGCCACTTACTTGGGGAGAAGCTCCTTTTTACAGCTCCCTTAGAGAACGGTCTTGCAAGAGCGCTCACCAAGAACCATGGAACGCCAAAAGGTAGCCTTACCTACAGTCAAGACACGCGTCCGCCATTTCTTTATCATTATACTTTGACGCCGTTCCATTTCGTTCCATACGAATTAATGTATAAAGTTTTTACTCCCTAGCAACAAGCGACTTTAATGTTCTCTGATTTATTTTTCCCTATATTTTTGTTACGCTCTAACGCAAGCGTTGGCTTAGCTTATACCACTCGCTGCATATCCGCGTCGCTAAGGTCGCTGACCGCTGAAACTCATCCAGCGTAACCAACAGATAAATCTTTGGTCTTACATTGATAAGTAAAGAAGCAATTAAATATAACCTCAAAAGACAAACAAGTCCATAAACATAATCGAAAAATGTAAAAGAAACAAAAGTCAGCTTTAGTTGCCATCTTGTAAAAAAGAGTACATCCTGAATATTAATAACCACTGCAACAGAGAGTGAGCTAAACTTGCCAAATAATTATACTCAAGAATGCGCTCCTGCCTTACGCATTATTTTCTTTGCTCAATACAAAAGAAACTTCAAAATATTGTTATTTAGCTCGTCGGCCAGGTTGTTAATATAATAATGTCTGTTTTCAACCAACAATGTAACAATGATTCAGAGTATGACAGGATCGTGATGAATTCCGTTCAGGGGAACGAATGCGTCAGTGCATTTGGTGACGTCATTAAGAGGGAACGCACAAAAAATCATAGGGCGATAACTGAGGGTTCGAGATGAATCATAGATGCCTCTAACAGGTCACTACCCTCGTTTATTTATACGGCCCCTTTATATTGCTTTAAAAATACCTCATCACCCTCGAAAATACCTAAGCCACAATTAGTAACATCGAATGCGTAGGTACATAAATGTCAGATTTATTTAGAAATAGCACTGACGCAAGCATTCTGCCTATATTTACCCCTCAAATTATGATACCCTGTTCGGTAACAATATTGCCTAAAACGTTTCGACGTCACAATTTTACTTTCCAACTCTTTCAATAATACTTTATATATAACAAACTCTTTTAGACAAAATGATTACAAAACAATACGTCATTACATATTGCTATACCAATATATTAGGCAATTAAAAACTTAAAATATTAAAAATATTAAGTTTTTTTTTTTTAATGCAGTGACATCCCGTTAACTAATGTCTATTTGCGCTCACTGTAACATAATTATTTTAACAATACTATATAGTACTATTATTATTATGTGAACCTTAGTGAAGGTATTTCATATATAACGCGAGTCCAATATGTGTACAATATACAAATGTTCTCTAGAGATAAACTCGTAACGGGGGCGTATGCAATTTCGGTATCCCTTATTTTCATTTGAGTAAATAATATCTGTTTTTACTACCTACGCAAAACATTCTACTTAGAAAATAATTTTGCGTTGGCGGCTGCCTAAAATATTTCAACGTAAAAAAGTTCCTTTAAATACTTTTGCGGAATTAGACCTTCCCCACCTACGCTCTTTAATTATCCTT
This sequence comes from Eueides isabella, assembly GCA_019049475.1. Classification (NCBI taxonomy): domain Eukaryota; kingdom Metazoa; phylum Arthropoda; class Insecta; order Lepidoptera; family Nymphalidae; genus Eueides; species Eueides isabella. Next base: position 13,093,391 of record CM032384.1, on the reverse strand, counting down.
ATTTACGTAATTTAGTACAAAGCTTCAGATAAGCGTAATCGTTCATAATTTGTTACAATCAAAGGGAAAGAAGACTCGAAAAAAGCTTGCTACTGTACTGGAGTTACTGGAGTAAAAATAAAATCATCAAACATTTTAAATAACAGGTCTAAATGAAATAGAAGGCAGCCAATTTCCCTGTACTTCGAGCGTTTACCTCGAGTCTGGCGTCGGAAAAAAAAATGCAACCGGTCTGCGAGTGGCCAGAATTGCGATTAACCCTTCAAACCCGATGCGTCGTCACTAAAAATACTTGACGTCTGCGTCTGCTGTATGAACTCAACTTTTTTCGTATTATGTTTTGTATAGTTTTGTTTGCGATGTTTTTGCTACTGAATTTTGAATTTAAGTAATGCCAATACTTAAGTATTTTAGAAATTATTTATTATAGCTTTGTTATTTTGTACTTACTTTGTTTTTTTATTTTCTTTCGGCTTTTTCCTATAGATACCAAATATCTTTCTTTATGTATAGTCGATCCCACAACAATGATTTTATAAATAGGAATATAATATATATTTTCGAAGTTACTTCAGAATTATGTACTTAGCTATCGCGTTTTATCTTCGCTAGCGTTGTTTATTGACGCCTTTGACTGATTGGTAATGAGTTAAACATTACGTGTAATAGCTCACGTCTCCGTCTTAACAATGGCCCATAGCGCACATTTATTACCAATCGAGTCACGGGCTTCTGCCCTATAAAGCATTTCCTGTTTAGATATACAAATGTCATTTTTGTAGTAACCTCGATATTGAGTCTACTTTACGTTAATATGTGTAATAAAGGATTTATTTTGCGGGTAAATCCCGTTTCTTGAATAAAAATGTTAGAAGTTACCAAGTAAGTAAACACTGCGCGAAAATAATAAGATCGTTGCGTCATTCTTTTCCAATTAGTTATATGTAGAATGACGCAATATTTAGCTTGAAAATACCATTTTTCTGTCATTAAACTTTGTTTGTGCTAAAGTTACTTAGTGAAGCAATTAAAATGTTTATCTATCCACAGGAAGTGTAAAATATATAATGCTAGTACCTATCTTAAATCGTTATCATTGATACGTCAATGTAAATATCTTATACAAAATATAATATTTACACGTACTTGTTACAAATTTAGCGAGTGGATTTTCCCTCAATAATAACACGTATAATGAGAATGTTTGAACTGGTAGAAATAACCTTAGATAAATGAAACGCATCAATTAGTCATGATGTCATTTGCTTAAATCATTTTTGTTATCACACATATAAATATAAAGACGAAATTACCGACGGAAATTACGAGTATCATCATTATCATTATGCGCATTAAGGTGCATTAGACGAACTTACCAAAAAGAACAGCTTTTCTATATAAAAAGAGGACCAAAACATATTAACAAAGTGGCCACAAAGGCAAGTGTCCTCTTGTAGCGTAGGCGCATCCTAATCTCGAGTGACGTCGTTTCACGGTCACGAAGAGGAAATGACGTACATACCTAGTACCAATATTACAATACTTTTGCCAAAACAGTTCACGTGATTCAACTGAGTGGAAGCAACGTCGATAGATAGTTTATATGCGAGTATAAGTGAAGTTGTAAACAGGAAGGTCGCTTAGAAAAATATTATGAGCAATTTCATTTGAATTTCCACACTAGCTACGTTTTATTTTTAAATAAATAACAAACAAATATATTTCAATTGTTATGTTTTTATGGGGTTTTACATTTATTATTATTATAGTAAACTATATAAATGACTAAGAAAGCTTCTATGGTTGCAGGCGACTGACTACCTATGTCCTAGACCGGTTTTGAATCCAGTCTAGCTGTTTCATGGGCTGGCTGGTAATATTTTCTGTAAGAATTCTACAATTTTGCCAAACAATTATTATCTGTATGACTTTATGATAGGGTCCTAATTTATCTGTACTATACTTTGTTCGGAATAAACTGATTTATAGCTGAACATTTCTTATTCTGTTTCCTGCAAAATAAAAGCTCACCACAGGCACACGGGATTTCCGAAGTTATTCTAAGGCTTTTCTAGGTAAACTACTCAATAACCTTTAATTAAAGTTCCATTTAGCATTTACTGATTATATAAATTAAGGAAAAAAAATATAATACATATTAAAATAAAATATATTTTATTACACATCTGATAATATACAATAGTTAGTGTATCAGTAAACAATGAGTCATCAAGAGTAAAGTTTGCCTCTGTGTATGTACGTATTCAAACGCCACAAGAAACCGCGACCGTCGGGAACGCTCACAATGACATTGAAATGTGTTCGGTTGCGAAACAGTACTCTTTTCGTGGTTTCGGCCTCGCGTTCGAGATTGAAGAATACGTATTATAAATATGAGAACGTATTCGACCTCCGTTCGCGGTCACTCCTTGCGTAATCGACCGCGACAACAATATCTTACTGACATGCACTTGTGTTATTACCAAATTAACTCAATTCTCCTATTGATATGCTTTTATACAATTCACTTGAAAATATTACAATACAATCTTTTATAGTTTGCGTAACGTCTGCAAAATAATGTAGATAATTTTGTATTACAAGGTGATAACGATGTGTAGTGTTTAGTACGTTTTAGTTAGTCCTAGCTTTTTATCATTTAGACTAGATTAAAAGTAATGCTTTCTATACATTTTTTAATATATCCAACAGTGTATTAAGGTATATTAAGTTTGTTTTTACAATAATATTTGAACAGTTTTCCAACAATTTGCGCAGTTGTCACGATAACACTCAAAATGTGGTGCTGATGTAATGATATAAGAATGGCACGCTCAATACAAGCGTACTCAAATTTTAATTAAAATTTCGGCATACTGTTATATAAATACTTACAATTATGGTACAAACTAATAAAAATATGAGAATTAAAATTGTTTCTAACTCGGTAACGCCTTTCGTCGGGCTTCTGGATTTTGACGCACGCCGCCCCCGCTGCCACGAAGCCTTGAAGGCCTGTTGCGCCTAATACGTGAATGACGTCACAGGGAGAAATTTCCCGCGAGCTTCTGACGCATTTACTAATTTCTTGACGCGTATTGATCGTTACCGTAACTTTGTTTAGTTCGTTTATGTAATGAACTTTGTGGAATCTTAATTGTTATATAAAATACTTTAGTAAAAAAGGATATTTTAATTGTAAGTAACAGTCAAATTTGATACATAACTATTGGTGATAACGTCTTCATATTGCTTAAGCAAATGAGCCAATACGGAAATATATTAACATAATTACCTTTTATCATTCAAGAAAAACATATAGACAAAAGAAACACGTGTAGTTGTGACGTAATCTAGATGCGGAAGCGTTACGGTCAGCCGGCAGCCGTGAGCCATGAGCCAAGACCAAGGACGCGCTTGCGACATGACACCGGACACCGGCGTATCGGTACCATATTATCGATCACTTCGATAGATGCATTCGTAAAAAAAAGTTGTTACATTTAAAAATAAGTATATGCCAATAAATTATACCAATAAATTTGACAATGATTCAAGAACGGACGAACAAACGTTAAAACGTTCTAGATTTCTATATAAATAGATACGTTATTTTGATGTCTACTCAATAACTTTCGTGATCGTGTATCATTCTGTAATTTTCCTGAAGAAGTATTACGTGTTATACGCAGTAGTAATGATCAGGAAGGTGACACTCACACCGCAAATGATGTAATTAGCTCTTACTATTGCGAAAATATCAGCTGACGTAACCCAATGAAACTAGAATAATTCTATATGTATACGATTTGCTGCACTCAATTATCTCCTTTGTTTGTTCATAATAGGGACTTAAATCGCGTATTGAAACAAAATTAAGTAATCAATAGCCATTGTCTGTAAAATTGAAATACATCGTTCGATGAATCCACTGAACTTAATTGAAGCGTTGATCAACTTTTTATGTTTGTAACGTCAATCATGAAGTTACATTTAATTACTATTTCAGTAAAAATTAATTAACTACGAAAGTGCTTTCTTATTGCGAACTCGGTTTTACACAGAACTACTTTTTTTGTATTACGATTGGCTGTGTAACCGGCTAGAAATGGAGGAAGACGCCACAAACTCGTCTAATTAATCGTATCGTAGCAGTGGCAGCTTTAACATTGCGATTTATAAGGACTGCTTTACGAGATTCCATACAATTGTAACACCTTCGTTGTTGAGAATAAATAATGTAAATTTTTATTGCTTGTAATAGTCGACTCCCAACTTGCTTCATACGCTACTTTTAAAACACGATCTCTTACATTTTATAGGGCGCTTACAATTTAATGAATTACAATATCACATATACTGCAGTTCAAAGTTTAGCTTTCAATGCGATAAGGAAAACTACAATAAATGATTTCTTTCCATAATGAGCGTCGTCTTTAGTTTATCATGCCAAATTACTTGGAAATATTAGATTATTTTGATGAGTATTTGCCGTTTTCCTCAAACTTAAGAGGAAAAATTACCGGTTTTAATTTAAAATCATTAAGATACATTAAAATATCGTTAAAATATACAAGAATCTGGCAATCGGCCTCCGCGTAGACTGCGGTTCAATGTCAATTGCGCAAACGCCGCTCTTCCGCCTTCGCTCCGTCTGTTCGACCAGTAACAACCGAATATACTATCATTGATGACTGTTAATAGGCTCAAGAGAAATCGTATATGTTTTATTTTCTTAATCAATATAACAAAAAGGTACAGATACGACACGACTTGATAAAACCAAAATAAAATATAATGTACTAGGTATAATCCTTATTGATATAATAAAAAATATAAAATAATACATTTATCTAACAGAATTGCATCATCGTTTGGGATTTTATATACTTTTTGTTTTAGTTAGAATACTAAGTTTTTGCATTCAAGTACCTATTAACAAATTGTATTAAGCAGCAATGTGTATAACGCGCGTTATAACTGGTTATGTTGAAAACAATTTACGTGAGTGAATTTTGATTATTATCAATAAATGTGCAAGGTTTGCATGATCTTTCTTAGTGCAATAATCACGTCCCTGCGTAATAATAACTTAATACACACATTCTCATGTGCAAAATATACGTATGTATATTGAATCTCGATAGCATTCCAGAATCTGACTTGCTATTTAAATTATATAAAAGATTACCGTTTACGTCATTGATAATGACTTCTTGAACTCTATAGTGCTGTATTGTACCGTACTAATACTATATCCGGCTCCGTCGTATCCGGCATATAAGAGCACTTCAAAATACTCGAGCTGTTTTGAATATGGGACTTAAAAACATTCATATTTTTCTAGTGGATTTTATTCGAATGCATTTAATATTATAGAAACCACGTAGGTACGTACGCATGTTGAATAATGTATAAATGAAAAAATAATTCTTTTATTTTCCAATGGTCTATATCTCATCACGGTCATTGGACTTCTGGCTTATCAAGTACTGTCAGAGACACCTAGTCAACATTTAAAGGTCACATAATCTTTCTTATCGCTAACAGATAAAAACTTAAGGTCGCAGTGTGCCGCAACTACGTGATTCTTACACTTACGCAGACATTATATTATAGCAACGTGTACATTCAATAATATCAATGCGACCGATGGTTAAGTAAAAGTCAAGGTGCGTTACTTGCACCTTTTAAAACTCGTATCGAGTTAATCTTTTGAACATTACCTGCGCGATGACAAAAGCGTAAGTTTTTGTAACGAACTTGCCAATTGTACGTTTCGTTCAAAATTCAAACCAGATGTTCAAATAAACAAATACGGCATTGTCATCTCCTACGCATGATGTATTTTTCGGTTCTTTATTAAATCGATGATGCGACGCGATAGAAAAGAATGTCCATTGTGCAAAGAAGTCCTATTCATGATCAAGAAAACTCCTATTCTTTAGAGACAATAAGCTGCACATGCAAGTCCTACCTGTGAGTCGCACGTGTTCAAAATTCGCATTCCGCGCACACAAAATGAGTGGCCATTGTTAAGTTTAACTGCCATCAAGAATTAAACGAGATGTTTTATGGGACAAGGTGGTTTTTTTCATTTCATTATGATTTTAATTCTGAATCAAACATAAATCACAATAACTCGAAAGCTACATCTTCCATTTTGAATTTATTTTTTCATAAATCTACTTTATCACAGTTCCTTCTGGTCATTATGAGAACTCATCTATATGGAGAGCCACCATTAAAACTACTAGGGCGTATAGTTACTGTCTATTTTATGTAACGTTAAACTATGTAGTTTGTGGCAAAGAAAGTTGCTAGAAATTGTTTACCATGTGCGCTGCATGAGCACGATGTCATCTCTATCTGAGTGCATACAGTCCACTCGACATTCGATACTGCGTAAGGTCAACAAAGTTTCGTTACTATCGCGCAGCGAATGTTTATTCAAATGCACGTATAACCAGTCTTAAAGTTTGACTTTCGACATATGCTACGAGGTCAATATTTGTCTTTTTTCAGTGGTTCCTTTCTTTATATTATTGATTGTTAATATTTTTTGTGGAATTTCATAAGATAACAAAAAAAAAGGTTCTGTAAAATCACACAATAGTGAAAACTGATCAGATATTTAATATTCCTCGCGTTCGCACGGAAAACAATTGAAAATTCTGCTCAATAATAGCGCTGGCAGGATATTACGCGATCAAAGTAAATTGCTTTTGCTGTTATTAATTTTGATAACTGGGATTCAATTCGTTTCTCTCTTTTGTAACAAAGGGAAACCATTGTATTTAATTTACTGTAGTCGCGCAGCAAAACAAATCAACGATAGGACCATACCGTAAAAATTGAATTCTCTATCGATTTGACTGATTAAAGCAGCGTTTTTATTTTGGGATATATATTTTTTCTATGGACATGTGCCCGACCATCTGTTCGGTCAGATTAGAACATTTTTTCTCCCTGGTTTCTTGCCTAAAACATGTTATCATCTGAAAAAATGACACGTAACACATGGTGCGGTAACGTCCTACGAATCTACCTGCTTTGCCTTTGTTCCCTTTACAATTGTTCGCGAACATCTGCCGCCGCCTGCGCATTGCCGTAGCTATGCGTTTCTGTACATAAATTTTACCATTGATGATCATAATAAACATGTATATACACATATCATGTAGGTATAGTTATTACATTTTGCCAATACTATACGGCAAAGATATTGCAATTGGTCCTTATAAATTGTAGACCGTGGAATTGTAAGTTCTTAGTTAACTTATTTTATATCAAACTATCGTGCTATTACTGTTACCTGTTCATAGTCAAATGTATTTTATTATAGTATCATTTAATTACCTTACCTTTCTTAAAAGTATTAATACTTAAGTGTTCAAATGAATAATACTACACAAATATAATTAATTAAAATGAAATGTCATATTCGTAAAAGATTAGAATAATGTGAACGATCATTATAAACTATTTTGAGGTCTATTTCTTACATAATTGGTTCGAGGTCAGATTGTATTGCCAAAACACAAACTTGTTCAACCATTACAATATATTTTAATGGTGCTCGTAAATGAATCGCTATTAAATAGCATGATTCTTGAGCAATAAAACAGTTCCATTTAGAATAAGAGCATATTTGTTCTGTAGGACTTCAACGGCGACAATATGCTTTGTATGTAAAACAAAAGAATCGAATAGTTGAAGTTTTACGATAGAAACAATTAATCGAGTGGTCCGGACGCTGCGATGCGAGTTACGAAACAATCGGCCGTGTAGTTGCCAAACGGTTGTGTGCTACCGCTTTTGTAATACATCTGGATCGTTTTGAAACTTATTAACCTGTTTGTTTTGCGCTCAATTTTCGGTACTTGCAAGTTTCAAAAGCCTCTCAAAGGACGACTCCTTTGTGTTTCGTCTTAAGCGCCCGGACAAAGGCGCGTACCAAAGATCGTGTTACTTTTGTTTCCTGCACGCTAATTAAACAAAACACGTCCTTTTTGTATTTAATTTAGTAGTTGTCAATGGCAGGTGAATGAAAAGTGACATTTCAAAATAGTCATAAAAGTATCCTTAAAAGAGAAATTCGAGTCCATTCAACACCGAACATTAGCAGACAGCTCGTCGCCGTTAACTGTTAACCTGATGGACACTATTAAATCCCCCCAATTGTAAAAGGCAATGAACAAATGCAGCGGAACCAAGTCGTGTATTAAACTTACAGTAACTAGCACTCGGTTTTGGAGCGGAGTTTTGCCGCAACAAATCCTTGATGGAACCTTAACCCACTTGGATTATTACATGCCGACACCGGACGCCGCGAGCGCTGCAAGCATTATATTTTTAATTTTGTCACTTATACTGTACTATATTGCCAGCTATCTTTTTATATTTTAAACTTAAACAACCCTCAAAACCGTAAAGTATATTACAATTGTTTATTTGAAATTTCGTAAAAATTAGTTAGTAGTCACATAATAACAAAATGTATACGTGAATTAAAAAATTACGTAAAAAAGTGACATAAAAAAGAAAAAAAATCGTTCACTTATAACCTTGCGTTATAATAAATATGTCTCAAATATTATAGTAACCGCAATGTATTGTTATCGTAGTTTGCTTGCAGGTTGGTGTGTATATGAAATTACACGTAGAAAAGTGTTATAATTGTATTCTGTAAAACTAAGAATATAACTAGCGCATTCAAAAACAATGATATCATCAGTTATGAAATATAGCGTTGACGCTTTATTGAGTTATTCTTTGATTGACGTAAACGCAGTCACGCGTTCGTGCCAAAGATGTTTTTTACCGTGGCCTAGTGAGCCAATATGCCAATGTCAAAGCTGTCATAAGCAGCCTTTGTGTTGCAGTCGAGTGTTTAATGAGTTTGGATGTGAAAAAGTGAATGCCTGTCGAGTTCGCTTATTATATTTATGTCAATTAACGTTTTTGTATTTTAAATAGTTTTGTCTTAAGACAGCAACATCTACAGTGAGATATCGGTGTTCATGTATCATCCGCCGACCGCAGTTGCAGCAGGCAAGCGTGACGGCTTAAATACTGGGTCAAGTACAGCGGTGCTTGCCATTCATTGTCAACGCGTCGCCCGCGTCCGCACCCGCGCCCGCACTCCATATGCTGAACTTGACTCATACTAAACTTTGTTTCTTTTTACCCCTTTCTGATATATGTATCTCCACAAATAGATACAATTTGTATTTTACCTTCGTTCGCGCATTACATCAATCGTATAATTGCAACAAACGAGTGACAACACACGTTACCTAATGCTTGTTGCGATCCCGGCAGCTTGATGTAATACGAGCGACGATGGAGTACCTCCCTTTTCTAGATGCTGTCGATTCCGCTTCGCAATTTTCCATGCGGCCTCTATTATATCATACGAGAGCCGAGTGCGAAATATATGACCACGCGAGAGCTTGGGGTCGTCGGCCGACGCGCCGCTAAGCCTTTGCCGACTCAAATGATACACAGCTAATGGCCACGTACATTCACCGCGTTAGAAAACCTATTTCGTTTCCGCACTTTCTTTGTTGCATCACAGCAATGTGCCGTTTTGTTCGCACTCTCTTCCGCCGCAGCTTGTGCAAGCATTGCGCCGAGCGGCCGCCGCATTCATGGTGCGTAGCTGTTTCTAATTTCAAAATAGAATTGTTCACCTCATCTACGTGTAGAGACCGGCTGCGTAATCACACCACAGTCAGCTTCGATCAATTATTCGTGCGCTTTCTTCGTTGCATCACGTTCATTGTTTCGCTCCCCTCGACTATGACAGGTGAAGTTTTGCAAGTTCACTGACCCGCCCGCCGCGTCGCGCGTCCGCCGGCGAGAGATACCCGAGATTGTGATATAATGATTCGCATCTCAAATTGCTCTTAGAATTACCATTTCCGCACTTTCCAAATTACGTCAGTGCGTATAGTAAAAAAATATTCGCGAGGTTAATGGCCGAGTTCGAAGACCGCCTCTCCTTAAATCGTCGAGACGATCATTGGTTTGGCATCCGCATGGAACATTGATCCTTTATGATCTCATCTTACCGTATGATATGTCATCGTTGAAAAATAACTGCGCAGTATTTAATTTCTTGTAATGATTCGAGTCTATAGATGAAATTATTAATGCTCTCACCGGCTAAGTATCATTTCTTCGAACGGTACGTTGAGAAAGTACCGCTGGATCGTGTTTTACATGCGCTGTTAGCGAGCAACATTTCTCATGATAGGAAGCTTATCAGGCTGGCTCTCTTATCTGCATCTGCACAATGCAAAGGGCATTGTTCAAATCCCACTGTTTATTTATCACCCGCGATCAAATCGTATTCGTTTCACGTTCTCGATTCACACAATCGTACGGTGCTTGGAATTCTTTAACGTAAGGCCTATGAACTTTCTTGTTTTGATCGAACCATTCCTAGTCGTTATAGCGTATATTACAAACTCATAAAAATGTTTATGTGTTATCGATGAATCGACGTGCGAGATATCATGCATATTAGTAAAACCTATGAAGAAAGCGTAGTAAGTGTTTTAAAATGGTATATACTTAAATACATATATTGTAAATGAATTATTGACACGTGGCCCTTGTATCTCCGTTGATTGAATCAGGTATAACTTGGCTTATTATGTGGCATTTTGCGGAAAACCAATAAAGGAACCCGTTTGAAACCTGGTCCTTGTATTTCCGCGTTTCAGTGAGCTAACAGTATAAACGGGTTAGCGATCGCGGAATTTATTTTGTTTTGATTCACGGTAACATGTTTATTTACAAATTTAAATTGTTTATTCCTCAACCATTTTTTGTATCGCACTTTACTTTCCATAGTATTAATATTCACCTGGTTTTAGAACTATGTTTATGGATGGAAAGTATTTAGTTATGACATAAAACTATAAAGAAAAACAATTTTTTTTCAAAACTCATCTGACGGTAAAATTTTCATTACATTGAATTATTTTCATTGACAAGTTCTACTTTCATTTGCATATGAATAAAATAGAAATGTAGTGTATATATGGTGAAGGAGCTAGTTGTGTTCACCGGACACAATAAAGTCGTGTCTTATCGTCGCGAGTGGAGTACCATCGTCATTGGGGTCGAACTTACTTGTCTCTCGTGCTACAAAGCGATTGTTTCCTTCTATACCCTTATTTTTATCGTATATATACCAATTTAATAAATAAACACTCGATAACTCACAAAAAATTGTTTGTTTTGAAGTACTAGACACAAATATTCTTAACATGAATGTCGCTCTATTGAAATAACATACCTATGTATTACAATGTATGAAACACATTCGCAATTACACCTGCTTAGTTATTTTGTAATTTTGTAAAAAAACACTAGTTACAGTGAATATTACGATCTCACTATCGCATAGTATTATATGTAGGTATCGAAACTCGTCTTGGTCCTTGTTGTTCCAGTCTAGAGACTATAAATAATTTAATTTATGCACTCACGCACTGCCCTGCCATTATTAACGCCCAATATTAACATCTGAATACTTGCAGCTTCGCTGCTTACTTAGCGATTGCAGTTATACCATAGAAATACATAATATTTTCGCAACTAACAACACTGATAAGGAGGAATAACTGAGCTGTGTAACTTTAGCAAACAATACTTACCCGTCATCATTACAAAATATTTGGTTATCGTATCGTGATACCATAGAAATAAATAACCGGTGAAATTTTTTAGAGGCTTGATAAGATACCGGTGAAATGGTGATTGTGATATCAGGCAGAAACCTAATATAAGTAAGCTCGATACGTTTAATATGATCTAATATGCGTCGTAATGAATATGTTGCAGTATTACAAACCAAGAGAGATTAAACCTATTTGTCGTCCCACGCGTTTCTGCAACCGCGAGGCAAATATATTTCGTAAGGCGAAATCGCAACATCGCTTATTTTGCGTTTTCGAAATGGCTTCGTCATCCCAAAGCTTTTTGTATTAACATCTGAGCAAATTGGTATTGTCTTACTATATTGCACATATTGAAATGTAAATGAGCCTCACAATTGCGCTTGTCACATAACGCTGCGAAATCAACTTTATTAATTAATTTTATCAGCGAAGCCAATGAAAGTTAACAGTTTTTTTAGCGAAATAAAAATAATTTATGTAAATGTATGTAATTTTAAGGGTGTGCCTTCGATCGGCGCACCTACCATAAAAGACAAACGCTCGATTGTTTCGCCTTGTGCAAACATTATGAAATGGAGCGCAAGGAGCTGTACACAACGCTTAAGCATAAGCAGGCCGTTTTGCAAATCTGCCGTTACAAAATGTAGAAGGATTACTCAAAGACTCCGTGACACTGAACACCTTGGCCCGTCCCCCGCATGTTAATCATCTATATAACACATTGTTTCATTATTTTAAATATCGTCAAATTAGTTACGCTTTCGGCCAGATTTAAAATGACAATCATCACTGGCGTATATATTTGGCAGAGCTCATCGAGAACGAATATAGCCGACGTTGCTTAATAAAATTAGCCCTAGTACAGTGTAACCGAACAGCAATTTAAGGAATTACTCAGTCCGCAACCACGCTCGTTACATATTGCAAGCTCTTGCGTCGAAATCTGCAACTACTAGCTTTAATGATTTATTATCGTTCTAATTCCGTTGCTCACTGTAAATTTGCAAAACACCTCATATTACATGCCACGCAATAAGGAAGATGAACATATGTACGTCTTGATTGTTTCTCGTTTCCGACTTAAAATAATGAGGCGGAAGCGATTGCAGGGCGGAACAATCGTCCATTCCGGCTGCGTATGAGCCACGGCGGAAACTGCTCAGGCGCTCGCGGATGTGGATTTACTCTTTTATTTGTCAGCCGATCTAGACTGCATCTGTCGAGCGACAAACGTATACAGCTGCCCTTTATGGTATTCTCGTTACAGCGACCTCCACAATCGAGAGCGCTGCGCACGCGCACCTGTCGCCAGGTGTCCCCACTCAGCTCCACTCCTAATGTGTAGGTGGTTATGATTGAAACATAATTAACCTCATCGCAGTTATACTGGAGCTGATGCGAAACTCGTATCTGTGGAGTATCGCTGTCACACGAGTATTATTAACACTTTTTACAACGAGTCAGTCATTATACATATATGTACTACATCCATGATGTGGGAGCATCAGCTTTTTACTTTCTGTGAATTTCACAACTTAAAGTTCGAACGTAACAGTGTGTTATGAAAGAGAATACTAAAACTGGTGTACTATTACCAACGCAATTTCTTCGCGTAACATCACGAACGACAGAGTTAGTACTACCAGAATTATGTGATAATGTAAAACATGTCATTAGTTGCATGTTCTTAATTTTAATATACATATGCTTTAGCACTTATTATAAGATACATAGTACACAATAGACTTTTCCGCGAAGAAATGTGTGCCTACAAACTTACGTTTAGTAGGTCAGAGAAAGTATTTCAACACGGATAACAGTAAAACATAGATATATCTGAAGGAGTCAATGAACGGAAGTAATTCACGCGTGGTGACATGCAGTCGAACGTTTATCGAAGCTTGCGTAAGTGCCTACATACGAAATTCCAAAGTCCGCCGATATATTAAAATTGTTATTGTATAATCTTTTAGACATTATCCTAAACAATTTAAACCTATTATGAAGTCTTTCTAAATATTTATAAACGCTTTCCACGGCAATACTGTTTCTTCTTGTAACCGCGTGATTGCAAAACCCAGAGGTCGCGCTTTCTTCGTTCGCAATGCCGGAGAAATTGTTGCGACACGCCGCCTCGTACACCGACCCCGGGCTAGAAAGTCGTCCGCTCACCGGAATTAACACTCGCGACCACGTAACGGTGTAATTGCAACAATTCGAGATTGGAGGGAGATCAATGAGAGTTTGAAATCTCTTTACTGGCGAATACGGGGCGCTTTCTTTGTTGCGCAATTGTCGCGTAATACAGCCGAGGTCGACGCCCGTTACTTGAATTTATGAAGGATGAGATAACATCGCAGAGTAACATTTGCGCAACGCGCTCTGGAGTAACGCCGCAGTCTCCCGAATTGCAACACGGGACTATTTCGGCACGTTGGACCGCCGCCCGGGCTTGCAACATGCCATATCGCAACGCCTCATAATCCATTGTCAGTTGTTCAGTTGTGACATGCGTCCCGAGAGCGGACGCCGCCCGCCTGCCAAATACGGCCTGAATTACACCGATAGAAAGTCACATGATCTTCTTACTTTGCTAAATGTCAGCGGTACGTTGTCGTACTGGTGATGACGCTCACCGGCTCATTGACGCTGCATTCGATTTTAAAACTAAAACAATTTTGCAACCGATGTTCACATTAGCGTTTTCGCAAGCAGCCCAACGCTTGGTTTCAAAACTTACGCCTTGCGTTATCGCGGCTCCGATAAAGCGAGCCATGCCGCAGCCTGTGCGGTTTTGAGACCTAAATTCTGTAGTCGATATAGAACGTGGAACTTATCACAAAACGATATTTATTTTAGTTTTATGGGAATGGCAGATGGCATGATTTCATAAATTGTGTCGACCCATGTAAACCACTAAAGATAAATTATTTATTATAAAGTGAAAAGTCGTAGTAATATCATGTGCAATAGAAAGTAATGATGTAGCAGCGTGCAGCATGTGAGTGAGCAGTGGGAACGTGTAGGATTGCACAATGCGCGCGGCTGTGTGTAATTGGGCAGTCTGGATGGTTTCCCAACTTATCCCGGCTTCTCCGCGCTGTGTGGCAACGCGCTTACGACATCACATGTACCTACAATGCGGGTTACGAAAACTTATGACTAACTATCGTCGCAGGGCACAGAAATATCGGTATGAAGAACGGACGAATTATGAATTGCTGACGGAGCTATTAAGTGTAGCGTTTCGCAAGAAGCGTGTTCGACGCATCGAGACGGTTTTGTGTATCGTCGCACACAAAGCGTTAACCATCGTTGCGCAAGCGCTCGTCATAGCGATATAAAGTCGAGCAGGAAGTGCATGCATGTGTGCTGCATCTGTGCCGCGGCTGCCATTGTTTATTACGAAATTGTCAGGGTTGAGTTGAGCAATGACGGTCATTGCGAAACTTGCAGCGGCGCATCCCGCTAATTGTGGGCGATCTCCCACACTATGACCTACGTGCGTATAGCACATATGATTTTTTGTGAAATAGATATATTAAGATGACTTCTGCCTGGATAACATCGCCCAAGGCAAAGGCAAATTACAGAACAAGCTTCCTGCTTGTTGTTCATAATTCAAACGAAATATTTATTAGTTAATATTATTGCGATTCATACGTGACTCAATAAAGCAAGTTTACGTTGTAGAAATATGCTATACCTAAAGTCATCACGACCGCAATTATAAATAATTTGATTATTAGGTAACACTAATTTAAACAATATTATTTGAACATTGTCAATAATTAGGTATTTATATAAGCATGATATATACATATATATACGTCAATCTTAAATCGTAGCGGAGCGACCTCGCGAGCGGAGGCAGGTAGAGCAAGTCTAGCGCGATGCCGGTGGTGTCCTTTCGCGGTCCCGCGTCCGCAACCGAGAATCCTTCGAGGCCACTCGCCCGCGCCCGCGCCCGCGCCCGCACCTCTCGGAACACGCTCGGAAATCCGGCCAACCTTCCGACCAGCTTACGACACCGTGTAACTTATTTATAAGTTGCGAAATACGAATCGATTGCAACTGCAGACATCGCACTTTAGCCTTGCTGTAAGGGATTTAATTAGGATCATTGCGCAGTAGCCTAAAACGGATACGAGGACTCCTTCTCCGCTCACTGCCCAAAAAGGGAAGTGACGTCACCCATCTGACGACCAGGGTTACAATATTGAACACACGCGCTTCCTATAATTAAATCGAACAAAATGTTTTCAAATCGAAATATACATATTTTACCAAATATGCATATTTCGACAAATATAAACATTACGAGCGACACGCTTCTAAACCGATTGCGAAAGTCATAATGAGGGTAACCTTTAGTTAGAACGGCGTATGATATTGTCACGATCGATTAATAAATATGTATGTTGCTCATAAATCACTATCTCCTTATAACTCGCTTCTCAAATTATCACAGTGTTGCGTTATGTTAATCACGGTAGGCCTTCGTTCCGCAGTTGTACAAGGAGGGGCTACGTTAGCGCCACTGACTGGCGCACTATTTGTCAAGCAGTGGAGACCGCAACCTGCTAGTTTTGTAACTACTTTAAGGAAACCTGATGTTTATTGCAACTTTCGGAATTCACGCGTTTCTTCACAACCAATTTGGCTATCACAAATTCTTAATAACAATCACGATTGAAATAACTAACACCGTTCTCAAAGATCAATCAATATACCGTTTCCCCGTTGGCTATAATTAGGGCGTTTAAAATATCGCGTGCATTAAATATACCGCAGCAGCAGACTGTTTAGTGGCTGCTCATATGCACCTGCCTCACCTTAATACCTAGTATTTACATGTCCACAATTTTATTGATACTCTTTATGCTTCTCATTTTACTTCAAAGTCGATGGTTGGAACTATAATAAACGGAAGGCATTATTCATTCAACTGTGTAAATATTAGTAGTTCAATAACACTCCCCTGGGAATGAGTGTCTCGTTCAGCTTACATCGAAGACCGTGCCCGTTTCATATCTACATTATTCATAATCATACAAAACGGTGTACTGTTTCGAACTCTGCATTTAATGCATTTCGAAACGATGCGGCGGCTGTGAAATACGAGGTCGCAGTGCGCCCAAAGCCAGAGATGTGATGAAACAAAACCTATTGCATCATCGAACAGCTTTATGGTGTGCCATGTAATTATTTACGTGACATTACAGTCCCATAAGCAGAAACCCTTGAATGGGAAAATTATTTTGCAATGATCGCGAGCTTTCCGCTTTAACGTGCAGTGCTTCGCTAATTAGTTGTACGCGCGAACCGTTAATAGTAGCCAGTCAAAGGATCTCGCACAAAGGGATTCATTACGGACGAACGCTTCGAATTATATTATATTGAGCGATATTATGTGACTATCAACTTATATTCGCAACTTATTTGGGTCACCGGTCGATGCACGTCTGATGCAGTTGACCCGTTAATATAACGGGTTGACCCGCCAATATAACTATAGTTTGCGATCTGAATACAAAACAAGACTATCTAATGTGCTTATTAAATATATGTTTCTTTTGTTTTAGGACGACGCTCAAGCTCGAGTCGTTGGAAGATGCGGTGGTTTTAGACGATCCCGAAGAAGATCTCCTGCAAGACAAGAGAGGCTGCCCCGCGTACGTGTCGCCGGAGATATTGAGAGCTCACCGGACGTACTCCGGCCGCGCCGCCGACATGTGGTCCCTCGGAGTCATACTCTACACGATGCTCGTTGGAAGGTGTGTACTATGAATTAAAATATTTTAACTAAATACCACGACGTTTCCCACGCACTCCAATAAATAATAAAATAAACGGTCACAAACCACCTTACATTTCGCGCATAAATTAATATTTTAAATTAGGTTAGTTGTACTTAGGTGAATAAATAACACGTAGGGCAGTAGAATGGCGGGGTGGGCGTCTTCACCTGCCAGGCGTGGGACTTACCGTTTTTAGAGAAGTCGAGTCGAAGCGACCGTTGGGCGAGGGATGATCACCTGTCGTCCGTTACGCGCCAACGACTAGCAATTATATCACCCACATATACTTGTAGTATTGAAATCATCGCCGCACCTGCCTCGGTCATGTGGCGAAGACGTTGTTCCCGAAACGAGCTCCATACACCTGCCGTTCGCGATCCTTTGTTTTCTACCTTTTTCGAGCCGCGCCGGTAATTTAAATTCGAAACTCGGGATTTCGCCGCAATCGCATCGCTTCACCTGTCGCCGGAAGGGTTCCTTTACCTGAGTTTTTGTTTCGCGCATCTGCTCAAATGACAATCAGCTCCCATTAATTTTGACTTTGCTTTGAAAAACTAATGATTTGGGTTGCGTCTAATGAATGTGTCTAGCTTTTAAATATCGATAAGCATCTCGACTTAACGGCGTAATAAATTAGGAGTGCAGATTTGTAAAAAAAATTGAGACATTCAATTACGACCGGCCTTTCGTTTTGTCTTCTGCCCAGCATGAAATATGCTTGACGACATTATTATTAACCTTCCATTTCCTGTTTCCAGGTACCCGTTCAACGACTCGGAGCACGCATCGCTGTTTGCCAAAATATCTCGTGGTTATTTCGTTGTTCCTGAATGCTTGTCGTCCCGAGGGAAGTGTCTCATACGGTCGTTGTTGCGCCGCGAAGCCTGCGAGCGTCTCAGTGCGCAGGATGTGCTCCGCCACCCGTGGCTGGCGCGAGACCCTCGCAACGAGCTGCCTCCGCGCGCCGCCACCACCCACGACCGACTTGTGCCAGACGTGCCCTTGGAGCTGGATGACTAGACCGGTGCTGGCATCGGTCCTCCCGAGTCACTCCCGAAGGCCTAATGACAGCTGTTCATAAATTATGTCACAAAATTCAAATTTGACAAGAGATAGGTTTGATTTCGTTAAATTCGACATTTTTATCTGTTAATTTGATAATTTCTATGTGTAATATTGCAAAATTTGTAACGTCACACTAACTAGAGGAGGTCTCAAAAAAACATCAGCTGTAACAGAGACAGGGTTTTGGTCAAAATATAATGAAATAAATGTGACACAATTTATGAACGGCTAAGCTTGCGGGTGTTCGGACACTCCGTAAATCCCAAGCCAAATAGCTCTCCGGAGATTGTAATTAGTGATCGCGAGCGGCGGCCGGACCGTCCCTCGCATTTATTTATATACAAATTAACTAGATGAACGCATACAATGAGAAATTTACTACAGCGTCGAGCTGTGGTATAGTTGTAACGTTCGTAATGACAGTTAGTGAGACTGATATCGCGTTTTGTGTTATCGAGCTTTCCATCTTGTTTAAATGTCGGCGAAGTGACGTAACTGCACTTTAAAAAATATTGTTCATTTTTATCAAATTCGATCTTAATATAATTACTATATTATTACGTATCGTAACAATTGGTCCGTTTTGTAATATATCACGAGTAATGCCACTTCGCTCTTAAACTGTAAAGCCCAATCGTTGGATCAATCAGCTGACTCGCTAGTTAGTACTACGTAGGTGTATATTTTGTATTTATATATGAGAAAATTTATATATCGTGTAATTGTGATCTCCACCGATTATTTATCGATTACTTGTTTGCCATTACGTTGCAAGAGTGTCTTTTGACAGCGTTCAGTTGCTTCCATCAGAGTTATATTATTATGTATTATTTTTTTTTTTTTTTTTGGTTAAATCGTGATTGTATTCGGCGTATTATGTGAAAATTTATTTGTTATCTGTATCGATCAATTATTCGCATCACCTTGTACCGAATAAGATCGTTTGGTTTGTGCCATTTTTATTTAATTTAAACTAATTTATTCGTTGTTGTAATTGACGGTGTGATGGCGGCACTTCTTCCTATTATTTAATTATTATTACCGTTTGGTACTTGGTGTTGTTAATCGATTATTGAGATCATTTTTTTTTGTATCGAATCGTTCCAAATCGATGTTACCATGATTGTCAAAATTGTTGTTTTTGTTTTGTAATAATCAGTCTTGTTACATTGCCTTGGATTCCTGTTGGATCTTTCATAGTTGAAAGCGCATAAGTAGTCAAGTCTTTCATTTGAAAGCGAACTGTACAATAGTAGTTACTGTAAAATATACTATTAATACTTTAATTTATACACTGTACATAGAGCTAAGGTTAAAATAAGATTATCAAAAAAAGGAAGAATGATAGAGGGAATAAATCATTTAGAAAATTATATCGTACTTTTACTATATACCTATATATCTATCTACCTTTGAAGTTTACACAACATATCATCTAGTTATATAATTTTGTAAATATTTTTTTAATTATTTATAAATAAATATTTAAAAAAAGCCTTGGTTTAACAAACGATAATCAAATTACATTGAGACTTATTAAAATTAAGGAAGGAAGATTTATTTATTTAGAGAATGATATCTACTTTAAACAAAGTAGTAGTAGAATAAAAAAAACAAAATTAAGAGCACCTTCAAAAATCAATAAGATTTTTCAACAAGTCACACACAACTCCACTAGCTGAAGCAACCAAAATACTATCTATATAAAACATTTTTTTTTACTTCGCACTTGTATATCGCATAATAGCAGAGTAGGCAGAGGGAACCTGGGAACCTAGTGTTGAGACACTCCGCCCCCATTAATATACTTCCGTCTCCCCCTTTCTGCCGTAAATGAGTAGTGAGACTAAACGCTACGCTTTTGCTCGTAACCAGATCGAAGAAATTAAAATATTTCTAATATGTAAAGAGTATATTATATATAAAGTATTTCGTATATTAATGTATTTACTTTACAAAAGAGTATCGTTATCAAGTCATAATTAATCATCGCTGACACTGCACTGAGCGTCTGTTGAAGACAATGATATGAAAATATAACCCAAGTGAAATGGAACCCAAGTGAAATGGAATGTAGTGAAGTAAACGCATCAATATTGTATAAAAAAATAAAAAAAAATTGTACTTAAACTAAATGGGTAAGTCAAATCATTAGTCGCTAAATACTCTTCTTTAACGTATGATTAGGAGATTTTTAATAAAAAAACACGTGATCACATAAAATACATTTACCTAAGTGAATAAAAGAAAAGAAAAAAAATGTGATTGCTCTTAGTTATTTAAATTTTAAATTGCATAAATAGCAAGTTATATTTTAATAGCTTCAATCTGTAACCCGCTCATGAAAGGATAAGCTATAGGAATTTAGTGTTAAGACACTACGATTCGTTAGCGAAACTCAACGCTGCGCTTTGCCTCGTTACTAGAGCGAGGAATTGAAAATATTGAATATTTTCTTTCCTCGAGTGGGGATCGAACCCACAACCTTTTGCGTTTACAGTCGCACGTAGACGCAGTCGCACCTCTGCACCATTACAGGCCTTATATTTTTACAATAACAAAAAAAGTACTTACCCAGTTAATAAGTTAATTGTATACACATAAAGTCATAATACACGATTTTTTACCATATCCATAAAAGTACGTAAAATATTATTGATATCTACTTATTTTATCACTTTTAATTATTGAGGAAAATTTAATAAAATAATCTCACACAATTTTCTGTACACTCCGCAAATATTAGAGCTTAGTGATAAAGACCTTAGTCACCTTCAGCCAAAGTCTAGACATCGCAGATGACTGAACTCGGTACCACACTTTGGAATTGACATTTGCTTATTGCATATTGTTTCTATAATATATTATATTTTAATAAAAGATTTACAAGTACGTTCTTACTATTATGACTTATAAAATGTACAATATGTCCCAAATTATATTTAAATATGCTTACGCTAGTTTTTTTTTTTGTTATTCACGATGTTAAAAGATCTATTAATATTAATAACTGTAAGTACTTTAATTACTATCAATCTATAATAATTTAATTCTACCATTTTCATTTTCAGTTTATAATCAGATCGGATAAAAATCTTTGATATTAGAAAATATGTTTAAATAAATATATAAAATATTTAATAAATATTTCATAACAGAAATAACGTCTAATTAAATTAATTAGACGTTATTTCTGTTATGAAATCGTTTATCATTTAGTGAAGTTCATACAATGTTCACTTCCATTTTGTACATTGTTATGTTGGTAACTAATTCGAATTTCGTTGAAGCAAATTTGTGTCAATATTTATTAAATATTTTATATATTTATTTAAACATATTTTCTAATATCAAAGATTTTTATCCGATCTGATTATAAACTGACAATGAAAATGGTAGAATTAAATTATTATAGATTGATAGTAATTAAAGTACTTACAATTATTAATGCAACAAACAAATTAGCGGGGCGCTAGTGTAAAAAAATTTTTTTACACTAGCGCCCCGCTAATTTGTTTGCGTGGATTAAATCGGGAGTTAATTAGGGAGTGAATTAATAAAAAAAGATATACATATCTAGAGTAGAGTCCGTCAGACCGCAGGGGCACAAGCGTGCGACTGTAAGCTCAACAGTAGTAGGTTTAATTGCCACTTAATTGTCATATTTACATTTACGTTCTGGTAAAAAGCGTGGCGTCAAGTTTCGCCAATAGGTTTTGCCTTAAAAATTCACCGAAAAGGTCTTCTGAAGTTCCTTCTGCCTACTCGGTATATGCAGGATACAGTGTAAATAGTGTATTTATGTAAATATATTACTAGTGACCCGCGACGTCAGCTTGGATTTTACTATTTTATATACTATTTTTTTATTAATTACTTTCTTGTTCCAATAACATTATTACTTTTAAGACAATACTTTAAAATCTAAGATTTTATCGAACTAAATATTTCAAATTGACATACTTTCTTTTAGTAACTCCGGTTGAAATAACAAAAAAAATAAATATTGAGGGAAGGTTGCCAACATACAATAGTGAAAATCACATTTAAATCTAGACTGCCGTTTCTACACAGACAAGCTAATAAACAGACTAAAAAATGAAAAAAAAAAAACAACCGTATTTTAGGCCCTTTTATTACATAAATAAACGCCCACTATAAGATTTTTTTAAATACATCTTCCATGTACAGTTCAGTGATTAGTTACAGATTTACTAAATATACCACTACGCCAATATGACAATCTCGTATAGCTATATTTTACATTTCAAAATTAAAAGCAGGAATACTTTGGGCCAAGGAGTTTAACAAATAAAACAAGCAAACACATTTATATTGGTTTATTTACACTACAGTTCTTAATAAAACAATGTATTAACGTTCAACTGAGTCTTTAATATTAGCAAATTGTTTATATTTGATATAAATTGTTTTCCCAAAAAAAAACGGATAAATATAATATATTTTTAAAAAGAAATAAAAAACCAAAACATATTTTATAAAAGATACACGTGTCGTGATGTAGATGAATTATAGTTTACAGGAGCAGCGCCATCTTTTATCTAATATTGAAATGACTACACAAGAATCATATTTATGTATATAGTTAATCTCCTTCATGTTTAATATTATTTATATTTTATACCATCTGTGACGTTAATATATAAAAAAAATACAAATCAAAACTTTAATATAATCGTATAATATTTCCACATTGATTGAAACCAAATGTTCTAAACAAATATTTTACAATAAAAAAGTCAATAAAAGTGAGGAGATATCACAATTACTTATATTACTCAAACGATACAAACACTTTTTTAACATTTTATTAAGAAAAAAAAACTATAAAGTTATGGCAAAGCGTGATCTATTCAAATAACCTTATTAAAGATTGAACTTCACCACCTGTTTTTATATAAGATATTATTTAAAAAAAATCATTTTCATACATATATATAATATTTGTTTCTGATCAACAATTGAATTACTAAATACAATAATATCAACACTATTTATTATAAACTAATACAATCGTTCGGCTTTGCTCGGTCCGTGGGCGGCCGCGTATTCTTGCATACGACGCTCCAGCTCAGGACGGAAATGCCTTATAAGTCCTTGTACTGGCCACGCGGCGCCGTCGCCTAGCGCGCATATTGTGTGACCTGCAGATACAAAATATCATTAGTATTTAATATACATGTTAGTTTGATGTTTATTTGAGTGATTGAAGATATATTTATTTGCAAATCTTTATTCTGATACCGATGAACGATTATTTTGAAGAATTGAACTTTATTTTGTTGCCGTTTGTTATTTTGCTATAAGAGTTAAAAAAAGGTTAAAAAAATTATATAAATGTCAGCAGAAAACCAATAAATTGATCTATGATTGGTCTAACAAGAAAATTTTATTACTTTAAATTAATGCTCTGTCACAGTATATATAAATATGTTTTAAATCATTTTAAATTAAATAAATAAGCATGTACTAGAATAAAAATAATTTTATTATAAAGAAATGATAACAAGGCAAAGCGCGGCGTTGAGTTCCGCCATTCAACACGCAATGCCTAAAATTCGGCGGAAAGTGGGAAACGGAAGTGGAACGGAGTGTCTTAACACTAGGTTCCCGGGTTCCCTCTGCCTACCCTGCCTCGAGCGGGATACAGCGTGAATAAATTGTAACTTGTTTTAAATCAACGTAAAAGTATGGTCATGTGGTATTTCCATATATAAGAACATATTGTTATGCATGGTTAAGAAAATATTTTTTATGATGTGGCAAATATTATTGTATCATACTCATAAATACATAGTTAAATTAGTAAAATTGTTATAAAATTACCTTCAATTTGTTTGGAGATCTCCCACAACATGTCAATCTCTTTGGGTGAAGCGTTACCGTCGACGAATCTTTAATAATAAAGTATTTATTATAATAAATAAATTTATTCAACAATGCGGAATGTAATTACATAAGAAATTAATTAAAATTTCAAACACACAATTGTTTCTCGGTTGTATGTGATAGTTGATGGTTTTAAATACAATACAATTCAATTTTAATATTTCAAAACTGATACTGAACATACCCTACATTGACACGCAAAAGTGTTTTAAGAATTTACCATTTTTTTTATTTTTGCAAAAATTTAAATAGTTTTTCCAGATACAGAGAAATGTAAATAATAAGAACTGTAAAAAACAGGTGCAGTTCCATTTGAAAAAAAAATCTCAGTAGAGAAACAGACACAGTTATGTTAGAACTGACTTTCATAATTTTTTTAACAGAATATTTTTTTTTAACAAGGATTATGAATCCTAAAAACTACACACAAAATCTGAACCCGCACTAACCTGTAAATAATCTTATTCATCCACGACACGCCCTCCCTGCACGGCGTGCACTGCCCGCACGACTCGTGCTTGTAGAACATGATGAGGCGCGCGATGGCCTTCACTATGTCCGTAGACTTGTCCATCACGATGATGGCGGCTGTGCCCAGAGACGTCTGGGCAGCTACCAGACCGTCGAAGTCCATTAACACTGTTTCGCATACGCTGTTGACAGGAAATAAGGCTATTGAACATTAACATAGAAATATAAAAATTAAAGTAAGATAATTTATTGCATAAATCTTTAAAAGGAAAAACCAATAACAAACAATAACATAACAATTAATAATTTTTTTAGCCAAATAGATTCATACAAGATAATACAAGAGCAGCATATTTGATTAGTAATTTGTAATAATATTAGACCGATTTCAGTCAGTCTGACAGTTTGAGGTTCAATTCCTGCTCGAGCAAATAACATATTATTATTGTCACATCTGGTAACAAGGCAAATCGCGGCGTGGAGTTCCGCCATCGCAACGCCTCCAGAAATCGGTGAAAAGTGAGGAATAATATTATCTTAACACAAGCTTTCCCCTGGCACCACTGCTATATGCGGAACACCGCGTAAAGCTGTATACTAATACCCTACGCCACAAACCTAAGTTCAAAAAAAATCTCCTTAATAAATAAAACAACAAATACCTTAAAGAAAATAATTGTTCTAGTCATAATTGCATAAGAGAAGAGATTACAAAAATGACGACCATTTATTAAACAAACATTAATTATGTATAAACCTAGAAAAAATAAATTTTCAAATTGTCTCTCACTCTCTCAGCCTCACGCTGTATCCCGCACGAAGCGGGGTAGGCAGAGGGAACCCGGGAACCTAGTGTTAAGACACTCCGTTCCACTTCCGTTCCCCACTTTCCGCCGAATTTGAGGCATTGCGTGTTGAGTGGCAGAACTTAATGCTACGCTTTGCCTTATTACCAGAGCGAAGAAATGAAACATTAAGTATTTATATTGAAAATATTAAATATTTCATTTCCTCGACTGGAACCGAATCGAACCCAGAACCTATCGGTTACAGTCACACGCTTGCGCCGCTGCGCCACGACAGGCCTTAATTTTTTTTTTCAAATTGTGACAAATCCATTCTTTCAAATTCAATAATAGTTTTCGATATACTACAAACATATATACCATAATATGGAGCTCAAACAATCTTTTTTTACTAGCAGCTATACAACTACTTGTACATCTAAAGACAAATATAAATTAACTCACTCCTTAGGTATCAAAGGTGTAGACGAACCACCAGGTATGATGGCCAGCAGGTTGTCCCAACCCCCGGTAACACCTCCCGCATGTCTCTCAATCAATTCCTTGAGAGGAATACTCATTTCCTCTTCCACTGTACAAGGAGTGTTAACGTGGCCTGATATGTTGAACAACTTGGTGCCACTGTTACGCTGACGCCCGAAGGACGCGAACCAGCTACCACCGCGACGACAAATTGTCTGAAATTGAATATATTTAATAATTGTTTTTAATTATAAATTTATAAATATTATGAAATTATAATTTGAAATTATAGCCGAAGCAGGCTTCAATATCAGGCTCTCAAAGTGAGGGCAATGGACATTGATTATATAATATTTTTAAAATGTACAAAGGTGGAAAAAGGATGGCATTGCGTTTCACCACTCAATATGTAATACTTTAAAAGATTAGTGTGGGGTAAAAATTGGCGAACGGAGTTTCTTAACTCAACATATTGTTGAGTTAAAAAAACTCCGCACCTCTTACAATTTACATAGTAATCAACCTAATAAAAATCAATAAATAATACAACTCATATTTTAAAAGGATATGTTGATAAATAAGAAGGTACTCACCGGAGCTACAGCAATAGTCTCAACATTATTTACAGTAGTGGGACAACCAAAGAGCCCTATGTCAGCTGGGAATGGGGGCTTCAAACGGGGCTTGCCCTGTTTACCCTCAATTGACTCTATTAGAGCAGTCTCCTCGCCACATATATAGGCTCCAGCACCACGGTGCACAAATACATCAAAATTGTATCCTGAGCCGCAGGCGTTTTTTCCTATTAAACCAGCTTGATATGCCTGCCAAACAATAAATGAAATAAACTTTCAATAAAACTTATTTAAAACTTATTATTTTTGTTATCCATATGCCTGCCACCAAGGTCATGAATGCTATGTTGCGGTTTCAATTTTAATAAAATATGGTACATGTATTAAGTTATACCACTCATGATTTCAATGCAGTGTTCTCTGACTTCTAAAACAAACTAGAAAAAAAACATAAGTATTACCTCAGCAATAGCCACTTGTAAATTGCTAGCTTCATTATAGAATTCTCCTCTTATATAAATATATGCAGCTTGAGCTCCCATAGCTTTACCAGCTATAAGACAGCCTTCAACAAGCTTGTGAGGATCATGACGCATAATCTCACGATCTTTACATGTCCCTGGCTCTCCTTCATCAGCATTCACTACTAAATATTTGGGGCGCCCATCCGATGGTTTATTCATGAAGGACCATTTCATGCCAGTTGGGAAACCAGCACCACCACGTCCACGAAGACCAGAAGTTTTAAGCTCATCTTTAAAGTATTTTTTTTATTATTTTTTTATACTAAATAATGTATGTGTATTAAGTAAATATAACAAAACAATGGATATTAGTCTATTGAAAAATCTTTTGCTTGGTTAGAATATTGCTTTAAGTTGTGCAACCATATAAACGAAATAAAAAAATATGTATCTAATTTTCTATCTTAATCAAGCTAAGCTAAATGATAGACATATCGACTTAGAATATCATACATTTATTATGGTTATACGTACTGACAATCCAATCTGTTCCCTTGAGCAGGATCTCCTTGGTCATGAACCAGTCTCCACGGCGCAGTGCACCTTTCAATCGCCAGTCATGACGTCCATACAAATTAGTAAAGACTCTATCGCTGTCTGCCAAAGGTCCAAACTTGGTCTTGGTGCTTTGAGTTTGTTGGTATCGAACAGAACCATTGTTGATACTGGCTAATGGTCCAATTAAACCTGCAGAAATCCGTCAAAATTATGTAAGCTGTCCCACTACGCATAACAATTATTATATATTTTGTAACCGTAACATTTTACAATTTAGTATGTTTCACGATATATAGCTTGGGTTTAAGATGATTACCTAAATGGTTCTTCGAACCCTGAATAATCCTCGCCAGGGCACCAGCCATTTTTCTATTTTGTGGAAAAAAGTTACGTTTTATATTGTCATTGAAATATGTCAAACATATGTCAATACAGATTTATAGTAAGAGTTTAAAATACAGGCTATAAAAATTGGTTGTAAAGCAGATAAACAAGTTAACCAGACCCTAAAAAAGCATTGAACCATAGAAATGATGACTAGTATTATAGTAATTACTTAGTAATTACTTATGACCAATATTATAATATATTATAGTCAATTTTACTATTATAAAGTAAGATTTTAGGGGCTGTAGACCTAAGTGATCATTCAGCATAGCTGATATGTTGAGAATTATTGGCCTATCATACCGTACCTACCGTTGGCATGTACTTCACCGAAACATTATAAAAGTTAAATAAAAATGAGTTAAAATTCATAATACTGGTAATATACATTTCAAGTATACATTTTCAGTCAAGTATACATTTTGTTTGGGTATTCTTTCAAGACTTATCATAAAAAAACAAACCAATCCGATGAGCTCTTCATGAAATTAATTACAAAGTAATAGATCGGAGAAAATAAAACATCTTTTGATGGTGATTTCAATAAAAATGTGAACGTTACCAAATTATGATTGAAAATTAAATTATTTATTGTATTGTAATAATATATAACATAATAATTATATTATGATTTTTCATCTTAATAGTCCAAGTCTTTTTTCTCAAGTAATTTATATTAACATTGAATATTCAATTCATTTTAACCATCATATACACACACACACACACACATTTATATATATATATATATATATATATATATATATATATATATATATATATATATATATATATATATATATATATATATATATATATATATATATATATATATATATATATATATATAAAAAGTAGTGAAATAGTAAATTTACCAGTGAAAACCGATTTTGAAAACCTAGATTGGATATTATGATATAACAAACTTTCTTCCTTTTATAGTACCTAATATCTATTCATCCCGCGATAGGTAGGTAGCTATATATTTGATATTGTGCTAATACGGTGCAGTTTTGACGTTTAAGGTTGTGACAAGTGACAACTGACAAAGTCTGATTCTGAAAATTTTACAATGTCAGATATTAATGAAAATGACCATGAAATTGAAATATTTCATGACAACAACAAATCGGAATTGAATCAAGTCAAAGAGCAACGACGTATTTAAACAAGTCTACCGCATAAAAAATAATATATATGCAATTTATGATATATATATTTTAAAATTATTTGCAACTTTTTTTTCTACAAAACGTATCAGACAGTAAATAAAGTATCGTTAAATGTGTTTTATATTATAATTGTTTGTTTCACTGATAAGATAATAAATAATTATTTAGTCACACATTTTTTGTCACTTTTAACCTTCAGTAATAGTATAAAAAATAAACCCGATAATCATTAAAAATGGCGGCTGTAATTCCTGCTGTTACTAGATTATCCAATAGAATAATAAGGATTCTTGGTTGCAATCCTGGTCCTATGACTTTACAAGGCACAAACACTTATCTAATCGGAACCGGGAAAAAGTATGTATACTGTAATTTTATTATATTCACTTATTAAATAAATTAATTTCTGCTTTATTGTATGTTAGGATTTCCATAAAAACTTTTTTTATTTTTTTAATAAATTTACGCATTATTAAATTATAGTAAGATTAATTGATTTTCCAGTCGTATATTACTTGACACTGGAGATAAAGATGTAAATGATTATCAAGTAAAATTAATGGAAGTGGTGAAGTCTGAACATGCTAATATTGAGCATATTATCGTAACACACTGGCATCATGATCACATTGGGGGTGTAGAAAATTTATACGGAACTATTGCAAGTCAGTAATTCTCTATAATTTTTAAATAGTTTTTCACCACAATTAAATCGAATGTTATTTTATTTTTACAACTTTAATAATTTATTCCTAGTCTATTTTCCAAAGCAGGGCATTCAATGAGAACCTAGTGTTAAAAAATCAACTTTTTCTCTGGTGAAATTGAAAACAATGCATGTGAAATAATTTAAGACCCACTGTATTTCCAGTGAAATAATGAAAACTATTTAAATAAAAAAAAATTCCACAGCCAGGGCTTTCACAGATCTAGATCTTACTGCACCATGATGATCTCTAACATTTATTCACTCACTGACTTGGCTTCACGTTGTATCTTGCACTATCAAGATAGGCAGATGGAACTTGGGAACCTGGTGTTAAGACACTTCGTTTTGCTTCCGTTCCCCATTTTCCACCGAAATTGAAGCATAGCATGTTGAGTGGCAGTCTCACCACCGCACTTTGACTTGATTCCAGAGCGCAGAAATAAAAACTTTGAATATTTAATTTGAAAATATTACATATGTCTGTTCCTTGAGTGGGGATTGAAACCACAACCTATTACTTACAGTCACACGCTAGTGCCCTTGCGCCACGACAGGCCTCTAACATTTATTTAGTTTTTTTTTTTTTTTTCTTAGTGAAGCTAAAAACGCTGTATCTCGCACGATGCAGGGTAGGCAGAGGGAACCCAGTGTAAAGACACTCCGTTCCACTTCCGTTCCCCACTTTCCGCCGAATTTGAGGCATTGCGTGTTGAGTGGCGGAACTCAACGCCGCGCTTTGCCTTATTACCAAAGCGAAGAAATGAAACATTAAATATTTAAATTGAAAATATTAAATATTTCATTTCCTCAACTGGGGATCGAACCCAGAACCTGTCGGTTACAGTCACACTCTTGTGCCGCTGCGCCACGACAGGCCTCGCATTTATTTAGTACTTGTTTAAATTAAGAATACCATTTTAATTATTAAAATTTTAGAAGAACCAAAAATTTGGAAACATAAAAGAGATATACATGATGGCCCAGATAATGAATTACCCAAAAGCCTACCACTAAATTGGCTTTCTGATGGTCAAGAGATCAAAGTGGAAGGCGCTACATTAAAAATTCACCATACACCCGGCCATACAACTGACCATGTTGTGCTGTCTTTGTTAGAAGAAAACATACTTTTTAGTGGTGATTGCATATTAGGTGAGGGTACCGCCGTGTTTGAAGATCTCTATACTTATATGCAGAGCTTGCAAAAGATATTGGATTTGAAACCTGATGTTATTTATCCTGGTCATGGCAATATTGTAGAGGTGGGTAAGATAGAATGCATTGATTTAATTTCCTTCTTTTTTTTTGTGTTTTGAACATATTGGTAAAACTTTCCACTTGCTATGCAAATTTGTGAAATGTTGAATAATGAAGCTCAATTCATTACCCTGAGCGAAATAAATGTACAAACATAGCTGCATCAATTCTTTTATACAGAAATAGATTTAATGTTATTTAGACCTTATTATCATGTATTCATTTAGCTCCACTTTATATGACTTGGCCTGTCATGATGAATGGGCACAAGCATGCGTGTAAATGTGACTGTTTGGATAATAAAAATAATAAATATTTAATTTCTCTAGAACAAATCGATCACTCCACAATTGGCCTCAAATATACATAATATGCAACTAAAGTTAATTAAAAGTAACTTTTATATCTTACTTCTAGGACCCCATACAAAAAATCCAATACTATATAGCACACAGAAACCAAAGAGAATCTCAAATACTTGAAGCACTAAAAGAAAATATGGATAAACAATTAAATGAAATGGACTTAGTTAAAATAATATATGTGGACACTCCAGAACAACTATGGCCAGCAGCAGCTTATAACGTGAACCACCATTTAACGAAACTAACTAAAGAAAATAAAATAAAGAATATTAGTATTGATGGAGAAAACAAATGGCAGTACATTGGATCTAAAAGTAGTTTGTAACAATTATAAAATGTCATCTGTGATAATAACAGGGACGGTGCTATATACAAGAGTGGATGGTGATAGATTAAAATTAAAATATTAATTAGTTGCAAGATTTAAAATTATCTCCAGATATTTTTTTACAACAAAGCTATAATAGTTTTATATTTTTTTTATGATAAATGTTGTTATATTTTTATTTGTTCAAATTCAGTTAAATTTTTTTTTTTTTCAAATCAAGCCAAAACTTACTTTCTATATAAATACATTTGAATGTGTGCCATTCCAATAATTAATTGGCTTTAAATGATATTGCTCCAGTTTTATTATATTATTGTAATAAAAGAATGATTGTTATCAATTTGTTTAATTCTTTTCACACAAGAGAAATAACAAAAATAGTTTAACATAATACATTGAGATTGGACAGAAGTTTACTATCCCTTATATTCTAAACTTATTAAACAATTACGCTCGATATTTAGTGTAATGGTACACAGATTTTTCTTTACTTAGTTCTTTCTTGACTTATTACTGGTTGATTCTGAACAGATTGAGCTTCTTTACTACAATAGAAGTTATCAAATAAATAAGAAAAAGTTTTAAAAGAGAAGAGAATTTGTTGTTAATAATTATGTATATAGTATATTATAAAGTTTTCATTTATATACATAATAAAGAAATACATAGAAATGGCCGTGCTGTCAAATAGTACTGTACGAATGTAATGTTTTTTTTTATATTCGCTGTCTACACAACATACAGGACAGAAAAAAAAATACTAATATATATATCTTTTATTTCATGTTATCATCCTGCATTCAGGAAAGTAGGCAAAAAGAATCTAGATAGTGTTAAGACACTCTTCTTTACTCTATTACACCGCAATGTTCGTCCATATTCTGATATGTTGCTTGTTAAGTGGCAGAACTTAATCTTAATAAGACAAAATGTAGCATAAGCGAGTACATGAAAATAATTTATTCCCCCGCATGACTTTGAACTCATAACTGTTGCGTTTAAAGTCAAACGTGCCACTGTGTCACAACAGTTCTTTGCTCTCATATAAAAAACTATAATTTTAAACATTCCATTGTCAAATCATTTGTTAGTTTTTTATGAAAAAAAAATAATGACTACAATTTTACTATAAGTGAAAATTATTGATATGTTCATTGAAATTATGAAGAAATTTTACTACTTTTTTTTAAAGTTGTAGTTAAATATACCTTCTAAAAAAATTTAGCAGTGAAAAATTAACCAACTTTCATAAAAAAAAAATTGTTGGTCAGAGAAATAGTGAATAATATGTTTATTGTTTATATTTCGCATCGACAAAGCCATTTAGTCAAAAAAAGCATAGTACAACAATGTTTTCCTTCTTGTATTGGTACACTATTGATAAAGAAGTAACTTGAGTCGCTTTAAAACTATAATTTTAAATAAATACATGACAATTTCATAATTGGATATTTTCATATCACAGAACAAAAATATGTATATTTTTTGCCCAATTTCAATCAATTGGCAATCCACAGAAACATAGATTATGCAGTTGTAATTACTAAATCGATAATTAATTCATTCATTAGCAACTACAATACTGAAGTTACTCAAAAGTTATGTGTACTTTTAATTTCAATATATATATACAGGCTTTTGTTACTGTCGGGGTCGTTTTAAACTGGGCCTCCATTTTTCCCTATCTATGTAATTGAGTAGAATCTCCTTGGTGACTGGTTTTTGTATGGACTCCCACACAGCTGTTAAACAAAAAGTAAATATTATTATTTTCTCATCTCACGATTACATTTAACTATTGTTTTTTTTATAATTGTAATTATATAAAAAGTAACAGACAATATGTTTTGTTATATGATGAACCCTACTTCCATCTCAAATTAGGAAACTGTTTACTTGCAGTTAAGTATGAAATCATTGCTTGGAATTTGGGGCCCTCCATTACGTGGACGGCGAAAAACACGAAATATCACGTGGGGAAGGGGGGGTGCAGTAAGACATCACGTGTATTATTTTTTCGTCAAACGAGTGTGCAAGAGAAAAAAAATCATTATAAATACATGTTAATTGAAGCTAATTTTATCAGCTTTAAGAGTCATTTTATAGAAATCGATTATCTCTACTTGTTCACGTAATAATAATTAATTAATTTCAAAAAGAAGCAGTGGAAATATGAAACTTTTAAATTTTTCAACATTTTGAAAAGCTATATAAAATTTAAAACTATATGTATTTTCTGAATCAGCTCGTCGAGTTTAATCGAACATCACAGAATGTTCCAAAAGTAAGATTTTAACGAAATATAGAAATAATACTCGAGATTGGGGTCCTCCCCCATCTTGGTCTAGCCTTAAACTTAACAATGTATTACCAAGGGAGGAGGGAGAAAAAAATGCAAAAAAAGCATGTATATATATATATATATATATATATATATATATATATATATATATATATATATATATATATATATATATATATATATATATATAATCACTAACCCAATTGGGTATTGTACCCATGAATAAAATCTATACATACCTTTAGCGGTTCTATAACTGTTAGGAAAGGATTTATCAGTACGCTCCCTCATGAACACCCATTGTTTATTCTCATATTTGCACTCAATAATTTTATTATTCAAATGTTTGATGGCCGACGTGACTTTCATTTGAGCGAACGGCTTCTGCAATTGTCCTACGTACAGTGCACCCACTTTCTGTGGCAGTATTCTGTCATAAAAAATAATAACATTACAATGTAATAATTAATTGAATTATTAGAGGTCTGTCGTGGCGCAGCGGCACAAGTGTGTGACTGCAAACGCGGCAGGTTGTCAGTTCGATTCACGCTTGAAGAAATTAAATGTTTTCATGCATAATATACGCATAAATGCGCCACTCAACACGCAATGCCTCAAATTTCGGTGGTAATTGGGTAACGAAACGGAGTGTCTACTAGGTTCCCAAGTTCCCTCTGCAAACCCTGACATATGGAGCGTGAAGTTATTACTTAATGGGTTCCATCGTTTTGGGAAATAAATTAATTCGATACAATCGAATCATATAGACATTTCGATTTTTTTTCTATCACATAATTATGAAAGTTAAAATTATTTGTATTTCTAACCCCATGCCGCTTTCTATTTCTATTTTAAGTTTAAAATCGATACTGTTCATATCACTGGGCTTCCATTTGAGCACGTGTGGACATGTGCCTGCGACGTAACCCTGGAAATTAATTATAATTTGGATATATTTATAAATAAGAAACAAATGTACATTTCAGATAATTTAGATAATAGGTATGTACATACGTATATATATATATATATATATATATATATATATATATATATATATATATATATATATATATATATATATATATATATATATATGTGTGTGTTTGTGTAATTTAGGTGCATTTTTGTGACACTTATTGATTGAATAATTATATAATAGTCTATTAAGTGCAATTTTCACAATTACTCTGCTTTCCACTCTTGGAATGTGGTCGTCAGTAGCTGTACACATTCAGTTTAGAAATTTTATTAAAAACATGAAAAAAAAGTCACTAAAAATCCATAAATTTTAAACTAAAAGATCAATCACCATTTCCGCCGGTTGAAATATCAATCCATCGGGTTCATGTTTCAATGTCCTCGCAAATTTCTCTTCCAATAAGCTGCTAGTCATTGTGAGATCCCAGAACTGTTTGAGCACCACACGGAACGGTTCGTGCTCTTTGATTATCATACCGCTGCTGATTGCACGATCTCTGGAATATTTATATGTTAATTATATTACGGCCTTGTATATATATAAGGCATCAAAAATATATTACTTCATATACTCTATCTGAGGATACCTTCAATGCCTTGAATTCGGCGAAAAAGGTTAAAATTAAAAGTTTTCTAAATTTATTATTTTAAGTGGTCTATGACATAGGGATACCGATACACACAATCGGATATAAGTTTTGTTTTGTTGCCTTGTGTTATCATTTTAAGCCGTTTGAAGCCCACTGCTAGGACGATATGTACAGCACGGTCGAGTCGATTGACTAAATAATTTTTTAGTCATATATAGATGTTGTGTGTTTCTAAGTTTTCAGACAAAACGTTGAAAAAAATATATATAAATAGTACATGTAACTGATTTTTTTTATATATAAAAATATGTATATAATTTTTACACAATATTTATACATATATTTATATATTTTTTTTAACAAATGTTCTGAGAAACATAAAATAGAGGACGAAATAGAGTGTCTTAACACTAGGTTCCTAAGTTCCCTCTGCCTACCCTGCATTGTGCGGGATACAGCGTGAAGCTGAATGTGAAAATTGAACCACATTCAGTCGTCTCTTGCTCAATTCACGCAGACGGAGATATGAGAAAGCAGTATAAGACTTACCTCGGATTAATTATTTCAGTTTCAATACACTTTAACCTGACCGGGTAAAATGGCGCCTTACCCACGTTGATGTTCTCAAATCTAATTATATCGTAACACAAATATCTTGGCTGTTTCGTGCCATCTTTCTCTTCGTCTATTACTAGTTCCTGAAGTTTTGAATAATAGATTTTAATATTAGATATGATAAGCCGTCTAAATATATTAT
Organism: Eueides isabella; assembly: GCA_019049475.1. Taxonomy (NCBI): domain Eukaryota; kingdom Metazoa; phylum Arthropoda; class Insecta; order Lepidoptera; family Nymphalidae; genus Eueides; species Eueides isabella. The sequence continues at coordinate 13,056,735 of CM032384.1, read as the reverse complement.
AAGATGTCTGTCGGCTGTACACGCTCATTTTTTTTTTACACATAGCAGCGTAAGCTAAGGGAACTTGGGAACCTGTGTAAAGACACTCCGTCCCATTCTCCACTCTCCGCCGAATTTGAGGCATTGCATGTAAGTGGCGCGGAGCGGAGCTCATCGCCGCGCTCTGTCTTGTTACCAAAGCAAAGAAATGAAAACATTAAATATTTAATTATAAAATATTAAATATTACATTTCTTCGAGTGGGGATCGAACCCACAACCTATCGTTTACAGTCACGGTATTTGTGCCGCTGCGCAAAGACAGGCCTTCAGTTTTCAATAAATAAATTTTAGTTATCAACAAACATGTATCTCATACAATAATAACTATATTTCATTGATAATCGTGACATTAAGACTATCAAAGCTCGAGGCCCTCCTGGCACAGAGTGACTGTGCCTGACTGAAATCGCGACGATTTCGGGTTCAATTCTAATTTGAAATAATTAATCACTTTTCATGCTCTCGTTCTGGTAAGAAACAAAAGCGCGGCGTTAGTATCCGCCAACCAACACAAAACCTTAATTAAAAATTAGAAAACGCGTAGGGAACAAAGTGTTTAAACTCTACATTCTCTCTGCGTAATCTTCTATATGCGAGCGTGAAACTAAAAAAAAAGGACCGTTTAGTTATAAATAGTTACGTACGCCATCCATCAAGGTATCACTCAGATGTCTATTGGGATCCTTGTTGTGGGGAAACGTTATATTATCGACTTTGAACACGCAGTTGTCGCGGTCGATGAAGTACACCTCATCCTGACCATCTATTAACATCATGTATCTGAAAATAAAAAATAAACCATTTTCCACTGAATTTGAGGCATTGCCGTTGGGAAGCGTAACTCAACGCCGCGCTTTGCTTTGTTACCAGAGCGAAGAAATTAAAATATTAAATAGCAGCCGCCCGCTATTATTGTTTTTTTTTCTCCCCAATTAAGCAAGATTTAACGTAATTTTCTCCACTCAAAATATAATTAGACGAAGTCGAAGGAAAGATGTCTATTTTTTTGGCTATACCGGATATAACAAAGGCAGTAGACGCGACAAAACGCCGCTTTTATTCTCGTTACTGAAGCAAAGGAAAAAAATAATAAATATAATTTACTTGAAGCTTGTTATTCATAGGGATGTAGGGGACATGTCACAATATATAACCATATACTTAAAATAATGTTTTTTCCGTCTGTTTATCGGTTCTGGCGTGTGTTAAAAGTGTTTTAATCGATTTTAATTTGTTTGTCTTATTCCTTTTATAAATAAAAAAGTTGCAGTATATATATATATATATTATATATATATATATATATATATATATATATATATATATATATATATATATATATATATATATATATATATATATATAAAGTAGTAACAAAATAACATATTAAATATTAATACCTAACACCATCCGCCTTCCAAGAGACTCTATAAGGCATTTGAGATAGATATACCAAATTATTTAAATCCATCGACACAGGCTGAGATCCGGGGAAGTCAGATTTTTCCCATTTACAAAAATTCTGAGCTTTTTCCTGTATCTCCCTCACTCTGGGCTCTTGGTTGAAATACGTAACACCGTGTACGTACGGCATGAAGTTCTTCATTGCGGGTAATTTCTTCTTTGACCTTCTAAAATATCGTAAATCAGCTTATTGTCTTTTTTAAGAAAAAAAAAAACACTTTTCGTTATTAGGTTAGTTTTTTTTTCACCTTCACGCTGTATCACATAGCGGTTCAAGCAGAAGGTACTTGGAAATCTAATTCTTCTTCGTCTTGAGTGGCGGAACTCAACCGCACTTTCCATATAATATTAAATTTCAACCACTTTAAAAAATAATTAATAAATTTAAATTTGTTCTTACTGAAATTTGAACTTATTATAATACATTTAAACTATTTTTAAAGTATTATTTCACACTAGGAGAAGAAAAATACAAATTTTAAAAATGTATCAAATTTTTAAGACAGCATAATTTGAACCTGTGAATCTAACAAATTGTCTTTGGGTAGCGGAAATTAGTAAGAATATCCCTACAGATATGTTAACAACATAAATAAGTTGTAACAGGCATATAAGAATTGCGACGTAAGTGGATGAGAACGTATGGCTTTTTGGTCAGAGCGCTTGGACGGTTCCCAAGAGGCGCAGTTTCAAATTTGCATACATTTTTAAAATGAGTATTGTTATATTATAGTTTGGCAAACATGATATATCAAAATTGATATTTCCCTGTGAATAGAAAAGTTACACACTATGATCTTAGTTGTCGAGGCCTGTCGTGGCGCAGCGGCACAAGCGTGTGACTGTAATCGAAAGGTTCTGGGTTCGATCCCCATTTGAGGAAATGAAATATTTAATATTTTCAATTTAAATATTTAAATATTTAATATTTTCATTTCATCGCTCTGGTACAAGGCAAAACGCGGCGTTGAGTTCCGCCACTCAACACGCCACGCCTCAAATTCGGCGGAAATTGGGGAACGGAAGTGGAACGGAGTGTCTCAATACTAGGTTCCTAAGTTTCCTCTACCTACCTTGCCATATGCGGGATACAGTGTGAAGCTGAGTAATCTTAGTTGTATAAAATTTAATTTACTTACTTTGTAGAATGTGTTTGAATATTTTGAGAATATGTAGGCGCGTCATCATCGTCGTAGTCTATTTCTTCCTCTAAAATAAAACCTTACTTATTACAAGAATCTATAGATATCATATTTAATATTTATATAGAGGCCTGTCGTGGCGAAACGGCACAAGCGTGTGACTTTAGGCGGCAGGTTGTGGGTTCGATCCCCACTCGAGGAAATGAAATATTTATTATTTTCAAATTAAATATTTAATGTTTTCATTTCTTCGCTCTGATTACGTTGAGTTCCGCCATTCAACATGCAATGCCTCAATGGCATTGAGCGGAAAGTGGGGAACGAAAGCGAAACGGAACCTTACCACTAGGTTCCCAAGTTCCCTCTGCCTACCCTGCCTTGTGCGGGAAACAGTTAGCTTAGTTAGAGTTAATATTTATATTAATATGTTCCAGGTATTGTTATTTAGTTTATACATTAACCTGTGTTGAGAGTACCTTGAAACAAGTTTACTCTCTATTCCATCCAAAGTTAAGAGAATATGTGTTAAGTGGCGCAACTTAACACTGCATTGTCTTACCAATGCGGGATAAGGAAAATAATTCAATACAAAAAGTGGGTACAGAACCTACAACCACCACATTATCAAATAATTTTGGTTTTGTCATTACATATTCTGTCATATCTTTTCTCACCGATCAGTTATGATTTTATTATAAGTATAGAGATGTTATATATTTTTTGGCCTTAATTAACTCATATTATTGTACAGTTCTATCATTTATTTATTTGGCAATCTAATTAATCTATAGTTAGATCATTTCAAATTTCTTACTTAGATAATAGTTAAATATTTTGTTTAGTTTTATTTCATTATTTTTTTTTATTTTTAAATTTGTCAATTTCAAATATTAACTTAAATAATAAAGAATAATAGACCAAGTTACGGGTGTATCCCTAGTACAATTATACAATATTATTAGTAGAATTCTTACATAGCACCAGGCCTTAATAGATGTATAAGTTGACATACATTTAGAGCAGAAAAAAAATATCTATCTATTCAATTTTAGACACTGTAAGAATAAAATAACCTAATTTTTTTTTTATATTTTTAAAGTGACACTTGGGAAAGAAAGCATTTATATGTAAGTAAGTCTCTTATTACCCTTCACCTAGGGGAGATATGTACTCACCTATACACCAATCTGGTCTTGGCGGAGCACTGATAGTACTTTCACCATCATCATAACGTCTGTATAATTCATCTAAATAATCTTGTTTATAAATACCAGGTTCTCTACGTGGTAAAACATAAATATTATATGTAAAAAGTTATGTGGTATATATAATATATTTGTGGAATAAAATATTAAGCCATGAAAACAATGTTGAGGCCTGTCGTGGCGCAGCAGCACAAGCGTGTTACTGTAACCGACAGGTTCTGGGTTCGATGCCCAGTCGAGGAAATTAAATATTTAATATTTTCAATTTTAATACTTTATGTTTCATTCTTTGCTCTGGTAATGAGGCAAAGTGCAGCATTGAGTTCTGCCACTCAACACGCAATACCTCAAATTTGGAAGAAAGTGGGGAACATAAATGGAGCAGAGTGTCTTAGCACTAGGTTCCCAGGTTCCCTCTGCCTACCCTGCCTTGTGAGCGTACAGCATGAAGCTAAAAAAAAAAAAAAATCAATGTTGAGTGGCACAACTCAGTGCTGTACTTTTACCACCAGAACAAATTCACCAGGATGAAGAAATAAAAATATTAAATATTTCATCACCTCCAATGATGACTTGTATCTACAACTTGTCACATTGCAAAGTCACACTGAGGCCTAAGACAAAATTTAATATGAAATGTAACAATTGCTAGTTTAGTCACCTCCTTTTAGCAAATTCTCTTATAGCTGCTTCCAAGCTCCAATCTTGTTGTTCAACTAAATAAGATATCAAGAGAAAACCAGTTCTGTTAAAACCATGGGTACAATGTACACCAATTATGTCATCAGGTTTCTGGTCCATGAATTCATTAACAGTGCTTATAAATTGTCTGAAATAATAGAAAATATATTTAAACAATATATATATATATATATATATATATATATATATATATATATATATATATATATATATATATATATATAGATATATATATATATATATATATATATATATATATATATATATATATATATATATATATATATATATATATATATATATATATATATATATATATATATATATATATATATATATATATATATTTGGAGCAAAGAAAATAGTAAACATTAAAAATAAATTACTGTGTCTGTTCTAAGGATGGTGTCTCCCCATGTCCTCGACATTTTAATTTTAAATATTTGCAACCATAACCTTCTATTTCAGTTTTGTCATAAAACCGTGATGTATTTGTTAAGTCTATCCACAAGCCAAGCTTTTTCTAAAGGAATTACACGAGAAAAAATAAGATTAGATTTTTTTTATGAAAATTTGAGTTACTACACTAAGCATTTTAAACAATATTTTATTTACTTTGTATCTTCTAACACTATCAAATAACATTTTAGGTGTAAATCGATTTTCTTCTGGCACTTTATCATTGTATGCTGAGCTGAGTGGCGTTTTAAATGCTAAAAACTGGCCTATGATGAGTTGGTCAGATTTTCTTGGACACTTTAACCAACGATTTGGTAACGGTCCCGGGTCTCTATCGGACATATTAACAGTTTTATTAGTCAAAGTATAATGAAACAAAATAATCTGTTTATAATATGTTGTTTGCCAATAGATATCAGTAATTCTTTCATTTACAACAGATGAACAGAATATTGAATATGTACAGAACAATCAACAATAATAATTTGACAGCTACAAAGTGGAAATTGACAAAAGGCAGACAATAGTCACAGGCTAAAAAATCTGATCAAACAAAAGGTAATAAATATAGTAGTTACATTTTTTTTAACTTTTTTTTTAATTTAAGGTAATAAATATAGTAAGTACATTTAGAACCTTTAAGGCCATACCGGCGGTGTGGTATGTATTTTTAATAATATGCAATAGTGATAAATTCAGGAACGGTATAAAGATAGAAACAGAGGAAATATAGAATTTTCCTGCAAATTAAATTACCAACGTACATTACTTATTCATATATAAATTTTATTTTGTCTAAGCAAATAAAGTTACAATGGTGATCACACCTATAAATAACATCGAGCTCATCTTATAATATTAAACTATAATTGGTACTACATGTACCGTTACTTATATATATATATATATATATATATATATATATATATATATATATATATATATATATATATATATATATAAGTAACGGTACATGTAGTACCAATTATATATATATATATATATATATATATATATATATATATATATATATATATATATATATATATATATTATTTAGTATATCACACCTAAAAGTGTGTTTATACGCTTGTAAGACTTGGCAAGCTTCCACAAATTCCAACATGTAAATACCCGGTTTGTCGTGAATACAGATGAAAGGAGTTTATCGAAAGCGTTTGCGACATGCTTACACATTATTTCTTATTTCAGATCGCTCATAAAATCGTTCGTACTTAACGTATATGTGTCACTGCTCCGTATATTTGCGTTAGTATTTATACAATAGCATCTTTTGTTCAAATAACGAAACCTCGAAATTCCAGTGCTTATGGAAAAAGATAATTTATATATATTATAAATTATCTTTTTCCATATATTTCATTTCCTCGACTGGGGATCGAACCCAGAACCTGTCGGTTATAGTTACACTCTTGTGCCGCTGCGCAACGACATATATATATATATATATATATATATATATATATATATATATATATATATATATATATATATATATATATATATAAAGACTTTATTATGTTAATACAATCAGAATCTTGTAAATATCGAATATTTAATACGATCTCAATTATTTTACTTAAAAGGTTAGTTAATAAAGAAAAATTAGATTAAAATTATTGTCATCCTCATTTTAATTCAAATATCATGTCAAGCGCAAAGCGCTCATAAACCTTTAGATGGAAGTCAAACACTCTTTACGCTGTACTGTGCACTGTGTGCTGTACGCTTGCCAAGCTATCAAAAGTTTACAATAGGCTTAAAATGATTCAGAACTTGTGGGCACTTCCTAAGCCATCACAAGTGTGATGTGTGATAATAGGCTTATCATACCCTAGGCATATAAAACGTATTAGAAAGAAAATTGTAGAAGAAATATTTCTATGCATGAAGTATTTCTATACATTTTAAAGATATTAAGAAAAAAAGACGATATGCACAGTACGAAGTAAGAAATTGAGATAATTAATAAATTTACAAAAAATATTAAATATATTTTTAAAAATTGAAAATTGAACAAAATATTGAAGGAATTCCTACGTTGGCATTTAAAAATTGATAATTCTTGATATTATAAATTAGTTATCTGTGGCTATATCAAGTATTTTTGGCTGTTGACAGTGCTAGTAACTTACGAGCAAGTAGCAGATATCGTCATCTCTTTTTAACCCCCACTATTAAAGTTATTAGAAAAAGATGCAGAATAATGTAAATATTATGTTGGCGGCGCTCAAAGTTGGTATTTGCCCAGAGGCAGCCTGCCATTTTGTAAAATAGAAGGGAGATAAAAAATAGTTTTATGGTGTTAAAGTTTTACATAAACGTCTTTGCCATTTATTTAAGGGCTCAAAACAAATGTTTAAATGGACGCATCGTCCATTATAACTCAAGTGTCACGGGATGACGAACAATTAAACAACTATGGATCCGACAGAGGTAAAGCTAAACTCAGATACACCTGTTACCCACTTCCATCAAATTAGAGCGTATAATGTTACCTTCTCATGAGAGTCCTTTATTTACTAATTGAGACCAATTCCTTAACAACGGATTATTCAGCGGCTTTCCTTGATTAATGTTTACCGTGTGAACGAAACTGAGGTAAACAATTGAAACGTGTTGCTGCGATAACAGTCTTGCAAGCAACCTTGAAAGCTTGTTCTAATATGAAACCTGTATAAAATATAAGAAGTTCATTGTGATTAGTAGTGCCTTGTGTTTACGTTCCATGTTCCTTCCAGGACCGACCCCTGGCGGACAGCATATTGATGGAGATGGGACTCCAGTGTCGGGCTCCACCCCTTTGGGAAGTAAAAAATCTAGCGGCAGTGGAGGGTTTTTACGATCCTTATTATGTTGTTGGCGAGGCGGACGTGGCAAGGGTCCCCCTGGTGGCAATGGCACAAACAGTATCGATGGCAGGGCTTCGCCCCCGCTTCTTGTTATGTCAGACCATACACCAAGACCATTATTACCACCCGTAAGACACCAGGATATGCATAAGAAATGTATGGTGATAGACCTTGACGAAACTTTGGTACACAGCTCATTTAAGGTATGTATTTTTATTGTTAATTAATTTTCAAAACAATATTAAAGATTTTGACGATAATTTTTTGATTACATGAAAAATAATATGACAGTTTTCAGTCATCTCTGTTTTAGCCATTAAGTGGTGTTATGGCCTAATATATAACGTTGCAAATTGATATTTAACAATTTTGAAATATTTAAATTGCTTAAAATTAAATACAAAGGTATCCTATAAATCTTTATTTCATACATTTCTTTAAAAGTCTTATTTTCTTAATATTTCATTTAGACACATATACAGTCATACATACAATTGTTACATTAACTACTGTTAATTGGTCAATTGCATTGTCTTTAACACTACTAAATCTGATATGACTCACATGTTCTAATTTTCTTTTTTTTTTTATTCATAATTTTTTATATTGCCAGTAGCTACTTACACACATTTGAAGCTGTTGTCACAAGTTCGATCCCCACTTAAGGAAATGAAGTATTTTCATTTTCTTGCTCTGGTGACAAGGCAAATTGAATTTTGCCACAGTATGCAATGCCTAACATTCAGTGGAAAGTAGGATTTTTTTTTATTCATACATTTATTTAAATAAGTTTTGGAAGTAAATATTATTTTGGCATTTTCACTTAGTCTTTATAAGAGATATTACCAATTTATAAAAAAAATACTTATTTATTTCTGACTATATGTTAGTTTTTTATCAATTTGGTTATATGGCATATGAGATTTTTGAGTAATTTGTGTTTTAATTTTTTTGTTTGATATATTGTAATATTTCTTTTTATAGTAACTTTAGTTTTGAACAATTTTAGATATAACTAAATAATATTTGTTACGACAGCCAATTCTCTATTGCTTAATATGAAGCAGTAATAAATACAAAAAAAAAATATTACTAAGAGCTTTCCTTACTTTAGTTAAGACAGAGGAGCTCCATAACATCTGTTTATTCCTTTATTAGTAATAGGATTAAAATTTTCTAATTTTAAGAACCATTATTAAAATGATAAAGTTGTCATACTCAGAATACTACAAGTCTAACTTGCACTTGGTCAGTTTTATTGCTGATCAAATTTTTTTATATACAGATATCGGATGATAAGTAATTTTTATCTTTGTTCATATTTGATAACCTTGAGGGGTTTTTTTTATATATATATTTTGGTATTTGTTTATTTTAATTCAGGAGTAACAAATATTGCAACATTATTTATATCAAAGTATATTGTTTAAATTTAATCTGCATAAAATGCGGCATAGATAATAATCGGAATGAAATCGTATTGAGAATTAATATTCAGATTCACGTTGTATCCCGCACATGGCAGGGTAGGCAGAGGGAACTTGGGAACCTAGTGTTAAGACACTTCCTTCCACTTCTCTTCCCCACTTTCCGCCGAATTAACGATTTTAATTTCGCTTGATCTGGTAAGGATAGATTGACGCGGCGTTGATTTCCGTTAATAAAAACCCAATGACCGTTAGTAAAGAATGTAATGTCTTAACATTACGTTCTGTCTACCCTGCAAAATACGGGAAAGAGCGTAAAACTGTAGTTTTTCATCGTCAATCACAACATTGACTTTGATTGTGTCCTGATTATTATTTATATACTGATAACTGATAATGCGATCATGATACAACTAACAATATTTACTTTACGTATGTTTATATGAAAATAATACACAAACCTGTTCTTTCTATTATGAACAGCCAGTGTACGTTATTATAAAATTTATTCTTTATTATATTATTAAATGAAAAACTTTTTTTTCTATTTTGTTTTTAGCGATTTTTACTTGAACATCATGTAATAAGTATATTTTTAAATAAACAAGCGTAAGGCGGAAATATATAATTATTTATTCCACCAAAATTTTACGTTTGCCTATTTGCCTATTTCATTTACTTTAGGTAGCTGACACCGACTTTGTACACTGGTTATATATACTTTAGTCATATTCATACTCAGACGGGAAAGTCCCTTTTATATTTCATAATATAAACATGTCACGAAAAATATTTAAATTGTTGTTAATAATTATTTGATTATTTGCTATAAAGTTTTTTTACGTGTATACGGGAAAAAAAATATCGTATATACCTTCTACTGGTTTTAACCGTAACATTAATCATTGTCTGCGGTTTTTTTATATTTTCTCGTAATATATGCCGATATGTTTAACATAATTGTATTTTTAACATTTACAAACTTTCCACACTTAGGCAAGAAAAATACTTTTAATAAACGTACAAAAATTAAAACGTATTAGGATTTCAACCTGCGCCATTTGAAAACCACCCAACGGTCGAACGACTTGAACACTTAGCCGTATGTATGTTCATAATTATCATTACCTTCAAATTGAATTTGAACTTGCATCAACTACGTGCGTAATACTTACGCATTTCCCGTTAAATCGTTATCGTATCTAAAATTACTTCGCAGAACTCGATACTATTGTTCTCTCGTGATTCGACTTGTTTTTTCCATTTCTATATAGGAATTAGAGCATGCCGAAATATAAAGGGTCTCTTGGGTAACGGGACAAATGGCAAATAAAAGAGCCGACTCTGCTTTCACAAGATTAATACGCTATTGAGAATACGTTTAATATCAGTTCAATGGAATTGATCTGAATTAAAGATTCTTTTTTATATTATATATCTTTAAATACTTCTTATTATTTGCATATTGAAATATTTACGGATCGGCTTAGGATCAATTGTATGTTAGTATTGCTAGTTTCCGAACTGAGAAATCAACTTGCAAATGGGAGTTAATTAAATACAAATTCGCACCAGTGAGTGTTACATTCTTATAAAGTTTCTGTTGTATGTTGTTTTAAAGTATACTGTACAGGAACGAGGAAAAAATTTGTACGTTTTACGCCTAAAACCAATGTGAATAAATATTTGCGGGCAGCAATTGCTTATATTATAATAAGTCAGTACTGTACAGTCTTTTTTCGCCAAAATATCTTAACCTATTAAATATTGTTCCAATGCAGATGCATTGAATTGAGGCCATTGTATTTCTAGTATTTTTCAATCTGGGTCAACTTTTCTTTTTCATCTAAAGTGTTAATATTTTCCCTTGTTATACGAAATGTTGAAATATTTTTAATATGTACTCATGAATAAGTAGCGGTAGTCTGAAAAAGTGGTTTTAATGTTAATATAATATTGTGTCAATTAAATACATCTTGGTAATAGAAAAATGTATATTTATACAACTATTTTATCATTATTGATTTGGTTTATTTAATAATGGCGTAAATTTTACACAAAAGTACGTGCGTTAACTAGTTTATAAGTATGCGCGATTAAAATTATAATTTAAATATTATAATGATTTCCGGTTCAGTTCACTTCCTTTATAACGCTATCCAAATTAGTTAAGTACGACTCGTTCATGTGTACGAAGAATTCTGCACTTCCCCTGTTGATTTCTTCAAGTAATTTTGTAGAGAGATTTATATGATAAATTATTATAATATCATTCATTATTATAATATCATCATCAAGATTCAACGAAAAAATATCTTAACGGGCATTTATCGTCCTGACAATTTATAATTTGAATTTAATAATTTTTACACATTTCATTTTTTTTTAAAATAACTTCTGTAACCTTGTTACTAATATTGTAATTTGATAAAATAAATATGAGGCCTGTCGTGGCGCAGCTTGTGCCAAGCTTGTGACTGTAACCGACAGGTTCTGGTTCGATCCCTACTCGAGAGAGATGAAATATTTAATATTTTCAATTTAAATATTTAATGTTTCATTTCTTCGCTCTGGTAATAAGGCAAAGCGCGGCGTTGATTTCCGCCACTCAACACGCGATGCCTCAAATTCGGCGGAAAGTGGGGATCGGAAGTGGATCAGAGTGTCTTAACACTATGTTCCCGGGTTCCCTCTGCCTACCCTGCCTCGTGTGGAATACAGCGTGAAACTGATAAAAGAAATATTATATATATCTGACAAGAAATATTAGGAATTAAAAACACGAATGTGTATTGCTATTAAAAAACACCCGTCTTTTAAAATATTTATCAGCAATGATTAAGATATAAATGTCGTTGATTGGCCTCTTACTACTAATCTAGGTATTTAAATTTTTATCCAAATTTATTTAAAGTAAAACTTCAGTTAAAATAACTGATTTGATTAGTGGCGGTATTTAATTTGTCATTTGGACAATTATTGAAATATATGTTGTTGCTTTAATATTCTTAAAATAATACTAATTAATTATTAAATTATACAATATAAAAGAATATTTTTTTTAATACAAAATAAGTATTAAATCTTAACTTACAAAGATATACTATAATACAATTAGAAGGTAGCGTTGGTATTATACTTTTAACTATGTCAGACGTGCTGTTCGATGCAAAAGGGGTGTGCGCTGACCCCCCGATACTTTAAAAATAGATCGTACAATAAATAATATAATATATTATGTAAATTTAACAGGAGCTATTTGCAGTGGGAACTTGGGAACCTAGTGTTAAGACATTTCATTTTGTTCCCATCCGTATTTTTAAAAAATAACATATGTAGTACGTAAAGTAATGTTAAATTAAATCTATTTCAATGAGTTTTGAAGAGAATTTGAATCGTTATCAAAATATAAACGAGTATTGCTTCTTGAACAATTTTCGTAGAGTTTTATTGGCTCTACTTTATTTTCATTTAATTTTTAACATCCATAGATTAGCAAAATTAAATGCTAATCAAAGGATTGTTTTATACAATATATAAATATCTGTCTGTGTTTTGCGTGTATTATGATATAATATTATTTGTATGTATATTTGCACCCACTATATATTTTTGATTTTATATTTCCTATCTTGCGTAATACTAAAAGCTGAAATCCACGTGGCAGTCTTTAAAGAAATCTGTCGAAAAGTTTAGTTACGTTCGAACGATAGGTAATTAGAGAATTTAGATTCGTTAGTGGCAAACCTATCCCTATCGTTCCCATGCATTTAATTTACAAAATGTACTAAAATGGATAAGGCAGAGCTAATTTTTACAAATGTACACAAACACATGTTGACTATCTTGCCCTTATTTCCTTACAAACATTAAATATAATCATGCGTCCGTTACCCCAAGGTGGATAAGCCAAAGTTGTTAGCACTCTTCTATGGTACAAGTCGTTAATTCCTTCATTCAATATTTTTTCAAACCGGCGTGAGTATTTGCGTGTCTTAAACTTTGTTGTACAGCATCGTAACTCTTGGCTTAGTTCGGTCATTATTTAACCGACGTTAATGGAGCGGGCGAGTTTCAAATTGAAGCAACGCTGATCTGACTTGTGATGGATAATTTGAAAACTTTACTTTACTTACTTTACTAACGTAATAAGACCAATTATATATTTTTTTATTGATTGTATATTAATTTTATATTTTTGAACAACCAAAAGTGTTATATTAAAAGTAGCTTTAATATTTATTAGATAGTGTAAAATTTTGAAAATGTATTAGCGAAATGTTTTAATTATTTACACATATATTGTACGTAGTTGTTGTATAAATCACTAAATATTTTGTAAAATTCGGTCGAAATATTTTCATTTTATCACAATAATAATAGAAGTAAATTGAAAATCCAATTTCCTTGAGTTTTTATTTTTTTTACTGTCAAAGAACAGTATAAACTAAAGCTACTGGTTAATGATCCAAGTTATGTAGCTCATGAAGTGAGGACTCAGAAATTAACCTTAATTAATTAATCAACAAAAGCGCTAATCATTCTTGTACTAATCTAACTTACAAGTTGCTGTATTGTTCGTCTCAAATATCGTTTATTTCTTACAATCCTATACATATTGACTTATGTATAGGATTTGAGCAGTAAACAAAAAGCGAAATACTTTGATGCCATTATTTGTTATGATTGGACGAGAATGAATGAAGATCCTGGTTCAGATTCAGCTGCGAAAAATATTTATTTGATTTATCCCATTCTCCTATAAAGTTTTGCCTTTTTACCAGAGCAAAGAAATGAAAACATTAAATGTTTCAATTCAAAATATTAAATATTTCATTTCCTCGGGTGGCGATCGAACCCAGAACCTATCGGTTACAGTCACACGCAACTGCGGCGTTGAGTTTCGCCACTCAACACACAATGCCTCAAGTTCGGCGGAAGGTGGTGAACGGAAGTTGAACGGAGTGTCTAACACTAGATTCCCAGGTTCCCTCTGCCTACCCTGCCATGTGCGGGATACAGCGTGAAGCTGAGTGAGTGAGTCTTATAAAGTTATATTATCTAAGTTGTTTCAGTAATTTTTAACATGAAACGTTTTAACATAAGCCTCTACTTTTATACCACCTACATTTTCACCCACCTAATGTTAAAAATACCTCTGAAGCGATCAATTCCATTTCGCAATTAGATGCCGCCAGTATCGACATGAGAAAAGGTGTCTAAAAATATGCGCCGTAGTTATAACAGTTACTAGGCGTGTACGCGGATTTATAATCTTTGTTACCCACATTGTATGATATGCAATAGTTATTTTTGTCCGTTTATAAAGATGTTGTACGTTTGTTTCCTGTTTTTTTGTGTATGTACGAATGTATTTGAAAGTTTTTTATTTTTACTTTAATTGTGAAAAAATATGTTACATAAGCTACATATTAGAAAACATGTTAAAAAACCTACACAAATAATCCATTTTATTTTTTGAAGAAAAAAATAAATATGACAATTTTAATACATAGAAGTAGTTCAATATTTTCTAATAGTAGATATAGAAAAATATTACAAATTAAAAAAAAAACTCTGAGCCAAAAAATAGCTGGCTACATCTGGGAAAAATAATGTTGATCCAATTTTTAAAAAACATAGCTGATAACTACTGAGATGAAAAATTTCAATTAACAAACACCACACCCAATTCATTTTATTCACTCGGGAGCTTCAATGCCGCAGGCAAAGAGACAGGTTAAACTTATGACTTCCCTTTTTATAAAATTGATAAAGGGTTAAAGTGTGGAATTACTGCATTTGCCATTGCCATTTTCCTCTCTTTATATCCTGCTATACATGTGATTTACCACTTAGAAGAATTAGCGTATAATTTTAAATAAATAATAAATATATATCAATAATATTAATATAATCAATTAATATTTTTTTAACAGATGGTTAAAATATTTGAAGTTTTAGATTATAAGTACCACGTAGAAGTAAAAGCTTAAATGTCAAATCGTGTCGTTGTCGCTCCAATACCATTTTGGGCAGCATTATGTATACAAACGCGTCTCTTGTGACACTGCCTGACGCATTTTCTACTATTTAGCAATATTAAGTAAGTTACGCTATATGAAAATTTAGCACAAAATAATATAATTTGTTTTTCGTTTAATACTAACTTGACCTTATAGCCTTATTAAGGACTGTTAATAAAACGGATTGATTACAGTGACTTGTATTGAAATTCATCGTCAATGATGAGTGGCCATTGTTTGCTCACAAGTATTGGTCATATATTATTTAGTTTATAGTTCCAAGGTTTGTCGTGTCAATATAGTTTTGGATATGCGGTTAACGATATAAAATGTGTAATTAAAAATTCTCCGTTCATTATGGCACTGGCGAGATTTTGTTTTCCAAGACAGAGTGTATCCAATTTTTTTCATAACTGAGCGTTAAGTTCTGCTACTCAAAACGACCTTTCACGATATTACAGAAAGAGAACGCAAAATATTAACAATGAACCGTATTATTCGTAACCTATATATTTGAAATGTTTGAAGCTAAAAAAATATTACGGCAAAGTTTACACATGGTCTGTTGTATGTACACTATTGGTTAGCTTCTTACGTGTGAAGGTTTTGACCTTGGTTTTATTTGGGCGCAATAATCTTAGCCATCTGCTACACAGCAGATATTATTCAATCGTTTGTCAATCTTAACAGTACCACTTTATTGTGGTGTTAAAGAGCTTTTTGGCTGTTAGCGAGCTTAAAATGATCATAAATTTGCTGTAATAAGTAAACTGTTTGTGATTACTTATTGGATTATAGAAACATAATTATATTACATTTGAAACATACCTATGATCAAATGTGATTTTTGTATTTTAAAATATATTTGGCTGATATTTACTTTTTCTGCTAATAGTTTTAATATTTTTATTGATTAGGACTGTCACCGCCACATTAATGATAGTTTTCAATTATTTATAAAACTCAGATTCACGCTTTATCCCGCACAAGGCAGAGTAGGTAGAGGCAATTTGGTAACTTAGTGTTAACGCTCTCCGTTTCACCTACTACTTATTTGTAAAAGAACAACATAATGACGTACACTAATGTCTGACCCAAAAATAGGTAATATCCATGACGATACAATACCAACGCATCTATCCATTAAAAAGCAAGGCATCTAGTTAATGAATCACATCAAATGGACAACGCCCATTAGGCCTCATAGAAAGGATACATATTTATGTCACACAATCATTGTTTTCCTTTTAAAACAAAGGACTTAAGACGTGCCGAGAAATGCTAAGATTGACACTGTACTTTACACAAATGTTGCAGATATAAAACGATTGTTTCTGATATGCTATCTAAAAATACCGTGGGCTATAGTAACTAACAATTACAAATGTCTAGATGTCATAATACGATCCAACTGTTCAGACAGATTTGCTAGGTACTGCCAGAATGAAAATGGATAATCTTATCTGGTCTTTATGTCTGAGGCCTGTCGTGGCACAGCGGCACAAGAGTGTGACTGTAACCGACAGGTTCTGGGTTCGATCCCCAGTCGAGGAAATTAAATATTTAATATTTTCAATTTAAATATTTAATGTTTCATTTCTTCGCTCTGGTAATAAGGCAAAGCGCGGCGTTGAGTTCCGCCACTCAATACGCAATGCCTCAAATTCGGCGGAATGTGGGGAACGGAAGTGGAACGGAGTGTCTTTACACTAGGTGCCCCGGTTCCCTCTGCCTACCCTGCCTCAGCGTGAAGCTGAGTTATCTGGTCTTTATTTCATTCATGTCAATATTAATTGTAGAAGTGAATATATCGGGTTGTATAACTAATTAAATAGTCTTGATATATGGACTTTAGGGATATCATTATAACTCAGTCAAAAGTTGTAGTAGCGGAAATTAACAATATTTATGGTACAAATATTATTCGAAGATCGTCAGATAATTGAGGAGAAAGACCAAATTTTATACGAAGTTTGTGTAAATACTTTACTTTTTCTGTAAATAATTATTAATGGATATTTCAAATTAATTAAATAAGGGCAATATATCTTAGTCTAACTCTGAAATTACAAAACTAATGACTAACTTCTCGGACGTTCCCACTCCATTGAATCACTCTACTTATTATTTTGCTTAAACTTTAGAATTAGAACGTTTGATGTACGACATTATTTACTGTTTAATAATTCAAGTGCTTGTTTTTACTGCTGTGATATAAACATTCTTCAATATTTTGTTCTTTTTATAATATTTCCAGGTTACGGACATAATTTACTAATCTAGTCTAATTTCATTAAATATTAAGGTGATGTAAACTCACTGCAAGTCATACACTAAAAGCTTTTCCTTTATGCACCGATAATTATAACAACTTTTTTAGGTGTTATTTTACATACATACATATCATAATTAATTAAATATGACATATATTATACAATATATCACAACTATTGTATTTCAATTCATTCATTCTGTCAGTCATTGATTTACTTTTAATAGATTTTGGAATACGATGAAACTTGTTAATTTATTTCTTATTATGAGTTAATATTGTTTTTTTTTATATAAATTAATATCGAAATGGCCGTATTCTGGCCAGGACCACTTCTATTTTAATGGATTTTTTTATTTCTTTTGTTCGATTCAGTTATATAAAATTGGGGTAGTATGAATTCATTCATACATTTATCACTATACAAAGTACTCTTAAAGTTAGTTATGGTTAAAGTATAAATTATAAGATGTTTGTTCTTCTATTATTATTTATACAAATAATGTGTTGAAAAGAACCACTGTAAACGGTAGCTTGTGCGTTCGATCCTCCCTCGAAGAAATAAAATTTTCATTTCTTTGCTCTGATAATAAGACAAAGATCAGTGTTGCGTTTCTGCACTCAACTCTCACTGCCTTAAATTCGGCGATATGTGGAAAACAAAGTTTCTTAACAGGAACGGAGTTTTTCAACATTAAGTTCCCAAATTCCATCTGCCTACCCTGTCTCATGTGCAAGATACAGTGTACTGCAAAAACAATTGTCGAAGATTTGATCACGATTAAATATTACGGAAATAAAATTATTTAAATCCTTAAATAAAAATCAATAACTTTATTACAGCCCATTAACAACGCGGATTTCGTAGTGCCGGTGGAAATAGACGGTGCGGTGCATCAAGTGTACGTGTTGAAGCGGCCGCACGTCGACGAGTTCCTACGGCGGTGCGGCGAGTTGTACGAGTGCGTGTTATTTACGGCCTCGCTGGCGAAGTATGCGGATCCCGTGGCTGATCTGTTGGACAGGTTGGTGTGGATTTACTGGATACGCAAACATAAAGGAATCTCTGAGGCAGAGGATCGATTGTTATTGATAATAGATAATTGTTTAATAACATTTTCTAATAACTTTCAAAATTTTGATAGATTTGGTTGTATGGTATTTTGTACCGAACCGATCTTTTCTTTTTTTTTTTTGTTCTTTTCTTTTTTTAGTTATATATGGTAAAGGAACGTTCGATATTCATGACTTGGGTTAAGTCTAATTAAATTTAATACCTACTTCCTGGTTTTTTTTAAAAAATACTTTAAAATCCCATTTAACTGCTTATACTTTAAGTTTGTCACTATGACAATTGTCGGGCTCGTCATTGTATAATATTATAGTTAACTATGAAAATTATTTTCAAGAGTAGAGTATATTTACTACTATTTGTAATTTACGTTTTATTTGAAATTATTTTGCATATATTCCTCATGCATTCAATACATTAGGTGTTTTCCCTTATTTGTATTGAGATAATACTGATTAACACGTTTAGATAAGGTGAGTGAGTTCAATGTTTTAAGTGAGGTGTGGATAATTTATATGTAAAATTCCATCAATTGATTAATATATTTTATAATTTGTTGAAAAAATTACACACATTTTTTATTAAATTATTGAAATATAAAATTTCTAAAGAATGTGTTAGGTATGTTGTTTCATTATTTGCTAGGTAGTTAGAAATAATCTGCAACAGGTAAAAATGACAAATCATTGTTTAAATTCTTAGCATGTTGGTAATGCAGTCATATGTACGGAATTTTTGTGGTATTTTTATTGATATCTACAAAATATACAGGGGAAAATATTAATATATATATATATATATATATATATATATATATATATATATATATATATATATATATATATATATATATATATATATATATATATATATATATATATATATATATATATATATATATATATATATATATATATATATATATATATATATATATATATATATATATATATATATATATAATTATATAATTATATAGAATTATATCAAAGATTTTTATTCCTTGTTAAAAACAAACAATTACCGTTACGCCGTTACATTAACTAAAGCCCTAAGAAATATCTCAAATAGAAATTGCATAAAAAGAGCAACAAATGAAACACTCGAGACTAAAAGGTCGAAGAGAGGCGTGAAGTGCCTTTTGTACACTGCATTTATCGCAAGTATGCGGGCCTCTTGTGAGGGGTTGTGAGAACTGAACTAATGGCCCAATAAATACTTATTGGAATCTAAATGCAGATTCGTAAAGCCCACAGTGTAATAGTATTCGTAAATTTAACTGTGGAAATTAAAGGCGATAATTGTTTTTTTTTTATTTTATTTCTACAGGCACACCTGTTTGTGTTTTAAAAACGTTTGTTTTTTTTAGTTTTATTTTCAATGACATTGAACAACGTGTTAACAGGATGTCAGTCAGATTAACTTGGTTTAGCGTTATCTGTGTGTATGATAAGTCCCGTTTTCTTGTCTTTAAAAAGATTTTAAAGTATTGTTGCTGTTTAGTCGTAAAAAAATTCGCTATTTATTTTTGTTACTTTTAAAGTGTTAATCCACACTTAGAAGAATCGTGGTCGGAATCTGATAGTCGCGGTTACAAATAAAAGTTTTATATGTTTTCTAAATAACAACAATTTCTATTATTTCCTTAATTTTTATTCCATTTCTATTGCATTATTGTTAATTTTCGTTAACACATAATTAATATGATTAAAAACATTATAATATTATAACGTTATAATTTTACAGCTACAGTTAATATTCATTAATATTCATTGTTTCTTTAACAAAATTTGCTTACAAATTTAGTTTTTTTTTTGTATTCTTAATAATATTTGTAGTTATTTTATAAAGACTAATAATAACAAAAAAAACATAATAATTGCTAAATATAGTACTGAATGTGTAGAACAAGGTCAAAGTCAAGTAGACTGCAAGTATGTGTTATTGATGATATATTTATCAAAACTAATTTTATTTAAAGCCTGCTTGATTCCTTTAAATATAGATATTTATTTAACTTTGTAAAATGTATTAGATTATTTTTACTATATTGACATTGTTATCGTATTTTTTTTTAAATTTTAGTTCTTGAATCTTTGATAGTAGGAGCTGGTATGTGTTATTATTTTTTTTTTTATATTTTGTATATATTTCGATAACTAGAAAAAGTTATTAGATCACGTGCTAGAAATACCTGTACTTACAGACTTGTTTCTCTCATCTCATTAATATTAGGCCCAATTAGAGACGAATTTTAGATACCTGGTTGAATAATTTTAGGCATTCGAAACATAAGATGAACTTTTACCTGCAGAAAGAATAAAATAAATAAAATCGTTCCGTTATAATACATTTGAAAAATGTCATCGCATCGCTATTGACATAGCTAGTTAGACTTTTTCCTGTCACTCGATATTTGAATATCTTTTATAATGTAATTTCTCTAGTGACTGAAATCCACCTAAGATATTCGAAGTGTCGAAAAGAATATCTTTTTAGTAGAAGCTATATATATAAAGCTCTATGCTTTACTTGTAAAATGAAATTAAATAAACGTGTGTCTAAAATAAAAATAAGACAACTATTAATAAAAAAATCTTTTTCATAACCAGATGGGGCGTGTTCCGGGCGCGGTTGTTCCGCGACAGCTGCGTGTTCCACCGCGGCAACTACGTGAAGGACTTGAACAGTCTTGGGCGCGACTTGCGCCGTGTTGTCATCGTTGATAACTCCCCCGCCTCTTATATATTCCACCCTGATAACGCTGTGAGTATGCTCTAATTAGCTTATAATAGTGATCGTAACTTAAGATATAATATTAAAATAGTTTTAGTAAGTAAAATAAAATATAAATCATTGTAATAAACAAATATTATTGCAGTGATAAAAATATCGTTAAAAAATCGTACCTATATAATCGTTAAAAAACTTCGATAATAACATTGAAAATTGTGCGATAATATTTTATTTTGAACAAAAAAATAGTCGTGGCCTTAATAGAGGTCGCCGTGGCGTAGTTATTCAACAAAGCGGCTGTAAACGCGACAGTTGTGGGCGACGGTTTGGGGACGATACCTACTCGGAGAATAAAATATTTAATATTTTTGTAATGCATTCTCAGCTTACTGCCTAATTTTTGAAACATTATATCATTGAGAAGCGCAACTTAACGCCGCGCTTTGTCTACCGAAGCCGAGAAAAGAATGTAATATAAATACAATGATTCCTTCGTGTGGACCGAACCCACAAACATAACATGTTTTATCGCACTATGACGGTCTCTAGATTTTTTAAATTTATTTATCTTACTAATGTTAAAATGTAAAAATGTATAAGGATGGAATATTTGATTGATTTCAATGTAAATACTGGACGGATTTGGATCAAACTTTGGAATCATATAGCTCATTACACGCCTAAAATTTTTGTATGATTTTTCTACGATGTAACAATAAATTTAATCTGGCGAAGCCGCAAGTGGCTGCTAGACTTATCTACATTAAATATAAATAATAAGTGTAATTTCGATTTAATAATTAACATTACCTAAAAAAAAAATACGCTCGCGGCGTTGAGTTCCGCCACTCAACACGCAATGCCTCAAATTCGGCGGAAAGTGGGGAAAGTGGAACGGAGTGTCTTAACACTAGGTCCCCGGGTTCCCTCTGCCTACCCTGCCTCGTGCGGGATACAGCGTGAAGCTAAGAAGAAGAAGAAGAAAATACGCTTGAGACTGCAATTAAGTAGATTTTTTATTTTACGTTCTGCCACTTAAATCTTGGCTCGCGTCTGAGAAGCTGCATAACAGCCAGTAATTGCATAATGATACTTGATGACTTTGGTTATTACGTGACATTGTTTTTTGTTTATTACTGTTGTTATTGTGAAGTTTTTTTTAATTACTAACCATTGATTTTTTTATATGATATTTTCATATTGTAATTGAGTTTAGAAATGTGACAATTTTATATAAACGTTTTGTTTTGGTTAGCTTCACGATGAATACCGCGCATGGCAGGTTAGGCAGACGGAACTCGGGAACCTAGTTTTAAGCCACTGCATTTTTTCCCCACTTTCTGTCCAATTTGCTGTTGATGTGTTGCGTTTTGTGTGGCGAAATTAAACACTACGCTATTCATCTTGCTACAAGAGCGAAGAAATGAGATTATTAAACAATTAGATACAGTCACACAGTAGTGCCCCTGCGCCTCGTCAGGCCACTAAACGTTTTTTTTATTACTTAGTAATATATGTCTAGTTTATACGTAATTATGGACGCCTACATCGAGCGTTGTAAAGTTAGAAATGCTGACGATAATGACATTTGGCTACCATAAGATAATTAATGAATGACAATAAACTATTATGATATGAACGATCTATTTCCAGGTACCTGTCGCGTCATGGTTCGACGACATGACAGACTCGGAACTGTTGGACTTGATACCGTTTTTCGAGAAGTTAAGCAAGGTGGACAGTGTGTACACAGTGCTACGCAACTCCAACCACCCCTACAACCCCACACAGAACTCCCCGCCCACATAGCGAACGATCGACCTCGCGCTGCCCGCGCGCGGGCGCTGGCGGTACGCGCGCGTGCCCACCCACGACCCGTACGACCCGCGCGACCCGCGCGACCCGCTCGACCCGCTCGACCCGCGCGCACCCGACCCGCCAGTCCCGCAGGTCGTAGTGCTGCCCGACACGCGCGTGGTGCACGCCGTCCCGTCGCTGACTCTCCTCGAGACGTTGATCAAGAAGGGAGCGAACTTCGTATTAAGTGCCAATTTTGCCTTGTGGTTGATAAGGACGTTATTTGTACCTATTTTACATTTTAGGTATCTAGTGCGTAAGTGGTCCGTGCATTCTTCCCCTTGAGCTATGCTTCCGATTGGTTTCTTTTATTCTTCTAAATTTGATTTTTTTTTCTGTGCAATTGAAATCGATTAGCCGTACGGAGTAATCGATTAGTGATATTCGATTGTAATATTGTAATCAATCGATTAAAATAGCATCGTTTCAATATCGATTTCAATTTTTTATATCGTGCTTGGGATCAAATACGAGTAAGTCAGGTGTTGCCATTTACGGGAATTGTTCGACTCGGTTTCGCTTAAGATTTAATATATAATGAATAGACTTAATGTAATTACGAATTTCGCAGTTGGGCCGTCGTTTACGTGGAAGTAACGTCAGTCATGATAATATGTATTGTATTTTGTATTGTAATCGTAAAAATTTATAATCACAGTACATGTTGTATCGACGCGTGTACATAGTATTATAGCGGCATATAGCACTTAGGTGTGTACACGGTATGGAGCTTGTGTTACACTAATGTTTTCTATGTGTGTAAATATTTTTGACATGTTTTTTTTTTACATTTTAAAATGCTTAATGAACTATTTATATGGAATTTTATATAATATTTATTGTATTGTATTGTATAGAATGTAGGTTACGTTATTGTAAATAACTCTTAAAAAAGTTACTGAGCAGAATTTTTTTTTTTTTTCAAATTAGATTTTTTATCATATCAATGTCAATGTATTTTTTTAAATAAGCGAATTGCATCTGACAAAGCGATGAGCTGCTATTAAGCGTGAATTTTATATTTTACTAGTGTGACACCAGCTTTATATATATTTTTAGTGCACATAAGCATTGATGTGATTTTACATTATCATAATGTATGCATACTTTTTTTTATTTGAATGAAAACTTTACTGTCGACAATAAAGGGTCAATCGGTTCAGTGACAAGTTCTTTTTTTTTAATAAAAAATCGATTATATTATTATATATTTTATTCTTAATATGTTTACTCGGATTCAATATGGCGGCGTGTTTTACCGCCTTTTAACGTGAAGTACTTAAATATTCAAATGCTTTATTCGTTTAATTTTTTTTTATAGACAAATGAATATTTATATTTATAATAAATGATTTTAGCACTTACATATATGCTTTTATGAAGTGTATCAAAACCCGCCATGTTATATTCGATTGTATCAAATATGTTTCAGTTTTTTTTTATATATATTCACATGATAAATGATGGATTTGAATCCAACGTCATAATTGAATATTTTTTTATATAAATATCGCGTTTTGCATTCACGTTTTCGTGAAACAGTATTGTCAGCACAACATATGATTTTACTCCCAGTATTATCTAGTTATTTAGAATTTGAGCCATTTTGCCCATATTGGATATGTATCCATTATAAATATATATATATATATATATATTTTATACATACATTGTATATATATACAATATGTTTTACATAATATGAATGAGTGGATTACATACAAGACTAAGTGTTTTTATAATAACCATTATTAAATTATTAATATTTTTTTTTTTTCTGATATGATGAATATTGTAATGGAATATATAAAAATAATGTACATTTTAAAGATCACAAAGAGTTAATACTCTTGTAACAGTTTTCGCCAATTAATGATTGATGTACACTTTATTAAACAATGCTGGAATATATTTTGGTGTTAAATTCTTAGTTTTCTTTTTAAATAGCTTTTTTTACGGTTTATATTTATGTCAATATTTTTTAATATTAATAAAATCTTTGACGCGGCTGTAGTGAGTTTGACTGTGACATGACAATTATTTTGTTCTAATAACGAAGGTAAGAAACTAATTGACTTAACAGTAACGAACGGTGCCCTTTGCCTTCCTTATACAGCGTGAAGGTGAAAAAAAAAAGAATGTTTTGTGTGTAATCCATGAATATAAGCGTCGAAATTCAAAATTTTACACAATATGGATAAGTTAGGGTGAAATATAATGGTGCTTTCAGTATTAGTTAAATAAGCAACACGAAAATAAATATGGTACGCACACTTTGTTTCGAATAAGAGATAGGCAGTGATGTGAAAGTTTCACCGTTTATTGTTCAGCAACTCGTATGATTTCAAATACTATCTAATCTATTCTGTCATGTAAATGTAAATAACTCTTTTCTTATTTCTATCTAATGTCCGTTCTTTATGGATTATTATTATTATTATGATTTGTACGTGACTTCTTATAGACATTTGTTATTTAGTGTATCGATATGTATAATACGAATAGTAGTACACTATCGCTAGATGTAAAATTATTTTTTATTTATGATCGTATTCACAATTTCTCGTTTCGAATCCTGTATTCGAACCTGTTACCCATTAATTTAACGGTTTTAGCATTAGGATTTTTAACGTGAAATTGTCGCACATTCAACTCGGTGTATTTTAAAAAGTATAAATGTCAGATGTCATTTCGATATGTCAAAAGGTCATAGACCTCTGTAAGCCATTAGTCAGGTCACGTGATATTTATTTTAGCCAGTTAATATTTTGATTAACAAATCAGCCGTCCCGTTCATATCGTGTTGTATCAAATGTCATGTTGTTCTATCATTTTGTGTACATATTGTGGATTGCAGGTACATTCTGCATTTGGGTGGATTATAAATAATATTTTATATTGGAATTGACTTTTACTAAAGTAAATAGAAATTAGTGACGGTAATTGTGAAAACCATTGACTCATTGAGCAGATTAGAGCAGATTGATTCAGATATAAATAACTAAACTTTTTAATTTTTTTTTTTTATCTTATTTATTCGTATTTAATTTTTGCTTAATGCCATTTTTTTATATTTATTTTACATAGATTAATAAATTGAAAAAATATAATTAGCCATTGTTTAGCTCAATCCATTATTGAAATTTAATGAAAAATTCGTTATATAGAACAAAGAATATTATGTGTTCATTCTTTTATTTTATAAAAAAAAAGAACAACGATGCAAAAGTGTAAATGTAGTCCATATTTGTGTGAATCATTGTCCCATAAACCACTAGCATTTATTCCCTAAGCATTAATTAACATATATAGAATTAGTATGTTATAGTAATATATACGTTGATTTCTATAGTTTATAAGATTTATCGGTTTCATTCAATTGAATGAACATTTTTTTTATATTAGCTGTAAAATCTGTGAATTGTCTTATTGTACAGTACAGGAGATTGTGCACATTTGAATTTTGTTCTAACATAGCAGCTTACATTTGTGTGTTTATTTTTCCATTCGTTCATTTTATTTAGCTTTAGTCAGTCATTCGTTCTTGTGTGCACAATCTTTTATAAAAAAAAATATCGACACTAATAAGTATCGTCCATGTTGTTTAGGAATTTAATTGTTAATTTT
Source organism: Eueides isabella (assembly GCA_019049475.1). Lineage (NCBI taxonomy): Eukaryota > Metazoa > Arthropoda > Insecta > Lepidoptera > Nymphalidae > Eueides > Eueides isabella. The sequence continues at coordinate 13,029,832 of CM032384.1, read as the reverse complement.
TGTATTGAATTTAATGCATGCAATAAAAATCAATTGATATTCTCCTAATGATGTAATTATAAATTTTAACGTTTTCAATCTGTTTTTTTTTATAAATATTATGATGAAAATTTATTGTTACAATATATTTAGGTTTGCGATTTTTTTTATTGTAATTTAATATTAGATTAAGTTGTATGAAATAGTAATTAACGCAATAACGTTTGTTTGGTTTTTATCTAACCTACATGATTAGTATTTATATATACATATGTATAAAGTACGGAACTCGATGATTTTTTGTCCCGGTGCTTCGCGAACCAGTTTGCAATGGTAGCCATATTTTGTGTGAGAAAAAGCCATTTAACATATTACGTACAAGGGTATAGTTACTGAGAGTAATCATTGGCCGATACGAAGTTGATGGTGCAAAATGTGCTTAAGTCAGGTTCGCATTTTTATATATTAAAAATACATCAGATTTTCAAAATAGTTGCTTTTATCAAAAAAGATAAATAATGTAACGCTTTTTAAAGCGGCTTGGATTTAGTCGTATTTTGCACTGCAGTCTCGTGTTTATTCTATTTGGTAATTAATTTTATATACATATAAGTTTTAATTTGTTAATAATAATAAATGAAAATTATTTTTATGTTGGCAATATTTAATTTTTTTCAAGTGCTATATAGTCGAGTTCTGTTCGAACAGTTTGATTGCTTGTGAACAAAGTACAAAGTAATAGTATGGCACTATGCAGTGGCTGAAAATAGAATCATTATTCATATTATGTAATGTAAGTTTTTTATGCAGAACGTACATAAGTATATGGTTATTATTTGAAATATTGTGTTTTCATTAATTCACACTTTATCATATATAGTCTGTGTTTCTCATGGAAGAGGGTATTCATTAGATTTATTGCAGGATATTTAAACAAAATATATATTCATAAAGGATTTGATTCAGTTTTATGAGCAATAGATTAAAAACATTTTTTTAATATTTATTCACCTTACAGTTACAAATTAAAAAGTTAAAAGAAAAACAAATATTTCACCCCTCTATTAGGCCCTGACTATACTTTATAATAGCTTCCCACCTACGTCACTGCCTCACAGTATGACCCACGTCTAAGGTTGTACCGTCAGCAATAAAAATTCATGCGGACATTTTAATATTAAATTTATTTAATCATAGATTTTAGCTACGATTTTTTATACTTCCTTAAATCTTAAAAGAGCTTCTAACAATAAAAATATTTATTAGTAAATAGAAAAAAAAATATGATTGCACTAGTATCTGTATGTAAATCGCTGGACAGATGTCACTTTAACTTTAAATGTTATAATTAAATCGGAATTTGTTTATTTATAAATATTTAGTATCCGTTGCTTGAAACACGACAATATTTCCCCCTTTCAGAGGACTGCAATATGTTTGAAATTTATGTGGACAGTATATCGTTTGATTTATATAATGTAAAATACAATAAATAGGTGTTGGCATATTGTAGATATATTTGTATAGTGTGGACTTGTCGTGTAATTTTAAATTACATTTTTAATGCCACAGATTGCGTAATCTTTTGTCTTTTTTTCTTTAATATTGTTTACGATTATTTTCTACTTATGTTACTTAAATGTTTAATCGAGAAATAATTTTCCAATTAAAAACATTAAGAGCTTACATTTGTTTTATTATAAATATTTTGTAATAATTTCCGTTTTTTTTTCTCTAACTTACACGACATTACCTTGTATAACAAGTTTTTACCTATCAGAGATTAGACAGTTAAGCGAATGATAATTATAATATAAATGTGTACTATCAAGGAAATAGAAACCAGTGGGTAACATTTACCCGACACGAAATTTATATATATATGGTGTACATTTTTGATATGATATTGTACAAAAGAGACATTTGGTATGTTATTTTATAGGAATGAAATAAATAGCATTAATAAATTATTTGTGTATTATTTGATATCATAAATGTATTTTTTTTTAAATTTAACTTGAATAATTAATATTTAATTTTTGTTTTTAACTTCTATCTTTTTTTGCAAAAGACAGTAGGACAATGAGAATCTAGAGTTGAGTCGCTCTGTTCTCTACACACGCTATTTCTCGTGTATCATTCGACGTGTTGAGCGTCGACCGTGAAGACTGACGGATCCATTGCGTTTATAGCCGTTGATCCAATACCCCACGAGTATGTAACTCTTCTATTAACGATTTTATAAATGATAACACGCTTTGGAAATTAAATGCTCGCTCTAGGCTATTTCAAATGTATCATTGTGAATTATTATAATATTATGTAAAGCTTTGGTTAAAAAAAAGACATGTCCCGCTGAGTTTCTTGCGCCGGTTCTTCTCAGATCTGAGGCAGTAACTTTAGTGAACTGGTGGTAAACTGATTGACGTTCAAAAATCGAAGCTTGTAACTTCTTATTTTGAATAAAAATATTTGAATTTGAGTTGTAAGTAATGTAAGTTGATTCAGTCATTCTCTTAAGTGAGATCAGTCAGTAGGATTAGTCATCTTGTGACTAAAGTGACATTTGTGACTCAAAATTATAATACAGCTCTGGTTGCTTTTCGGATTATTTTCTTATACTACATAACAAATATGCATTTATTTTCATGGAAAAACAAAAATAAACAGTTCTTTTTTAAATTATAATTTAAAAATAACAAAAGCCATTCTTTAAGTTATAATTGCTGCGCCCTACAAGTGTGCATTTCTTCGTTCTGGTAATGAGGCCAAGCGCGGAGTTCAGTTCCGCCTCTCAACACGCATAGCCTCAAATTCGACCATGTGCGTGATACTGCGTGAACGAAAGCGAATAAAAACAACAAATCGATTTTTCTAAACGTTTATTGAAATTTAATAAATATATATTTTTTTCAAATTTACACACTACCTTACAGACTAAGATATAAATATGTTTCATCACTTTCACTCTATGATATGGTGTATTTACTTAATTTTATAACAAGTTGCTATAACAAAACATTCATTCATTCATTATTTATATTTATAGAAAAAAAAATCACAAATCGTAAAACTATTAAAGTATACTAATGGCCTCTTGTGCGTGAAAACACCTTATTCAGAGTATTCAACTGTAAAAATAAATTTCATACTTACGTAAATGTATTAAAAAAACCTCTCTCTAAATACTTAGGCTTATCTATTTCTATAATATGACGCATATAGTTATTATGAAAAGTGTATATATATAGTCTATGAGAAATAATTAAAAATTAAAATATATACCATTTAGAAATCGTTAAATTATATAGAGATTAATGTAGGAAGGTACTCAAGTCTTAACTCGAGTTTAAATATTCCTTCACTGACATATATATATATATATATATATATATATATATATATATATATATATATATATATATATATATATATATATATATATATATATATATATATATATATATATATATATATATATATATATATATATATATATATATATATATATATATATATATATATATATATATATATATATATATATATATATATATATATATATATATATATATATATATATATATTTGAATGAAAAAATATGTAAAAAAAATATCAATATTTGACAATGAACAAACCCTACTAATAAAATAAATGTAAAAATTTGTGACAATGGATGCTTACTAAAAAATACTGAACAGATTTAGAAAAAACTTTTCAGTAATATAAATTAGGTATATATCAGATTAATACATATACTACAATTAATGTAAAGTTTTAACAATAATTTTAAGCGGACGAAGCCGCGTCAGTGTCGCTAGTTAAATAAACAATCATACAAAAAAACATACTTATACAGTATTATAGCTTTGGTAATATCCATTTTTTTCAATATGGCATTAACTTACTAATTATTATTTTTATCCTATTTCATCAAGTGAACTACAACTTTTTTATTTTTATTTTTTATTATAGTATTTTGTACTCACGCTTGACTTTTTTATTACAAAAGCATAAAGAAAAAAATTACGTATAAAAGTATTTAATAATTTATAAAGTTATAAAGATAAAAAAATAAATCAATCTTCAACTTGACTAATAAACTAAAAACAATCAAATTAAATATTAATATTTTGTATAACAAACATGCATGGCAAGAAGTTAAAATGGATAAAACGATAAGAATGATTACATCATTATGAGAACTATTATTATATATGTACCAACTAATTTAATATTAAATAGAAATTAAATAAAAAAAAAATTTTGAAACACAACATTTAAGTAAATAATAAGACTTTATAACGTAGTAATGTTTTTTTTTGGAAAATCGTACTAAAATATCTTGAGCTTTATTATACATAAGCACTTACAAAAAAAAGTACACATTCTTTTTAAAACAATTAAAAATATACTTTTATGCAACAATTCTTGAATAATTATTTATTTTAAAGTGAATATTTACCAAAATTTTATACATATAATTTTATACGATCTCAACATATTTTATTTTTTCTTCTATCTAAAACAAGTATCTACTGTTACACATTTTAAGCCAAGCCTAAAAAGATAACATATAAAATTAAATAATCCAATAAATTGCATTCTTTGGCACAAATTTGAATAATAAAACTAATATATTCACACAAAAATGAATATTTTGGAAAATAAATAAAAAAAACGATCAAATAATAATATGTATCCATATCGTGATTTTGTAAAAAATATGATGTACCTACTTATTTTAAAGACGACATATTTATTGAAATTATTTCTTTTTTTTCATTTCATACTGAATCTCATACATAGTAGGGTAGGCAGAGGGAATCTGATGTTAACATACTCCATTCCGTTCGCGACTTTCAGTCGAAATTTGACGAATTGCGTGTTGAGTGGCGGAAATCAACGCCGCGCTGTCCCATGTTACCACAGCGAAGAAATGAAAATATTAAATAATTCCTCGAGTAGGGATCGAACCCACAATCAGACGTGTTTAAATTCGCACACTTGTACCCGCTGCGCTATGACGGCCTCAAAGTTTTTTTTAATAAAGAACACTGTAAAAAAAGGGTAAAGGCTAAACATGAAACATCCTTCCAAAAAAAAAAGAACACTAAAATTTCCAACTACGCCTAACAATTTTGGGGCTATAATATTATTTATAAATTTATAACAAGAATGTACTAAATGTCATAGAATTATAATTAATAATATTAAAAAATGGAATCTCAAAGTTTATTCCTAAGGACTAACACGAACACAGCGTTACTTTTTTTGCAAAACGTTAAAGCGCACCTAACAATTATTGCGAGATCATTATTATATGATTATAATAAGCATAAACGACAGCGTCGATTATCCGGACGTGGATCGTACGATCGTTTCTCCGTAGTGTTAGATTTTCTTTTTTTACTTAAATCCTATTTATCAATAAAGGTATAATTAGGTATGTAAATATGCTTATTTCTCCGTGTGTACAGCTTCTCAGTTGGTTCGGATAATCGACGCTCTACGGTGTATATAAATAAGTTAAAAGTATCACTAAATTACGAATTGATGGACATCTTCTCTTGTAATATTTGGAAATAGCATGCCTGCAATGAATACAAATGTGTGGAATTAGTTTTAAAATAAAGAAACACATTTAATAATTGAGGCCTGTCGTGGCACAGCGGCACGAGCGTGTAACTGTAACCGATAGGTTGTGGGTTCGATCCCCACTCGAGGAAATGAAATATTTAATATTTTCAATTTAAATATTAAATGTGTTTCATTTCTTCGCTCTGTTACAAGGCAAAACGTGGCGTTGAGTTGCACCACTTAAAAAAAGTCTTTAACGGAAGTGGAACAGCGTATCTTAGCACTAGTTTCCCAAGTTTCTATCCTGCCATGTGCGGGATACAGCGTGAAGATGAATGAGTGACTTAATTTAAAAAAAAAAAAAAAAATAATTTTATATATGTATATGATACTAAGGTTCAAATACAGCAGTCCATAAAAAAGGTGACAGTAAAAGTAAAAAAAAAAAAAGATAATAAAACGGAGATTGGAAGTTACAACTTTATATACTTTATTTTTTTAACACTTTACAATGATCACATACGATCTATCTTTTTTTTTTGTAAATTTCATATACTTAGATGTAAATAATAATTAAACATTTGACAGTAAGACAGACTTTAAAGAAAATATAAATATATTTTTTCATCTTCTGGAAAAATGTTTTTTTTTCTAAGTGACTCTCTTTACATCGTCACCGGCCGTGAAAATATGTGTAAAGACACACATGTGATCCAATCTAAAATCAATTTTGCTACTTTAAAAATAAGGTTGTATTTACCTTTCAGGTAATAAACAACAGAGAGCCTAAGCATTTCATAAAATTGTAGTGATAATAATCTTAAATAAAACAAATAATAATCAACCTTAATCAAATGTACATAAGGTCCTATATAGGTCTTACCTTCAAAGTAGTAAACATGAGGCCCAGTTCCCCATGCTGCATGCCCGGCTCAAGGAAATCCTCAACAAAATGTATTTCTGAACCGAGTTGTAATATACGAGCACGGACTACCACAAAGTGGAAAACTGGGAATAATTCGTCCATACTCCATAAATAGTGTTGACCTGAGAAAAAATTAAATTAGGACGATGTAAATACTACTATTAAATTCGACGAAAAGTGGGGAACGGATTAGAGTGTCTTAACACTAGGTTCCCATGTTCCCTCTGTCTACCCTGATAAATGCGCGATACAGCGTGAAGTTGAGTATGTCATAATAATAATGTTAGAGTCAGCTGTGGCGTAGGGGTGCCAGCGTACATCGGTAAACGGGACAGGTTGTGGGTTCAATCCTTACTCAAGGAAAAACTACATTTTATATGATCATTTATTTCTGGTAACAGGGCAGAGGCCTTCAGAATTCGGCGGAAAGTTGAAAACGGAAATTCCATTAATTTTATTTATTTACAATCTGAATATTCTCAGAATGTTTACACAGCCACACGCTTATATACGTATTCGCCATACGCCACAACAGATCTGTGGAGAAGTCAGCGTGAAGCAAGCAAGCATATTTACTACCCACCCAACTCTTGTTGAACAGCAATTGTCATCTTCTGGAATGTACTTCTTATCACAAGCAACTTCTCTATCGGCGAGAACGTTGTCTTCAATTGCTGTAGCGTTTCCACTGCTTCGTTGAACAGCTGCTCTTTCTTGGGTGAAAATGTTGGAGAAGATATGGGGTTCATTGTTGATGAAGACCAAAATTTTCTGAAAAAAATCGGCAAAGCGTACTAACTATACTTTTTATTTAAGCATAATTATTATGGAAAGCGATAAAGTTTTTAGTTTTTTAATAAAACATGTGTATATTACTAATATTTATTTTGAAAACAAAAAGCCACTCATAGTTCATTAATGACGCTATTTTTGTACAGTGGAACACTGTCTGATTACAAACGCAGACCGTTTTTGGTCAATTCAGAAACAAAACATTTATTATAATAATAATGCTAAAATAAAGCTCTAGTAAGAAAAATCGCGGCATTCGCTATTTTCTGTTCAACACGCAATGTTTAAAAAAGAAACGCAATTTTAATAAGCTCACGAATCAATCCCGAGAAAGGCCATAAGCGTGATGTCCGGTTGCTTGTTCCACTTGAGCAGCCGCCTCCAGTAGAGGTCGTCCTCGCGCTTGTTGTGCAGCGCGTACAGCACGAACAGCGCGGGGTGCGCGCGCGGCAGCAGCGCCGGCTGCAGCAGCGACGCCGCCGACACCACCTCGCTGATCACATACATGTTACATCAGCAGGTAGCCAGAGGGAATTTGGATACCTAGTGTTGAGACACTCCGTTCCACTTCCGTTTCTCACATTACGTCGAATTTGACGTAAATCTCTGTATAGTATTTAAACAGGCAATTTAAAAAAAGAAGGTTACATTTTTTCATCATGACAAAATTGCTATTGCTGCTGATTACGTCATCATTCAAACAAAAATAAAATCAAAATTAGTACACCCATCCAACAGGTATACCACTCATAGATATTATCAGAAATGGCGATTATAACTTTTGCGTATGACGATGTAAATAAGTTAAGAACTGTCGTGGCGCATCGACATAACGTCTGGTTGTGAGTGCAAGCGGTTCGATTGTGTAGGTTCGATTCCCTCATGGAGGAATGATTAATTTCAATTTCTTCGCTATGGCCACAAGCCACAGTGTAGCGTTGAGAATATAGCAAAAAAATATAGGGTAATACGCGGATAACGGAGTGTATTACCACTCTGTCTATCTCTGTCTGTTATATTTCATCCTCCATAAACTGAAAGCAAAAACGCAGTATCGTGAAGAATATTATTTTACTGTTGTTTTTGTCAAATACTTGTTAGGAAAAGTGTACATTTTTAATTAGGTACGACTGACTCTGTTTATTACATCACCGTTGTGTTATTAAAAAATAGAAAAATATATACTAATCATTTGATTTACTTTTTAACTTCATCATATCCTTTGCTTGTAAAAAAAAATACGAATATTAAATTAGATAGCCTCTATATAAACCACTATTATTATTAAAAGAAAAACTCATAAAACCATTTAACACATTTTCATCATATAGAACAACAAGAAACAACCAATACCAATACACCAAACAAAACAATCTATATATATTCATCATTTTAGTACAAAAACAAACTCACCCATCAATAGGATTGCTATCTTCCACTTCTTCCACATCTTCCTTACCACCTAAAGGCAACACCACGTCAGTCCCTTCCGCTGGCAGCGAAGGGAACAAAAGTCTAACAACTTGGTACAACCTCGACGTAATACTCTTTAATTCCTTGACAGCGTGACTCAGGAGAAGTGGATGTACTCTGACACCGCCGTAGGTAGTGTTGAACGCGTTTGTTAGACTCAGGACCAGTTGGCCGAGCGGATGGTGCGTGGATTCACATGCCTGGTTAGTAAACAAATAATTTATATGGAAATGAAGTAAAATAGGCCTGTCATGGCGCAGAAGCTCTAGCGTGTGTCTATAAGCCCGACAGATTGTGAGTTTAATAACAATTCGAGGCAATAATATAAGTTAACTTGGCTAATTTAAGTTACCTTGGCTTCACACTGTATCCCTAGCGGGGTAGCCAGAGATTTTCAAATTACACGATTAATATTTTCATTTCTTTGCTCTGATAACAAGGCAATGTAACCTCAACGACGAAAGGAAAGGAGTGTCTCAACACTAGGTTCCTAAATTTCCTGTACCTACACTTACCCATGTGCGAAGCTCAAAAAATAAACAATATTACGAATGTAACATTTACAAATAATTTATACTTACATTATGCAAATACTGCTTTAACTCCGTATAATCATTTAAGGTTAGCGTTTTCTGACCAAATTGGGGTATCACCTCCAAACAGTCAACAGATTTCTCCAATTCGGAATTATTAGATTTCTTCACACAATTTTTCGTGTGTTTCTCTTTATGTGAACACGATATGGCAACTGCTACGTTCTGCCATATTTTTACGTTTTCCGAGTACGAGCTGCCGTTTGCATAGTGACTGCCGTTCGGAGTTAACGCGGTTTCGGAAACGCCCATGCTTTGGAAACATTGTCGAAATATGGCATTCCATTTATTGTTTGGTGCTACACTTAGTTTACCGAATGAGCTGGAATCAAATAAAAATTAGGAGTGTTTTTTGTTTAAATGTTTTGGAATGTCTAGCAATTGAGTTAGATATTTGCGAGATTAATTAAAGCTTACTCAAAAAAATATATGAGATATTTAAAATTATAAAAAACGTGTCATACATATTAAATAGACAAGAAAAATAAGTTTATTTATGGCGTGGGGACCCTCTTAAATGTTTGCTGTGTTTTTTAGTATTTGTTTTTATAGTGGCAATAAATATACATATACATCAAATTGTCACTAACTATCTGTTAGAGTTCATCCAGATATGGAGTGGGGAGAAACGGAGTGACGGATCACGGAGTCTTAGTAATAGGGTCCTGGGTTTACCCTTTGGGTACGGAACCTTATCAATAAACACGATTATAGAAAAGTTAATTTAAAAGGACTGAAAAGGATAATTGACTGGTACAATTTTTATTAGATATTGATATTAAAGTAAAAAGGTGGAGAATATATAGAATTTCGAACATGGAATGTCTTGGTGTTAGGTTGGTTTTGCTAAAAAAAAAGTTTCTTACTTTGGCTTCGAATTAGCAGGTGGAGCGGGATTAGATACATTTAGGTGCATAACTCCGTTAGATATCTTAACTCCTTCAGTCCAAGCGCCGTTTAAAGAGCCCTCTACTTTGTCCCCGCTAGAAAATGTTAGGACACCTTTCCCTGAGAAGACACCTGCTGATCGAAATTCTCCTTCGTAATGTGTTCCATCTTCGAACACCATTACACCATGACCCTAAAATGACAGTGGTGACTTGAAAAAAATGGAATGGCGGAACATAAAAAAGAACTACAAATTAATTTATAACCAGATCATTAAAATTAACTATCAAAAATTTACCAACGGCGTCCAAATTGCATAGCATAATTACATATAACCAACACTTACCGTCAACGTATCTTGCGTAAACAATCCTTCATAGTAAATTCCATCTAACGTTACAATTAAACCGCAACCATGTTTCTTATTATCGGCCCAGTTTCCAAGATATTTTTCCCCTTTTCCTATATCGTCCATCACACCGTAACCTTGTTTGACGCCGGCGACCCACTCCCCCGTGTATATAGTAGCAGTGGATGACCTAAAGTCCCCTTGTCTCTTAATACCATGCCCATGCGGGTGACCATCTTTGAAGTGACCTTCGTAAATGTCACCAGAAGTGTACTTCATGACGCCGTAGCCATTTTGTAAATTATCTTTCCACTGGCCTTCGTATAATCCTGTAATATTATGTTAATGAGATATAAGAATAGTTGCGTTTTAGAGTATTTTTATACTTTGTAGTCCAATTTCTGTACATACATATTTCGTAGGCCAAAGAGACATATTGTTTGACTATATTACATTTAGGTGTTGAAACTATATATATAAATAGGATAGCTATTTTTATTTTCAAATTCACGCTGTATCTAAAGCGGAGAGTAGGCAGAAGGAATTTGGGAACCGAATGTTAAGACACTCTGTCTCATTCTCAACTTTCCGCCAATTTAGATGAGTTGCATATTGAGTGGCTGAACTCAACGCCGCGCTTTACCTTGTTTAAAGAGCGATGAAAACAAAAATATTAAATATTTCCTCGAATGGTGATCAAACCCACAATATGTTGCGTTTACAGTCACACGATTGTGCCCTACGCCACGACGGGACTCAATTCCGTTTTATTATTTAATATAAAGGCAAAGGAAACAATCGGTATACAATTTTTTATAAGTGTAATATAAGGCCTGTCGTGGCACAGCGGCACAAACGTGTGACTGTAACCGATGGGTTGTGGGTTCGATCCCCACTCGAGGAAATAAAATATTTAATATTTTCAATTTCAATATTTAATGTTTTCATTTCTTTGCTCTGGTACAAGACAAAACGGAGTGTCTTAAAACTAGGTTCCCAAGTTTCCTCTGCCATGTGCGGGATAAACGCGTGAAGCTGAGTAATAAGACGTCGGACGAACCTTTCAGTTAATTAGTTAAAAAGTTTTAATAAATTTATCATAATCTTTTACTTGCCTACTCCAGGGATTTCCATTTTACCATGACCACACAGTGTGTTCAGTTGAAACTGTCCCACATAATATTTTCCATCTGACCATTCTACTTTTCCGTTTCCATGTATTTTGCCGTCTAACCACCTTCCGCTATATTTAGCTTCTTTGTAAAACGAGTTTTTATTAGAAAACGTGTAACTAGCGGTTCGTACTGCTGGTGGTTTGTAAGTATTATCTTTATTTAAAACTGCTCGTATTGAAGAATTTAAACATTGTATCCATTCCATTTTTTCTTCCTCTGATGTAGTTGTTACATATATTAACTCCTCAGGAGTTGTCAGGTGTATGGCATTCTGAACGGAATCAGTGTTGGAAACCGTTTCGACCCATAACGTTTCAAGAGGATGAACGCTTGGCGAATTACCGCTAACGTGGACGAATAAATCATTGAAAAGTACAAACCAGTGACTGCTGAATCTTCCTGGATTTACTAAATTAAGAGGACGTGATTTAGATTCCCTTATTAAACGTCTTTCTGGTGTTCTATATTGATCCAAGCTTTTACCTATCGTCTCCCAAAATAGTTTCGTAACATCAGCTTCTTTACGCTTTTTCTCTTGTTCGTCAATTAAGGTATCTAACGAAGAAATAACTTTACTTATTTTTTCTTCTATATTTGATTTAGAATCTTCTTTTTTCCTTTTCATTCTGTGACGCAGGAGCGACTGCGCTATACACTTGTATGAACTTAACCGCGTCAAAGGCTGCACAAAAGCTAATCCCACCACTGCCTCTAAAGTTTTCTTATTATTTTTCTGCTTATTTGTAGGTAATTGATCACTAAATAAATTATAAATACTTGATGGTACATCAACAATATTGTTAATGTGAGCGAAACCACCAATAACAATTAAATTACTTATAGCTATGTAATACTTTTTGTACAAAAAAATAAACTCTTCCAAATTTTTTATCAAAGAAATATCACATTCATTTATATGTTTCTCAGCAAACTGCCATGTCGATAGTACATTCAAAGCATTAACATTTAATATGTCACCAAAAATATCACAAACTGTTTCATATACATTGGAATGTAAAGTTATTGCTTTACTCTTTTTTAGGAAAGGCTTAACTAACGACTGATAAATGAGAAGTAATTCTTCCAAATATCTTTGAGCAATTGACAAGTTCTGGAACTCTGGGCATATTGTAGACTCTTCAACAGAACAATAACTAATATTGCCTGAAGATAGCACTCTCCAGTGATAACACAAATTCTCAGGTTTATTACCAAAATTATATATTTCCTTTACAAGTGGCACACCTTCATGATTTTCGTGGGATTCTTCGTCTATCTTCTTATTTAGATTAACAACACTTTCTGTAAAGCCATCTATATGTTTCCCCATATAGAAAATGTTTTCATTTTGTGTGTATGCAAGAGTATGGTTATCTGTAGCTATCATATCTCTTATACGATCACTATCTAAATTTTCTGTAAATTGTTTTGGGCTACTTTTATCATCTCTGGAATCAAAGCTTACTTGCTTAAAGTGGTTATAGCCCCACAGAAAGAGACGGCCATCTAAAGTTAAAGCTGCACAGTGCCATTTACCACATGAAACCTTTTGTAGTCCAAAGCCAGATAAACTCATTACAATCATTGGTTTTATTCTTTTAACTGTATCACCTATACCCAATTGACCATGTGATATGTCACCCCAAGTCCATAATTCTGTTGCTAATATGTTTTTTCCCAGCTTAGACATATTTTTCAGATTTTCATTTTTTCTAGCTGTTTCAAATTCTTTTTCACTACTAATTGTACTGGTGGAGAACTGAAGGTCTTCAAATTTAGTTGAGATGCAACTGTACATAAGTGAATTCACTTCTTCATTATATGATTGTATTGGAAGTTCAATTGTTTCATTATTATCACTGCTACCACTAACATGTCTAGATAGTGTAGCTACTTTGTCCCCTACAGTTTTAACACCTTCATATACTAAATTAGTAAGATTAGAAACATTTTCTTTAATTATTCTAGTAGGCTTTTCTGTACACTCAACCAGATAATCCTCTCCTGCTGATACCCATGATAACTGTCTACTAAGAAACTGCCGGGCTGCATCAGTATTTATAAAAATATTATTTACTTTTTCTGTACTTTCTTGAGGGCTATCTATATTTTCAGTTTCAATATTCTCATCATTTTCTACAGAAACATTACTATCTAATTCTAAATCATTATTAGCATATTGTATGGCTTCACATTTTGCAACTTTGGATTCTTCTGAAGAGGGACTAGAATCTTCTGTTATACTTTGAGCATCCACATGGACATCAGTCTGGGGAGCTGTACTACTTGAGTCTTCACTAGATTTACTAATATGAACACCTAGAGGACAGGTTTCAGATAATGAAGGTACTGAGGCAGGGGAGGCTAATCCTATAATAGTCTGGCATTGAGAGCAATTAGATGCAAATACTTCTTCATCATCTATTTCACTATCTGTGTCACAGTTTCCAGATTGCCTAACATTTTTCCTCGCTATTACTGCAGCAAAATTCTGACCTATGGATGCACTGTATACTGTTCTTCCTTCAAAAAATGGAACTTTTTTGATATGAATAGAATCTAAAGCAATTTGTGGCATAATACCCAAGCCCCATAAGTGGCCATCACTACTTATAAATAGTTGACCAAAATCACTAGTAACCACATTTCGAAATTTCACTTTGTAGCTACTACTTTTAAATCCGTGAGGGCAACACTTTGCATCTTCTTTCACAATTATCTCTTCTTTGTTTTTGAAACCAGAATTTGTTTTGTATAGACGTCCATGTGTATCAATTATATAAAGGATATCATTATGGTATGATATGTCTATGGCAGAAATACCACTTATTTTTTTAAAATTTAAACTATCTTCATTAAAAGTACAGTAATAAAGGCCATGGTCATTTCCTAAAACAATGAAATCAGCATTCAAAGAACAAAGTTTCACAATTTTGTCCGGAACTTGCTGTGAAGACGGTATCTTTAAAGCTGTAATACCTCTCCAGAACTTGTGCTGACTCATTTTAAGAATATTTTCTCCTTACTTCTTTAAAAACTAGGCGTAACATTATGACCAATTAAGGCGCTTACAGTTTTCTTTCATCCATTTCAATATTTAAACAAACTGATATTTATTTCATTTAACTAATTCGTATAGCACTGAGTGTAGACATGATAAATAAATTAAACTATTAATTGTTTTATTATTAAGCGAAAATAATTCCAGTACTCAGGATCAGAATAAACATTTGACAGCTGATTATTTGACAGAATGACAACATACTACGGCTGTTGAAATGCTAACAAAAAAAACGAAATTAGCCAAAGTCAGTTTTTAAATTGAGTTGTATAATATATACCCAAAAAAAATATTTTTTTTACAATTTGACTTCTTAAGATATGAATTATTGTCATTACAATCTACTATTACTTCTGAATATTATCTGTGGTGTGTATAACAAGAAATAATCTGTAACTGCAGTAAACATGCTCTAAAAGCTAAGCTGTCAAAGTCGTGATACTTAAATCGCCTTTTTAACTTAAAAATGGCGAGTCGCGCTGCAGCATCTAGACGCGTTCCTGAAAATGAAGCTGCAATTACATATGTGCAGTGCGATGGATTGGTAAGTAAAGCTAATTATTTCTCAAGTATTTATTTAACTACACACTTATATTGCCTTAACTTCTTTCTTTTCGTTGTATTGACACGTCACATTACTTTCTTTAATTCACATTTTATTTTGGCTTTCTGTTAAGTGCACTGTAAATATCTATAAAAAACTTCATATTCAAAATGATCTCACTTATAAATTTCTCTACATATTGACGAAGAGAGTTTATATGGTATAGTTATATAGGTTATATTACCCTTAATTTCGTTTATTTACCTGTGAACTGCGGTGACTTATGACTCATGTACTGTTTTGGGAAGCTCACATCACTTTCTATTATACAATGTTTTATAAACTCTGAGAGTCAAGGGCATTGAACTTAATTACAGTTACTGTTCTCATCAGTTTTATAGGGATGCACTGAGTAAAAAATAAATTATTTAAATATTTATATAGTATTTTTACTATTTTTAAAGAGTTTATTCCACACTTAAGAAAGAAAAACAATCAATTAAAAAAAAAATTGCTTTCGTGAAATTTTTATACATTTTTAAATTTAGTATTTATATGGTGTTTTACCTTACTATTAAATATGGAATATTATTTGAAATTTGTTTTATTTTTTTATTTAATACATTAATTACTTTCATTTTTTAAAATATACCTATATTTATAAAACCAAATCATAAAAAAATTACAGGCGGTGATGAAAATAGTGAAACACTGCCATGAAGAGTCTTACAGCAACATGGAAGTTGCCCAGGGTGCGCTTCTCGGGTTAGTTGTGGAGAACCGTCTAGAGATTACAAACTGCTTTCCATTCCCCAAGCATGATGACACTATGGATGAAGAGGAGTATCAGCTGGATATGATGAGAAGACTACGAAGGGTTAATGTTGATCATTTCCATGTGGGATGGTGAGTTCATTGTTTTTTACATACTATATTTACGAAGCTATTAAATACTGGGATATTTTTTAAATTGGAATATAACATAACTTAATATAGTGCCTCTTGGAACCAGATAAGTCATATGCTCTTTTTTTAACCTTAGTAAATTTTTATATGCTTGTTACAATTTATTTTGAGATGTTAAGAAAGTGTGTAAAAATTTATGGTGTTAATTTTTTCATTTTCCATTTTTAGTTTCCACTATATTATGTTATTAAAGTATTAAGTAAAAGTAAATTCACATAATATTATTTTTCAGGTATCAAAGTGCAGATGTTGGCAACTTTTTGAGTCAATCTCTGTTGGAGTCACAATATCATTACCAGACATCAATTGAAGAGAGTGTTGTTGTTATATATGACACCAAGAAATCTGCTAGAGGTTTCCTGACTTTGAAGGCTTACCGTCTGACTCCTCAGGTAAGATAAAATAAGTATGAACTGCAAGTATTGGCTGTGGAATGTTTGTTGATTAATTTCTTAAAGTTTATTAATTTTGGTAAGCGGTTGCCAACTTGAAAGCTCAAAAGTAAGCAACAGTATGAAAAGTTATATAATTTCTGAAATGAAATTACAGTTATTTACAACTAACTTTCCTGTACTACACTTCTAAAGTACCACATGTAGAATAATTTGAATTTGGTATGGGTGGAGAAGGAACTTGAATAGTGGAGTAGGGCCTATGTTTATGGCAACATTTAGTTATATGTTTTCTATATATTTTTTAAACCTAAATCTCTAAAAAAGTCTTAATGCCAATATATATTTTTATGTCTTTATAACATTAAGATATATAAACTTTTAATAAATCTGTTACTGATTGCTGTTTGTACATAGAAAATATATAAAAAATATTTTATAAGAAACTTTTATCTGTGTAATAGTTTGTCTGTGTGTTTGTATGCGCTTATCTCAAAAACGACTAACTAGATTTAAATGCAGTTTTCACTATTATACTTTAGTAATATTCTTTCAACATTTAGTGTTTGTTTTATTAAAATCAGCATTTTTAAAATAATTTAGTGGTAATTTATAGATTTTAATGTATGGATATTGTCTTAAAATGATAACATTATTAGAACAAGAAAGTCATGTAGGTTAGTAAATAAAATAGTGTAAGATAAGCGGGCGAAGGCGCGTGTAGCTAGTTTAGGAATATAACTGTGCCTGCAATTAAAAAATAATTCTGCCACCGTAGTTGTGAATTAGAAACTCCGAAACAAATTTTCGCCGTGTGATTCCGGCTTAAGAGGTAACTAAAGTACTTGTGAGAGAGTCACGCTGTCAGCAATGGCAACACGCATGGGCAGACTCGACCGGATTATTACTACCCCCGACATTTAAAACCGGCGTTAAGTAGTGGCTTTGGCCACTGCGTTTCGCATTGGGTAATGTCGGGTCCCGGTGCCGATCCACCATAAAGGCCAGCAACGCTCCTGTAGCGCCTCTGGAGCTACACAGGGCCGTGGGCGGCGGTGATCACTTGACATCAGGTGACCCGTACGCACGTTGTGTCTTGTCCATAAAAAAAAGGCATTGTAAAACTTTTCTACCCTTCACTCTGTTTTGCCCAAAACCTCAACTTAACGGAGATAACAAACCAATCTATCCCTCACCTATCGTAAAATTTTCGGAACATTGCATATTAAGTGGCGGGGCTTAACGCTGTGCTTCGTATTACTTGTTATTTTAACGAACGGCGTTTGTTACAAAGGCGGTTTTAAGGGGACGTCGAAGTTTTGAATTTACGTTTGTCGGTCTGAACCGGAGTTCTAGACTCTGGTTACTTAGAATATACCTTCATACAAATTTTACGTGTAACAATGTACATAGTTTATACCTTTCAAACAACACATTTTGCAGTATTCACAACAACAAAAATAGTTCCATACTCTGGGAAAATATCGGGCATACTTAATTATAAGGTATTCCATAAACACAAAATAATGACAGTTTTCCTTACATTAAAAATATCAAATATGTAAAAATAAATAAGTTAGTTAATATAGATAGTTACTTAAATGAAGTATGATGCAATGCAGTTGTAAAAATATATTATCTTATTTATTTAGAAGTTTTACTTACCATGATAGTGAGTTACTATCAAAACGAGAAAATGAAAACAATTACACGGCCTTAACTCAAATTCACGCTGAATCTCGCACATAGCAGGGTAGACAATGGGACCTTGGGAACCCAGTGCTAAGACACTCGATTCCATTCCCCATTTTCTGCCGAATTTGAGACATTGCGCGTTAAGTGGCGGAACTCAACGCCGCGCTTTGTCTTGTTACGATAGCCAAGAAATGAAAATTATTAATATGTTTAATTTGAAAACATAATATTTCACTTTTTCGAGTGGGGATCGAACCCACAACCCGTAGTTTATAGCTACACGATTGTGCCGCTCAATTTAACTAATTTGTTAACTCCTCAGGCAATAGCGATGTACAAAGAGAGGGACTACACACCGGAAGCCCTGCGTAACCTGAAGATAGGTTACGAGAGCCTGTTCATAGAAGTGCCGATAGTGATCCGCAACTCGCCGCTCACCAACATCATGATGTCGGAGCTGTCCGAGATGATACCGGAGGAGGAGGGGTCCAAGTTCCTGGACCTGGGAACTGCTTCTGTGCTTGAAGGTATGTGTAGTATTTTTTTTTATTTCGGTATAATTGTTTTTAGCTTCACACTGTATCCTGAATATAGTAGGATGCACTGAGGAAACTTGAAAACCTAGTGTTATGACACTTCGCTCTTTTCCTCATTTTCCGCAGAATTTGAGGCATCCGTGTCGAGTGGCGGAACTCAACGCCGCGGTTTACTTTGTTACTAGAGCGAAGAAATTTATTAAATACAAGCCAATGTATGAGTCAGTTTTGTTGTAAAATATTTTAGTAATATTCTTCCAGCGTAATGATATTTACTATGCCAATATTTTTAACCATATTATATTGGTAATTATTTTTTTTATAAATGTTAGATATGAACAACGGGCAAAGAATGGCTTTAATTCAGGAACTACGGTACAAAAAGACATACAAGACTGTCCAATTTTTATCAAAAATAAGCGCTTTTGTTACTTCTCTACTTTTCTTTTCTTTGAATAAGCGGAACTCAACACCGCGCTTTGTCCCCAAATTTAATTTGCTTAAACAAACCAAAAGTTAACTATGTATTATATAATTACAGGTCAACTGCGCAGTCTAATGGAACGTGTAGACGAGCTCAACCAAGAGGCCATTAAATTCAACCGCTACCAACAATTGGTTGTACGTCAGCAACAAGATAAATACCGCTGGCTTATGAAGCGAGCTCAGGAGAATACTATACGAGCTGCTAAAGATGAACCGCCATTGCCTGAAGAGGACGTGAACAAATTATTCAAGCCCCATACAGTACCGCCAAGGCTTAACCCTATGATAGTCGCGGGACAAATCAATACATACAGCCAACATATAAGCCAGTTTTGTTCCCAAAGCTTGGCCAAGTTATATTTGACCCAAGCGATGCAAAACGCTAAGGAATCGAAGCAAAATAATTAGTTGAATGATTTGTATTAAAATGTGGATGTATATTTGTCGTTTTATTTTTTTATATTCATTGTTTATTTAGGGGTGGTTGCTATCGAGATATTAATAAATAATATTTCATAACTCTTGATTTTGATTGTTCTTTTGGAGATGTTATTTATTTTTAATTTTTTTAGCTTTTATTGCCCGAGTAAGATACAAATAAGCTTAGGTAAAAGGCTTAACCCTATTGACAGTCGCAGGTTAAGTTAGTATATACATTTCGTATATAGACTAGTTTTGTTCTTAAAGTTTGGTTAAGTTATATTTGAATCAGAAGAATATTTAAGAGGTATTTTTTTTTATAATTTTTATGCAGTAGATTTTTTTTTGAATTATTTGATGTATTCACGGTAGTTACTTTTGAATTATTTTTCATGTAAAATTATTTTGCATTTAGATGTTAAAGTTTTCATACATAAAGAATGATAAATCATAAGGATTTATAAGCACGAATCTGGACCACTGCTGAGCATAATACTCCATATAAGACAAACATCTGATCATACTCCAGTGGGAAATTTACAAGTATATAGTTAGGGCACCATAAAGCTACATTATAAAAATAAAAAATGAATTTATATATAGGTTTGTCGCCACGCAGTATTATGGTGGGTTCAATTCTCCCTCGAGGGACAGGAAATATTTAATATTTTCAAATTAAATATTTAATGTTTTCATTTCTTCGCTCTGGTTTTAAAGTAAAGTGCGGCGTTCAGTTACACTCAAATACAGCGGAAAGTGGGAAACGGAAAGGAGTGTAACACTAGATTCTCAAGTTCCCTCTGTCTACCCGGGGATACAGAGTGAAGCCGAGTTGAATATATTAAGGACAAAAGTCTACAACATATATTGCTGATGAAATTTCTTGTTGTTAAGATAATAAACGTAGATTTTAATAATGTGTGCGATACTGTACCCAAACTTTCAAACTCAGATTGCCAGTCAGCCAGTGCTAGTCAGCCAGCAGTCTAAGTTAATAGTAAAAACATATTTATACGTAAAAACATTTTTTACATACAAAATCAAACAATGCCAATCTTAGATAGAAGTACTTATTGTTACTACAAAACTTAAAAAATTAATTCAATAAGACCCCAATTTGCTAGTATTAAGTTTTTTTTTATTAGTTATATCGTTATGTTAGCGATTCTCCGTTCCATTCGCATATACCAAACTACAACTTTGTAATATTTAATTTATAAAGTAGTATACATTTTTCTGCAGCTGGACGTAATTGCATAATGGCTTAATTAGACTAATTTTATGTTTATATTAAGAACTGAGTTTCCGGGTAATGCTACCTACTAGTGGCGACTGCCGACAAAGTTAATAGCAAGGGATTGTCCCTTGATTACCACAAATTGCTTCATCCCGAGTTCGACGCCGCCCCCGGATAATCTTAGGTTTGTTTACCTTCATTTGTGCTATTATGATGGCAGTTTGCCTTCTAAAGTTATTGGTAAATTTCATGTTTTTAACGTCTAAGATAAAAAAAATCTCTTTCAATGTCACGCTGTATCCCGCACATGATAAGGTACTTGCTAATCTAGTGTTCGGATATTCCGTTCCGTTCCCCACTTTCCGTTACGTTTGAGGCTTTGCGTGTTGAATGGCGGAACTTAACGACGCACTTTGACTTGTCACCAGAACAAAGATATAAAAATATTAAATATTCCGCTTTTTCGAGTGGGGATCGAACCCACAACCTGTCGTTTACAGTCACACGTTCATTGCCACACCCCTGCGTCACGACAAAATATAAGATTTTTCTTTAAGGACAACCTCTTATCTATTTATGCAGTAGAATTGTGATTATTGCGTGACAGGCTTTAATTTATCATTCATCGTGTAGAAAGAAATCAATGAGCTATTGTTTAATTATCAGTTTTGCTTCACTTTATAGATTAAAAAGATGAGCGTAGTATTTAACGTCAAGGTTAGCAGGAGTATCTAAAATAAAAAATAAATTCTTAATTTTAGTAAAAAGTCTACTTGAAAAACTTGGTTTTGTTGCAGTTAAGTTTAAATCATATTATTGCATATTACATAAAGTAAGTTAATTAATCCAAAGCAAAGTGAAAAAACATTAGGATTTTTTCTTTAATTTTCTAGAAAATTGTGATTTAATCCTACGAAACATGTTTTAAATCTGACAGAAAACGTTATACACATAATAAGTCGGGTTTTATATAATATCCTTAATTATTGTGTACATTTGTAAAAGAATACAACGTGCTGCGTGCATTATATTTGTCCCCGTTGCTCAGGTAATACAATTAAACTGGCTTGCGTGTCACAGTCACTATTGTCCTTAATAGATACTATTAACGCAAGATTATCATTTAATAAAAACACAAGGAAAGGAAATAAGATGTCATGGCGGTCCTTCGTGACCGATTACGATTTTCTTTGGCAGTGATATTTTTTTTAATATTAGGATTAAGCACAAGAATTACGACCTGTAGTGTTCTGTTTAGTTTTGTTTTTTATATTAATTACAGGTAGATTGTTGGAGATTTACTTACTTAAACTATAGTAATTAATACTTATCAGAAATTTTAAATTTTGATTTTGTACCAAAACAAATTATTACTCAAACAAACTAAGATCTAGAAATGTTTTATAGAGAGAGTTAGTCCAGGTAACTTTCAATAAATCTGTCTGTGTGCCAATCTACTTTTTTAAAGTTTTATATTCAGGAATGGGTGAGGGCAGATGTTAATGGTGATGATATTTCATAAAACATATAAAATTTGTGAGCTATTGGAGATAAAATTTATTAATTTGTAGGTATATATTTAAATACTTGCTTCAGCTTTATATTGTATCTTGCATATGGTAGCAATAATAACTTTACTAATTTTACAGGATCTTGGCTCTTCCATTCACCACTTTCGGCTGAATTTGTGGGATTGCATTTTGAGCTGCGGAACTCAATGCCACGTCTTGTCAGAGGAGGATGATGAGAAAAATAAATATTTTATTTCCTCGAATGGTAATTAATCCCACAACTAGTCACGTTTACGTGTGTCCCTGCGCTGATGCATCTTGCTTCCATCCATTGCCGATATCCTGCTGTAAAATAAGAACTTTCATGAATATCAAACTATCTGCGTTGGAATTTATTTAAAAGTATATAAAACACGTATAATTAACATTTATACATACGTTTTATATTAGTGTAACAAAAATTTATAGGACCTCCCCCCATACCATAACCATTACGTTACTAATTTAAACATTTAAAATTTTACATTTAAAATTAATTATTAAATGTGGTACTGTTTTCTTTAAGTAACACCGATAAAGATTATTTGTTTTTGTCTTAAGAGCGCTTACAATATACGGTGCGAGAGTGTATTTAATGTAATATTTATTATAAAACATCATCGTTCATAAAATAATATAAAAAAATCATAATCCATATTTAGAAAACAATTTTCCAACAAGAACGTAACAAAAATTTTAATCAACCACTTATGTGCTTTCACATTACGTTACTTAATACATAGATCTTTTTCTAAACATATGTAGTTATCGCTGAGAAAACCGGTAGGAATTTTCTTCCGCTACCACAATTAAAGTCATTTAACGACGGACAGGTACTGGTGGTGTATAATTCTAGCCACACTTAACTGTATTCCGAGCAAATAGGTTAATATACTGCGAACGAACTGATAATTTAGTTACATTGACTGCGTAATGTTAGAGGGGTCAAAAAAGTCTTATTTCGAAACGGTTTTAAATTACTGATCGTAATTGTTGTTGCTGCAATTATTAAATATTTATTAATTAATATTGAATTATGAGGTGGGAATAGCTATGATGTCTGTGTTATTATTACGACCCTATAAATGTATTTTCCTCTATTACATTACCTCCTATCCTCTAGTACATTTGAGGCCTATCGTGACGTTGGGCCACAAGCGTGTGATTGCAAACACAACAACAACTAAATATAAATTATTTATAAATAACATATTTTCATTTCTTCTTTCTGCTAGTCACTGGTGGCTATTCAACACGCAATGCCTTAAATTCTTTGAAAAGTGGGCAACGGAACGTGTGTCTTAATACTAGGTTCCCATGTAGGGAACATGGGAACCTGGTTTTAAGACTTTTCGGTCTTTTGTGTTGTAAGTTTTCACTTCGTACTAAATTCTACAACTGTAGGTCTACTAAACGTACGCATAGGTTTTGATTACGTTGCGAATTTTATACAAAATGAAGTAAAAACACTGTACCTGTTGACTGCGTTGATATAGAAACTTAATTTTGTCTACGTTTAAGGGATGTTTTTGAACGTGATTATTTGATATAAATTTCAGTGATCTCAACATGAATGATCTTGGCAGACATGCAGACAAACAACAAACTGATCGTCGAAGGATTCTGTTGTTATTTTTTGGGGTACAGAATCCTTAGAACGAAGCAAATTATTTGAGTATTTTATTTATTTTAAGTTTTATCAAACGTGCGATTGTAGATGTGACGCTTGTGGGTTGGATTTCCACTCGGGGAAATGATTTTTTTCATATTTTCATATCATCGCCCTGGTAAGTTGATGTTGATTCAAAATTCATTTGACGTTGAATTCCGTCATCATGTGTGCTACATCAAGTAATTTCATTGCATCATAAAGGCATCCCCTTAAGAATTAAGTCAAAAGTGGGGAACGGAAGTTTTTTTAATGGGAAATTAGTTTCTACATACTAGGTTTACAGGTTTCATGTGCCTATCCTACAGGTGTAACAGCGAGTTTGGGATATAACGTTAATCTATTAAAAACTGCTTCATTTATTTTAATTATTATTTTTTTTTTTAATTTTAATGTCTTTCTTCTTTGATTCATTCTCTTATCTTTGGTAGGACTACTGTTTTTTTTAATATTTATAATTTACCATACACAATAACATTTCGATTTATTTTTTATTGGCTCAGTTTAAGACAATTTACTGAAAGCTAAGTGGTTTAAACAGATTCGATTTATTATGGAGCTCAAATCACTCTGCATTTTATGCCATAAACGATCAACACCGGACCATATTTTTTATTCCGTGATGATACCACACGGCCACTGGTAATTTTATTATGCAAATGCGGCATAAAGTGTTGCCAGCTATAATCGCTCAAATTACGCTGGTAACCACTTACAGGGCTACCAGAGGAAGTATATATAGTACCTTATGCCAAATTCCAAAAAAAATAAATATATTTTTATTCGTATTTTAATAATACTGTTGTTGGCATTACAATAATACATATTATATTTACTTTATATAAAGGTATACTGACTCGAAATGAATGTGCTTGCACTTTTTTAATGTATATAATATTTTTTTTTTATTTATATAACGTTAATTTACGTTTTTAAAACAATAAAGTTAATTTCCGATGGCAGCCCTGCAAGGGAAATGGCGCCCGCTAAAAATGTCGGTAACTCGTAATGTGCAGTAAATACAGCAATCAATTGGCATTGGGTTCATTAAACGTGTTTTACGTTAATGGAAATTAGATCAAGAGGTAATATTCAATATGTAATTGTTTATTTCTTAAGAATATATGTTTTTATAATTATGTTTAATTATTCGTAAAGTTTTTAACTTTTTGATCTCATGTTAAATTGACAAATTATTTCAGTACCAGCATTGTATTTTTAAATTTTTATTAAATTATAAGGCAAGTGATTAAGATTAGATTATTGTTGGATAAACATAATGTCGTAGGATTTCTGAAAATTGTTAAGAGAGACATCGAAAAGGAGGTTCTGAGTCGCGTATACGTAAAATTGGATGACCTTTGATAACATCATTTTGATAACACATAAGTATTGGTTTTGATAAATTTAATCAAAAGCTTACATATTACGGTGATTCACTCACGGAGTTAATTTCAAAGTATACGATAAATGGGCAAAAATAATATTTAACAGAATTAGGCTGCCGGTCGGTGCTCGCAATTTGGAAGATTGCGCCCGCGCCGCTCGTTTTCTGTGAATTTTTTAATTAAATTACGACCCAGATGCTGCCGAGCTGGGCTCGGTGTTTATCAGTCCTGCTATGTAATTTATTTACGCCCATCAAAAACTGTACTACTACATTAATTAATTCGAACTTAATTTTCCATTTAGGGTTTTAATATAAATACCTTGTCGGGCATTCATAACAAGTTAAATTAAAATCCTTTTTTTTATTTTTGCACGAAATTTGAAGTACTACAAGGCCAGAGGAGCTGAAAATGTTTTGACGTTTTGCATTATATAGGAAATTTTATAAGCAGTTACCACATAGTTTTATCAAGTACTTAATATATACCTACTTGAACATGATTATTACTATAGAGATAAGAGAGAGAGAGAGAGAGAGTAAATTGCAATTATAATATCAAAAAAATATATACCTAAACGTCACCCCTTAAGAAATGTATAGGGATTTTCAAGAAAAAAAACATACATATATTAAACAACTTACGACTTACATTATTATTAACGAGGCCTGTCGTGGCTCAGCGGCACAAGCGTGTGAGTGTAACCGACAGGTTGTGGGTACGATCCCCACTCGAGGAAATGAAATATTTAATATTTTTAATTTAAATATTAAATATTTTCATTTCTTCGCTGTGGTAAAAGGCAAAATGCGGCGTTGAGTTCTGCCACTCGACACGCAATGCTTCAAATTCCGTGGAAAGTGGAAAACGGAAGTGGAACGGAGTGTCTTAACACTAGGCTCCCAAGTTCCCTCTGCCTACCCTGCCATGTGCGGGATAAAGCGTGAAGCTGAGTGAGTGAGTGATTGTTATTAATAATTAAAATAAATAATCTATGATTTAAATATAACTCTATATTCGTTTCATATTAATCTATATTCTTGGTAATTCTATAAATTTCGCATAATGAAAAATAGAAACAAAAAGCTTTATTCATTCGTTTGCCGTCAAGTTCTTCAACAGATAAACTACAAACTTTAGTAAAATTCGCGATCTCGTGAACTCGCGGAAAGGTATTTTGATCCATAAATCTGTCAGTTATAAGCCGATATGGCGCAATAATCGGGGATCATAAATCACTGGGAGTGCACATTCATCGGACCTGATACAAATACGCTATCTCACTCAGTGGGAAGACCTACCTGGCGTTTTACTATGACTGTGGGTAATGGTTAAAATATAAGCAGATTTCATTATTTATGTTTGTTAGCGAAAAAAGTAATTTTTACGTGAAAGTACTGAAGAAATTATTGGATTTTTAACTGTTTGTTATATATAATATAATTAGATTAAAATAGAAAAGGTGACATTTTTGCAAGATTGGCCAATAAGAAAATTATACTTTATTTTTTTAAGATATTTTATTGAAACATACATAAACAGTTTGGTTAATTTTTTGTATAAATATCAAATGGAGAAAGGGGATGACGTATACCTCTATGTGATCGTTTTCGTGACTTTCAAAAAGTGGATACAATTTTAACTATATTTAAGGAACATATCAAATCTCCTAATCATTTTTCACAGTATTTTGAATTTGCCAGAACCGACGGTACGGTAATATCTCGTGTAATAGATATAAAACAACGACATAATCATCTTATGTCGTTCGTCATGCATATAAAATTCAAATAAACACGACTACAAGGAATGACCGTAACAAAGCTTAAATTTTGCATGGCCCTTGCGAGCATGACGGAAACGGCACTAAAAGAAAATTTTCGTTATAATTCGAATTTAAAAAAAGCTATTGAACTCAGAGGTATCGCTTGCTTCCATGCAAGAGCAAGTGGGCCATGATGGTAATACATAATTTATGCTATAAAAAGGCAATCCCAAACTGCAATTCGTTAAAGAAAGTTACCAGTATAATTACTGCATATTTTGAAGTACACACTTTGTTCAGCTTTATACGACTTTTAATGTGATTTCACAATTCCATTTACATTTAATTATCACTTGATCATTGCTTCGGAGGGCAGGAATAATTAAGTTTTCGAATTTGGAAATTCATTCGCCACTAATGAAATTAAAATCATTAAACATGCCATAACTATACTGAGTTTATGAAGTGGTTAAATTTTTATTTTTTAAATTAAACGGTTATATAATTTTTTGTGTCATGATTCGTAATGACGTGAACTTTAGTGGGACAAGTGACCTGCTCGTGCTTTACACACAGAATAAAAAAAGGATGTATATAGGATATAGTTATAAGGCTTTAACTTAAAAGCAAGATTTTTAAATAAATAAAATAAAATGGGACTTGTGAGACAGCAAGATGTACCTTTATATATACCTATATCTATGCTATAGTTGTATATGATAAAATTGACGATTTTTTATGATGTTCTATTTTATGTTTTTCTAAATATTAACAATTTATTTACAGTTTCTATTGGATAATGAACACTACCGTTGAAAAAAGTAACTGATATTAAATTCTAAGTTACGTTTTAAATTTTTCGCTGACTGTCAGCTGTGCCGAAAAACTAGACTGATTGATATGGGACTTTACTGAAACATTGAGACTACATTTAATTCTGGAAGTCCCATGGGATCGAGATTTATCACTGTATTTTGTGTGTGCGTACTTATCACTTTGCTATTTATTCTTTCTTGGCAGGGTAGGCTGAGGAATCTTGGAAATCTAGAGCTAAGACACTCCGTTTCGTTCCCCATTTTTTGCCGAATTTAAGGCATTGCAAGTTGAGTAATTTAAGGCATTGCCTATTGAGTCCTACTTAGATCCTAGATGGATATAAAATAACTAAATGTTTTAAAATTTAATACAACAATTAATGCGTTATAAATAAATTCCAAAAAGACTAATATTACGATTTATTAAGAGTATTGCAATGATAACCATGTAAATAAAAATAATCAAACAACTCTCCCAAATCCATTAAGGGAAAATTTAATAAAATTTATCAAATATATATTTATATAGCTTAAGCGGCTGAAGTCTGGCGAGAGCCGTTAATATGTCTTTAATGAAAATAAAAAATACGACAGGTGATTTTGATTTCTTCCTTCATTAAGAGTGTCTTTGAGTTGAGGCCTATTGAGTTGAGTTCCGCCACTCAACACGCAATGCCTCAAATTAGGCGGAAAGTAGGGAAAGAAATGGAATATAGTCAGAGGTTTCCTATCCCATGCTACCTTGTACTCCGTCTACCCTAATATGTGCGGGAAACAGCGTGAAGATAAGTAAGTAAATCGGTAATCGTATACATCAAACATTATTAGATACGGCTGCGTTATATTTGAAATGTAATTTTTTCCCATTTTGCGTATCCTTTCTTACTTTACGTTATACTCGTATGTTGCCCATGGCAGGGTAGGCAGAGGGAACTTAGCAACTTCGTGTTTAAGAAATTCCGTGGCCGTTAAAGCTCTTGCAGTTTCCACTGTTCGTCGAACTTGAACTTTTGCTGGTTGAGTGGCGGAATTTAGGGCCGACTTTTATCTCTATATTAGAGCGAAGAATTAAACTCATAATCTCTCAAGCATATAGACGCATGGGCCTTTGCGCCACTACAGATCGCGAAATTGAATCCATAAAAAATATCGTGTATGTAACCTAAAGGAAAACTATCTAAAGGAAAGAAAGTTGAGTCCTATAAGTCACTCAAAGGCATAACTAAGTAATATTCACATACTATCTATGTAATTGAATTGAATTGAACATTAAAATTATGTTTCTTCGATAAAACCTCTACATACTTACTTTGAATGTCGGCTGATTTATAAACAAAACAAAATGTTTTCTTATATCGTCATAATTTATTAAGTAAAATAAGCGCGTCACATAATAAATGAAAAAGTTATATCTGGCTGGAATCCGACACAGATTTATCAATGAAATATAATAAGTAGGAGTATTAACTATTGATACAATAGTTACAATAATTATTATTTTGTCATCACTCTTTCCCTTAGCTTTCACACTAGCGACCATTCCATGGCTTGTACCGCTTGAATTACACTACATATCTTATTTAATAATCTGAAATATTCTTGTTCTAATAATATTATTACTTTTAAAAAAATATCTATACATTGAAAACTAAAATTTCAGATAAATCCATAAATAATTAGTAGCAATTTTGCCGAACTTAATATTTAAAATTGACATAAGTGTTTATTTATTATCCAATTCAAGTTAAACAAAGAGTACATGTCGCAGTTTTCACTATTATATTTTGGTAATTTTCCCTCAACATATAACATAAATGTTGCATATAACATATATATATATATATATATATATATATATATATATATATATATATATATATATATATATATATATATATATATATATATATATATATATATAGTTACAGATTTATTATAAGTATAGATTTCAATACATCTACAGTGACATTTACAGTGTTAAATTTTTACAGTGGATTGTAAAAAAATATAACTCTGTACTGTAAAGTCTTGCGCAAAATCGAAATAGTGATCTGTGAATCGAAAATATAACAAATTAGAAAAAAAAATCCGCCTGTTCCACAGAGCTCTAAGATCTAAGGTAAACAAACTAGAAAAATGTCACTTTACAGATCATAATAGATGAAATTCATTTTTTCATTCAAATAAAAACAAAAAAAAAACCCACTTGTTGTAATAAGCTTATAAAGCTTATTAACAGTAGTTGTATTTATACACTTTTCTTCTTATTAATTTTACTTGCCTTTCTCTTTTATCCTATTTTTATGTACTTTTTATTTATTACTTAAAACTAATCTACTTTTAAAAAGGGGAAAACGTTTTGTTATTATATCGATTGTAAGCCGTAAAAAAGCCTTAAGCCATAAAAACAATTTTAATAAAAAATATTTTAGTTTTAATTGCATTTTACCATTGAAGGAATGTAATTATTAAAAAATATATATTATTATGAATAGACATATTTATTTATCAACGTAAATTTATTAAATTATAGAAAATGATTAATAAATATGCTTTGTTTATGCTTATTCTTATGTTTTTTACTTATAGTTTATTAGTATTTCTTAGGGTACCGTATATCAACAGGTTAAAGCAAAACCCTAATACGATAACTTTATGGTTCGTCTGTTTGTCTGTGAAAGTTAAAAGCATTTATCTACTTTGGAAAATGTTTGGATACGGCCGTAAACCTAACTTTATCAATTTTATTTGCCGTAAAATTAAAAAGTATAAGGTAATTCTCGTAGACCTACAGATATGAAATTTGACTTGAAACTACACAAGAAGTAAAAATCTGATGTTAACCCCAGTCGCCTTTAGGCCGTATTTTTCTATATTCATATTAATTTAAAGACAATCCTATACAACAGTCACCTAAACATAATCATAATGTGTTTTTTGTTGTTGCGTATTTAATTTATTTATATGTTTTTATTGTACATTGTTTAAAATAAATATGTACAAAAGGTTTTTAACGTGAAAAAGCATTTTAATTTCCGGTCAAACTGGTCACGGTGGAAAATAAATTAATAGGTATAAAAAATATTGTTAAATAAATAGACATTATAAATAATTAAACATACATATTTTATAACCTCATAATAATAGCACATATAGGCAATATATTATTATATAATATGTTAAGTATCGTGCCACGTTACAGCGTCTGACTATGTATGTGATAGTTGTGAGTTCGATTTTAAATTGGGAAATTAAGTTTATAATATCCGCAATCTGTAAAAACTTTAAACTTAGGCCCAGGTTTTCAAATTTTAAAGAAAAGTACAGAGTTTCTTCGATCTCTGGGGCAAAGAAAACATCTCTCCTTTGCGAAAAAAGTGTACCGTTAAAAAAATCAATAACTCAAAACAATTTGCATAATGTCTGCGTAAATAAACTAATATAAATAATTATGTAGATACTAGGTACCAGCACTACTTTAAACCATTTAATATTAATTTTGTAGAGAAAGGTAATTCTGCTATAATTTTCAATCCACGGCACCCGCCAAGAAGGAAGTATGTTCGAGGTATTATAGCATGCATTTAAATAGCCAGTTCTGATTTAAGTGCTCATAAGTGTTGGAATATGTTAATAGTTCGAAATTAAATAAGCTTTTTGTGGTCTTTATGTTTATTTACAATATAGTAGAAGCAAATATGCCCCAGGTGATAAATTTCGTTTCCCTATATGTACGTATATATGTAGATATATGCCGTCATAAAGTTAGGAAAGCATTAAATTTGCAAAATAAACTGATGAATCTACAAAATGCAGACAAATATTACAAATACGCAACATAATACAACTCATATTTATTAATTATTAGGAAGAAAGATCATAAACAAAAATAAAAAAAATATGTACAATGTAACAGTGGCCAAAAGTTGTTATTCAATGGCAAAAGATTTATAACCGACAAAGGCTTTAATAAAACCAATTGCACGCGATTTCCCTCTATCAACACATTTGAACGCAAATCGATATTGAAATGGGCTATTATATCGAGATATCACTCGCTCTGGTAGCAGGTATTAATCGGTATCATTCACGCATTACATTGTTTACCGTCTTATATTTTGTAGAGGCACGATAAATAACATCTTTTTAACGAAATATTTTTTCTTCTATGAGAAAAAAATATAATCTTCAAATAATATTGTCCACCAAAATGTTATTTTTATGGAGCACGGGAAAAAATTGTGACTGTAACAGCGACAGGTTGTTGGTTCGATCCTCATACGAGCAAATGTAATATTTAATATTTTTTCACTCTGGTAACAATGCAAGCGCAGCGTTGAATTCTGCAACTCGTAACACCCAATGCTTAACATTCGGTGGAAAGTGGGGAACGGAGTGTTTAACACTAAGTTCTCAAGCTACCTTGCACGTGTGGGATACAGCGTTAAGCTGAGAGAGAATTGGTATTAACTGAAAAAGAATACAACTATTATGCCAATGGTGTTAATTTTAGTGTCTTAAAAATATCACAGACAAAGATTATATGAAATGTATGCATGTAATTTTATACTTTATAAAAATATTTAAAGTGATTTGTTCTTTAAGTTAGCATTTCTATAAATAAATTAATAAAGTTACCTTAATAATACAATCTGTATCATATTATCGATGTTACAGAAAATTAATTTTCACTTCTTCATATACGGATACATTTAATCGATAATTATTTCGATAATTATCATTGCTCTTACGTGTTAAAGAACGTTAACTTTCTCAAAAAGGATAAAAAACAATCTTTTAAACGACTACTTCGACTCACATTTTAATTATAAAATTAGTAAAATAACAAATAGCACAAAAAGGCGTAATATCAAGCAAATGCCTGCGGCATATTATTACTGGTTGCAAAGTTTGTACCATTAAACAATTTGGGATAATTAACTACCGGACTTTGTTCATAATTATATTTCATAACATGTTGCCACTGTAAAGGCGAGCTTACACTGCTTAAGATGCTATCTAATTTTTATATTAGAATAAGAATATTACGCAACTAGATCTTTTGTAAAGGTTTTTTTCTGACAAGCCAATAACTTAAAATAATATGTTCTCAGCCGGATTTTTTTAATAAAAAAAAAATAATATAATAGATATTTTAAATGGCAGATTTCACGATAAATCTTAACTCAATTTAGTTATGTATACAAACTCATCCGGATTCACCACACATTAATTTAAATACAATTGAATACAATGGCAACACAGAAATTCGGACATGTGGTAATTGAGTGCGTGACAGATTTATCCTTTAGCTACAAACTGAGGTTAATGCACGTAGCATTAAGTAAACCGTCATTACTTCCATCGCGGTGGAATTATTTAAATGTCAGATAAATTGCTTTAACAGTTCGAGAGCGGTAATAAGGTGTCCATGCAGTTGTAGCCTATAATTTGCTCTCGCATTCAATCATTCGGGTGTACCGCGGGCTCGTCCGGCAGAGAATTGATAACGTAGATGTGATTTGATAGTATTAGTGATGATTATATCAATACAATGTGATAATAATTTTGTATTTATAAGGAAAAAATGAAGAAAAGTTTACATTTAAGTTTAGTTTAGTTTAAGTTTATTTACATGTAGTTTAAATCTAGTCAGTGTGAAAAAAAGAAGATATGGAATAGCGCCTTTGGGACATTGTGTTAACGACATTTTTATAAAAAAAAATATTATCTAAATAAACGGGGATTAAAAAAGGTACAGGACATCTAAGCTTTCGGTTGAAAAATATTTAAAATAATTCATATTATATTAGAAAATTATTAATTATATAAGATAAAATAAATTATTATAAACATTTCCCAACCGAAAGCCCCAACCAACCAACATATTTAGTAATATAAAAATGAACACCCATCATTATAATTTTGCAAACGATAATATTTTCTTACAAGTTATTTCAATAAAGACAAATTAAAAACTTATATTTTTTTAAAATGTCAATACAACAACAAAACTACATAAATAATCTATGGCAGGTAGAGCACTCGAAATCAACTTTCGTCCCGTCGTGTTGTGATAACTTTTAATAGAACCCGCAATCATAAGCCTATTAATAAATGCTTTAAGTCGCGTCTCTTTGCCTTAATCAACATTTTCAATGAGATTATTACAGGGCATAGCGTCAACGATTACAAGATGGCCGACGTTTTAAGTGCTGATTGGGTTTATTAAGTTTTACGAAGTGACTGGGCGATGGACACTTTTTACTATCAATTTGCGTGATCTGTTATTTGCAAACTATAGTAGAAAATTGTTGTGTGTGTGTGTGTGTGTGTGTGTGTTTGTGTGTGTGTGTGTTAGTGTGTGGGAATACAGTTGTATATTTATATGTAGTTTAAATCTAGTCAGTGTGAAAAAAAGAAGATATGGAATAGCGCCTTTAGGACATTGTGATAACGACATTTTAGCATCCAAAGCGATACGATTTACGTTGACAATACTGAAGAAATATAAAATAGTGGTTATAACAAATACACGTATGATAAAAACTTGTGTTGAGGCAATTACTATTGTTTCCCACTTGGGTCGATACTTTAAAAATTCTACTACATGGCGACTTCTGAGTTAAAATCTGAACTTATTATTATTACAAATTATTAGTATATATAATACGTTATTATTACAAATTCCGATTGATATTTGCTTCAGTAATAACAATTTCGAGATTGCGCCAATCTACTAAGTTCAATGTATTGTTTGCCTAATATTTCAAATGTAATATAATTGTACTTATCAGTTGGTATTTAACTAAGACGAATATACTATAACACATAATACGAAAATGAACAGTATCACAAATATTATTCAAGAACAGTAGAGTAGTTTAGTATGACTGCTAATATAGGTATAGCGTTCTGAAGACCACGGTTCAATACATTCTGTATTAAAATCCAAGGGTCTCAGTTACTTCATAATACATACGTCAGTTCTCCCAGCTGCACAGCATTTCTTAGCAGTCTCAGATTCCTCGCGTATTGTTTTTATTGCAGAAAATGGAGAAAATATCAACTGGTGCAACTTTTGTTTGTCATTACAGGTATTTATCTGCTTCTAAAGGTATTACACATGTAGGTAAGCTTTGTCATGCATGCGCAATCAGCGCCCGCTGTGCCACTGTTGCAGTTTTATTCTATGGACCATAGAGTGTGATTTGTATAGAAATGATAAAGATTAGTTAAACAATTGAAGGTTCAATTATTTTGTATGTAATAACGATATTGAAATGAAAATACAAAAATATATTAATTAACTAAAATATACAGACACACAAAATATCAAATACCTACTATTGACGCAAGTGGTACTTAACTACTTAATGACAAGTCATATTTTAACTGAAAATATATATAAAAAAGCTCGGTTAATTGCGAGTCAGACTTGCACACCAAAGGTTCCGTACCAATTTCAAAGTTGTAAGTCAGCGAGAAATATAATCTTTTTTGTATGTAATTTTTTACATTCTCACTTCTTGCCAATTTTTATAGCTGTAAGTTCGTAGTTATAAATTTTAATTACGCAACGAATTTCATATAAGAGCAAGTAAATAAATGCTTCTATTTTTTAAATGTCCTTGGTTTAGTAGCTAGTCTTTTTGTGCTCTTTACAGAGGATCAGACGGAAAACAAAGTGATCCTCTCCTTTAATGTTTATGTTTTTTTTTCTTTTAAGACACGGATCCCTTAAAACAATTAAATATAGGTCCATTTAAGTTAGTTTTATATATAAGTAAGTGTTTATAAGATTTATTAGAATTTTCGTATTGTTATAGGAGGCTGTGGTGTGCTAAACAAGTATGGCAAATTTTATGTTTCTTCAAAAATTATTTATTTATTCATGCTTTGAAGTAATCCCTATGATATATTATATATCGCCTTTCATGGGCCTCTTTAGTTGAGGGAACGAGAAAATGTCACATGGAGCCAGATCTGAGAAAGAAATTGGCTGCGGCATCATTAGTGTGTTAAACAACACACTAATGATGCCGCAGCCAATATATTTCTTAATTTTCATATTTCAAATTTTAAATGAGGTTCTCTATTCGACATTTATACTAGCGTCCCTCCCTTGGCTCCACCCTTGAATTACATTGAATTACACAATTTTTTTTACAATTTCAAACTATTTTCTTGTTATAATGACATTATCATTTTTAAGATAATATCTATACATTGAACACTAAAAGTTTGGCTAAATTATATAAATTTTATCGACCTTAATATTTTAAATTGGTGTAACTTTTTATCATTTAACCGTCTTAAATAAAATAAAAGTATTTCATGTTTCTGAGACAGATAAACGGACGAACAGATAAATAAACAATGAATCATTGATAAACAACCCTTATATTTTTTTTAGCTATCTTATATGTACCTACAGACGATAAACAGTTAGATTTTTTATAAGTATACATATATATTACAAAAAAAAGTAATATTAAATAATTCCAAGAAAATTTCTTCTATATATATTACACCTGCCACAACCAAATCAAATATACATTGGAAAGTATACAAGGCAACAATTCGATAAACTTATTTTGTACAAGCCAACTTACTATCAAGTTCTATTGTGGACACAAAAAAAGTCCTGAAAAACCGTATCGAACGACTTCATTACACTCAGATCAATCACACCACGACACCTTTGTCCATGCAAACGTACAAATCAAATAAAAACGAATTAAAGAAAGCCATGATCCAATTTTATGGACTCGATAGAGACATCTCGAGTTAATTACATTTAGATAGAACGTGCAATGCTCCGCGTGGTGCTGTAGTATGCATAGTTTTTGTTAGCCTTTTTGCTTTCGCTTCATTTGCTGGTAACATTTTAAGGAATTTTTAATTCATTATTTATTATCTGAACTAAAAATTAATAGGAAATTATTTTAGTATAGGCATATTCATAATATATCTTATTAAAATAATATTAAAGTTAAATATAAATAAAGTTACACAAAGTAAGCTATCGCAATATTTAATTTTAAAGTAAAGAAGAAAGAGTTTCTTCTTCTTTTATATTTTTCCTTTCCGTAACTTGCTACAGAAGTTAAGTTGCGTGAACCTACAAAATGTACTTCAATACTTTCAAACGAGACTCATTTAAAGAGTGTAAATACATAGTCCATTAATTATTACTTTGAACAATAATTAAATTCATTAATTTAGTAATAACAAATTGAAGACAGATGGTCTTGCATTATGAAAACTAATTCTTCATTCAATCAAAGCATCGCTGAAAGGCCTATTAAATCAAAGACACGCTATTGCTTTAGTAATTGCAGAAAACAACATTTAAGCCACGAAACGACCTACCATTTTCAAGCAACCAGTTTAAATAGATCTTTATTGCACCCTCTCTCGGATATTGAGCTGCAAAATTAAATCTGTACGTAGTAAGTTAGGAGGGTCTGATAGAATTGGTCGTACAATCGTCTACGGACCGAGTTGGGAGGTCTCCCGGTCACCTCGCTAATTGAATATGTCAATCATTTTAACAACGTAAATGAATAGCGTTTCAGAGATTTACATCCAGTATAGTTAGATACTTAAAAACTGTATGTTATCATTAATCTTGGAGCTATGAAAGGGTCATTTTAGCTTGGCAGCGAGGATTGACAGACGCCCGAGGGTATCGTTCGTAGTATATTAATGTCCATTTAAATAGGACATTACTAATTGTATGAGTATAATTTTCTGGTAAACTCATTATGGAAAAAGCCGTGGGCTAGCAAAGAAATCTATAACCAAGCCAGCTTGCTCTATTAAATTAGTTTCTCTTTCGCTGACTGTAATCCTTTGATTACTTCTATCTTTCGAATATTCTAGCAATTGTCGATATAAAATTGTTATCTATCTATCGATATTGTTAACTTATTTATGTCTCGTTATTACAAAATATTTTCAGATGATGCTGCTGTTGTCGATTTATAATCTGTATAAAAATAAACATTAACTATAACGTGTTGAATTGTAGATTATTATATTGGAGTCACATCTATTAAACATATTCCGTTCCCCACCTTTGATCCGCAATAGAGGCTTTTTACCAGAGCAAAGAAATGAATGAAAAAATTATAAATAAATATAAAATAATTCATTTCTTCGAGTGAAGATCGACTTTACAACCTGTCGTGATTACACGCAGCTGACATACCGTAACAACTAAATATTAAAAACATACAATTTAACATCCATACAAAACCCTCAAAATCTTATTAAATCAATATTCAAATACTATTTACATACACAAATTCAAAGCGGCAATTTAAAAATAATAAAAAGTTATAATAAATCACGGGCAACTCATATTTCATGTCGTACGTACATTTCTGATGCACACAACCATTAGATGTAAATGAAATAAATGAAACGAGATGTGCCTCTGTGCGGTAGATAGCATCTTAAACGTATACGTTATCGATGTTTTAAATTGTTTCTATTTATTGATAGTGGCCGCCTGTGGCTACGAGTGCAACACCTAAGCTTAATATTTGTTTAATATAACGATTTGATAAGGATCGGGACGAATGATAGTGAAAGTTCTTGAAAAAGATAAAAAATTAAGGAAAATAATTTAGTACTACTTTACTTAGTTTATTTTAGTTACTAAAGCGAAGAATTAAAAATACTAATATTTCTGTCCACCCTAAGTGGGTATTGAATCCACAGCCGTTGCGTTAACAATCGATACTTGCGCCACGAAGGCTTCAATTTGATACCCAAAAAAAAATTGTAGCTAAAGCTGGCAGTAGCCAGCTGTACCTATACACTACCTATATATTTCTAGATAGAATCAAATGAGTTGTGTCATTTTTAACGCCACGTACCCCAAACTTTATCTGTAAGACCTGAAAACTACTCACAAACCATACCTACATATAAATGATCTCCCAAATGGATCCTAAATATGTATTTATTGTGCCTATGTAGTTTTCTGATGACCAAATTAAATTATTGTTGGAATATAAAAAACGACACTTCTAAAATAATCTCATTTTTTAATAATATGTCTTTGTTAATTATCAAGGAAGTCTTGATCGTTTTTTTATTAGATTTTAATGAAATAATCTGATTAACAAAAAATAAATAAAAAAAACATCTGCCCTTTTTTACAATTTAAAAATAATATTATTTGCACCTGCGAATCGTAATCGATTTCTTTACAACATTTCTTTTATCCGAATGAAGTAAAGCGACAGACGCCACGCTGCGCGTGCGCACCCCTACCGTTATTTGGTAATATCACTTATACCCTTTATATCGAGCCGGCTTTCTAATCAACAAATGTAATTTTTTTATTACTATATATGTACTGTTATATTTTATAAAAGATTCTTAGTGATTTAACTGATTTATATTTTTGTTCAATGGAAAAATCTAGTGTTTACACCTTTATTTTCTTGCATCTGACTTTTGCATTGTTTTTATTTAATGTAGGTATAGAAAAATAATGAGGCTATAGTTATTGATAATTTTATATATTTCAGTTAAATTAATCGGTTACTTCGCTTACGATCAAATTAACCGTTTTGTAAATTTGTTTTTGTTTCATTACTCCGTTTAATATTTGTAATTAAAATGATACATATATAACAACTTTTTGCATTTTTTTTAAATTAGGTACATACGAATTTTCCGGCTAAGTTTTACTTTGAAAGCCAACGCCACATTTTGTCAACGAAAGCGGA
Organism: Eueides isabella; assembly: GCA_019049475.1. Taxonomy (NCBI): domain Eukaryota; kingdom Metazoa; phylum Arthropoda; class Insecta; order Lepidoptera; family Nymphalidae; genus Eueides; species Eueides isabella. Next base: position 12,989,804 of record CM032384.1, on the reverse strand, counting down.
AATTAGAATAATTATGGTATCTTCGGCTTAAAGAGTAAAAAGAGATGCTTAATAACTCTGACTTACCGTCAGACGTTATTCCACTGCGCTACGATAACCCTATATATTACTTAATATTAATAAAAACATTAATGTAATTTCTTACGTCCATAGCTTGAGTTCAAGACTAGGAGAAATTACTCATGTTATGCGCAGCCTGTTTAGATGATTGATGCAGTCCACTTAATCAGTTCATTGATGTTAAATAGATTCCATGTTGGTAGCTGATTGAAATTTTGTTCGATGATAAATTTAGGTTATTATATTACTTAATATATCAACTGTACCTATTATATTTTGATGTTAACGAATAAATGTGTTTTTTTTTAATGTTTGATATATTATACATATATATATATATATATATATATATATATATATATATATATATATATATATATATATATATATATATATATATATAAATTTGATTTATAATTCTTTAAAGTAAATATATGATTATTTAAAGTAACAATTATTTTTCATAACTGATTTTGAAAAGGAGGATTCTATCAATTTGTCTCAGTATCAGTGTTCACAAATTACACATACTCAGTATCAGTGTGAACAAATTACACGTACATTACTAAGATATATAAAAAATGTACTTACTTTTTTGTAATGCTGAATTTCAATTTCAAGCACTTCCTAAAAAAGAGACAAAAATAAAAACGTCACAGTTCTTCACTCTTCTCTCTTTTTAACTTTAATATTGTTTCTTTCACTATTTAGGTCTAATAAATCAGTGTTGACACATTTCGGTTTGTACAATTAATTTCTTAAAATATTAAGGAATTTAAACTTCTATGGCATGGCATGGCATGGCATATAGGATACAGTTTTGGTTGGTAGTTGTAAGAGCCGTTATAACATTACATTATTATATAATAATGATAATAACTATGCGTAAAGTAATTTTCCCAACTTCAATTAACCTAAACTTCAGGTTACTAGGTCCTAAACAAAATCTGAAAAAATGTATAACATTTTAATTATTATTTTTTTATTTTTTCAGTCACTAAAAAGATAGATAGAAGAATCTTTTTGTACCGTTACAGATTTTTTCTTTTACCAAGAACATCATTTAATCTGCTATAAAATAATAAAAAATAATATATAGAAAATTATTATAAATGCATTATTGCCTTTCCACTATAAATAATGAATACCTTCGAGCACTGCACTGTATGAAATTAAGACGGTCTCAAAACAATAGCATGTCCAAGAGTTATTGATATTAAGGACGGGGTCCCAATAAATTCCAGCGTTAATTATATCGTGATGCGGCGGTACAAAGCGCGGGCGCGGGCACCGTGTTGATTTTCAGTTTATTTCATTAGATGGTCGCCGCGGGGTGCGCCGGCGCCGGATTGTGTAGAGACACGTTGGTTCTATTATTTGAGAGGATTTTCCTTTTTTGATGGTGCATACATATTTGGTTTAAAAGATCTTTTATAAGACTATTTATTTTGTATTTATGTTTTATATTTCCTACTATGTGTTTTATATTTTCAGAAAAAAAAATAGTCATAGATTGTTCAAATAGAAATTTTGTATTTAAAAAAAATCTATTTGAACGAAGATTGAAGAATTCAGAAATTAAAGTAACAATTTGTAATAAATGAAATTATTACTGAATGTTATTTGAATTACTTGGCTTTTGAGTCTGGTTAAAATATTTCTAAATTCTCTAATTTAATTAATCTTATTATTGGTCTATAATTATTAATCTTGACATATGTCAAGTAAGTGAACAAAAAAATATTTTTTATCAATTCCGTAAAACGACCCAAACCATGGCAGCCCTATAAACCCGCCATAACGTTCACCTGCCTGCTTAAAAATGGTAAAATATAGCATTTTTAATGAGCACTCTTTTCAATTTTCGGCTTTACGGGCTTTATCGGCGTGACATCGACCTAATCAACGGTGCTTATTTTTCTCTGTTTATTTTTTCTAATATTATTTAATGCTCGCGTTGATTACCTTTCTTTTTTAATATCGAGCCCAAATTCGTTTGGAAAATATTTGTAATTGAATCTTTGTATGAGATGTGTTCGACCAACTTTTTAATTAGGTTATGAGTCGGAAATGTCAGTGTTTAGTAATTATACGTGTTTTATTTAAATGTGAACTTGAGATATTTAACTCTTGATTGTAATTTATTTGCAATTATAAGCGATTCGGATTTGATTCAGCTATTTTTGTATGCACATAAAATTGAATAATCTCTTCGTAATTTATATATTATATGACAAACTAATTCCATACTTCATACTAAATGGTCTTGTAACTTTTAACGAGCTGTAATGAAGTATATTTATACTTTGTATGGATTTTATAATATTTAAGTGCGTTAACATGACGTTATTTATGAATTAAAGAAAAATATATTTTGACTAAATTTATACAATAAATGTTATGTAACTTGTGTAGTTCTATTAACTAATTGTGTCTGAAACGTAAGCAGATTGAGTGATTTGTGAGTTTCAAAATAATATAGTTATTAATAATATAGTACGGTGTACTTGTGTACTTCTGTTTATTTCACTGATCTGTTGGAAAAAAAGCGGCAGGGCAGAAGGAACTTGGGAACCTTAGTGTTAAGACAGTCCGTTCCACTTCCGTTCCCCACTTTCCACCGAATTTGAGGCATTCCGTGTTGAGTGGCGGAACTCAACGCCGGGCTTTTGCCTTGACAAGAGCGAAGAAATTAAATATTTAAATTGAAAATATTAAATAAGTTTTTTATTTCCTCGAGTGGGGATCGAACCCACAAGCTATCGGTTACAGTCACACGCTTGTGCCGCTGCGCTACGACATTATAAAACGATATTAAATTCATATAGCCATTTACATGCTAAGAGAAATTTGAAAATATTTGTAGAGTAATATACCTATAAAATTAGTATTAAAGTACATCATTTGCTTTATGAATAACAAAAACAGAAGTAAGATGTATAAGCTGTTACATCATCACGTATTTTAGTATTTCTTAGTAAGTGCATACAATCAAAAGTTAAATACAGTCGTTTCACATTGTATAATTTACAAAGCCAATGTATTTTATACATTTGAATATTATAAATAAAGGTGTCATAGTTATGCGGAAGTGAGTAAACAATCCAAACAAATACTGTCAAGTTAATTGGCAATCTCGATGACGGCTCCATCACGAATACCCGTAATGACGACGGCTAACAGTCTTTTTGCACTCTCATAATAACTTTCTTTCCTTCGCTAACGCGTGATGAAGAAGCTGGCCATGGTTCAATTTGCTTGTGGATAGTCCTGCTCCATTAGCACTTTTCATATTTTAAATCCCTCAAATGTCAAACTAAACACAATGTTTAGAGTTCGATTTCCGTCTTGGAGTGTATTCATGTATTATTTTCATTTGCTCCTTTGAGACAGTCTGTTTTAATTTAGTTCCACTTCGCCCGCCGTGCTATAGTGTAAAGTTAAACGAAAACTAAAACAATATACGTTAAAGATACATTCATCTCCAAGCAACTCCTTCCTTGATATACAGTATATGACATTTGTACATATTGATATGTATTTTTTTTATTTTTAGGTCATTGAAAACGTTAGAGGCAAAGGAAAGTAACTACACCTTTCAATCATGATCGATGTTGTGTTGCAATTTCAATATTGATTCACTGAGTCTAGTGAAAATACAATTAACGTATTTAAAAAAAAATCAAAAGCAAAAGCAGACACAAGTAAGCATGTTCTAATTGCTTCACGCAGACTCCGCGTAATGTCTTTGTATTTTAATGAATTATTGTCATTTTAGCGTTGGCCGTAATTTATTACGATCTCGCGACAAATCTCACGTTTTTGCAGATTACTGATCGGATTTCTCTAATGCGTCTGCCAGTCGATTGTAAATTGTAACTTAGACGCCTGTCCGCAAAAACACTCTGTTGACTTATGTAATCAAATATATGAATACATCCATTTTTTTCCTCAATTGCAAGGAATAATGATGTTACGTTCATGATGGGTTCGCTTTTATTATGCCGGCAATCCTTCTCTTGTCTTGCTTATTGAATAAAAACTAAAGTTGTAAAAAGCTGATGTGAATTGTATTTCTTAATTTAGGCTTGAGAAAATTCTGTAAAATAATGTTTTAATAATATAGAAGTATCAATTTTATTCTTTTTGCATAAAGAGAAACATATATTTAATTTATATTTGTGATTCAAGAAAATTATAATTAATAAAAAAGTACATCTGTACTCGCATTGATGGCAGGGCATGATTTATTGCTTAATTTTACGTAGCTAAGTTACAGCTACATTAAACCAATATAAACAATTTGTACCAATTATTATTTAAACATTAGGCGTCCTAAATACTGATTATTAAGACAAAGTTGTAGACTTGCCTATACATAAGTTTCACACCTACCTACAACAGATATGTCATTACAGTGTCATTACGCTATATTCACACGCTTAATAATTTTACTGATTATTTTGCCCTTTGCCGTGTTAAGTGACATCATAGTAACATAACTATAGCGAAATGAGACGGTTACGGGTTCATTTAATAAACTAAAGAACATTAGGCACATTTAAGGAGAAATATAGGGTCTCCTATATTTGTCAAAAAAGATTTTTAAAATTATTTCTCACTAATAACAGTTCTCACTATTTTATTAACAGGGTTACCTCTATCAGACTAAATAAACGTGAATAGATGTAAAAATAAATACAATACATATGTATAAATACAAAAGAAAAAATACTAAATAATTTTTAACGAGAATATGGATGAAGAGATGTCACTTCTAAAATAGAAATAAAATTGCTACTATAACAGTTCAGTTAATCAAGATATATCTATCTTTTTAAATTTAAGTTTAGTAAGATATATCTCGTTTGTTAAAAAAATGTTTCTGTAAAAGTTAAACTGTTACTTAACTTGACAAAGTATGCTTGACCACAGCACACTCCACAATAAGAACGTAACGACCCAGGAGAGTTATTATTTCCTCATAACCTCTCCTTACAATCTTAACAATTATTTAATATTTCTAATTACACTTTGTTAAGAAGATAATATTGGTCATTTAAAACGAACAAAGGGCTATTTGTGAGCCATAAATTTTGTTCTATCATATAGCTGTGTACTTCGAATCAAACACTAATTGCGTATTACACATTAATGAAGGGAAATCTCATAGAGTCTGCGCAATTTTATGGCCGCCACTAAAATGGCGTATGTATGCGAATTTCCTTTAAAATACCCGCCGACGCCTACATTGTTGTTTATGTAATTATTTAATGAGGCGATTGATTGATGTAATACTGGCGCATAAAATTTATTATAATTGCTGTAATTGTAGGCTAAGCCTTTTAAGGACGTTTTGAATACATATTTTATAATTCAATTTTTCATATGAATGCGATGTAGGGCCTGTACTTTGATGTACGTTTTTATACAGTTTGCACGTACGTAATAATGTACGCGATTTCTTGTAAAAGTATTTTCTTTACTTTTGTAAATTCAATAAAAAATTACAAAAGTAAAGATTTTTTTTATGATTTTTTATATAAGATACTTGCACGGGACTAATTACTAATAATTTCTTAATGGATTCTTTACTTGTATAACTTTTATCTATTTAAATCCCTTGACTGTATGCACTTTTTAAAAAAAGCCGGTCACTTGCCAACAAGACTCGCCCATCAAAGGTTCCGCGCCTATTTCTAAATTGTACTTCAGCTGGAGTAATAGAAGAAGATTCTAGAAGATGACAAGCTTAACAAGAATGCATTAATTTTACACGTAGTGAACTATACATACAAGCTTGTAATATTTTTTTTCTAGAAAAAAAAAATATATTTTTGTTTATTTCTATTGAAAAATATTATTTTGTGCCGAATTCCTTAATTGTAGGTCCACGGAAACTGCCCTTTAGGTTTTTATTACCCATTTGAGAAACGGAATGCTAAAAAGGAATGAGAAATCCTACTGGGAGGAAATCATTAATTAAGTCGAGTTACGTTAGAATATTGGTTCATAATTGGTTCTTGAAACAAAAATGCGTTATTAAAAACAAGAAGGGACCAATTCTCTTTGGGTCATTTGTAGATTGTCCATAGCTGTTTTAGGGATCAATTTAAAATTTGTATACTTATTTTTCTTTAGTTGCTTCACGATTTCTGCGGAACTTAACGCCGCACCTTCCCTAACTGTAGCGGGAGAATTACTATAATTTGTATAATACGTACATAAGTATATGTCGTGGCGCAGCGGCACAAGAGTGTGACCGTAACCGACAGGTTCTGGGTTCGATCCCCAGTCGAGGAAATGAAATATTAAATATTTTCAATTTAAAATATTTAATGTTTCATTTCTTCGCTCTGGTAATAAGGCAACGCGCGGCGTTGAGTTCCGCCCCTCAACACGCAATGCCTCAAATTCGGCGGAAAGTGGGGAAAGGAAGTGGAACGGAGTGTCATAACACTAGGTTCCACTTCCGTTCCCTCTGCCTACCCTGCCTAGTGCGGGATACAGCGTGAAGCTGAAAAAAAAAAATAAGTATATGTCGTGGTACTGGTGTTTCATTTCCACTGGATGAAATTAAATATCAAAATTCTTTCATTTATTACTGATAACGAGACAAATTAGGAATTCAAATCCCCTCTGCCTACTTCACCATGTGCTCCTGCAGTGTGTAAATGAGAAAAAAGCAACATTTTTTTTGTTTGAAGAATTTTTTTCTAACTGAAAATATTTCTAGCAGTATTTAGCTACGGAACACTAAAAGAAGCAGAATTTTAACATAAAAATATTTCATTTACTATCCTAACAGTTTAATTTGAAAAATTACACCTAATTTATTATCCTAATTTACAACTTGGCGTATTAATATTTGAATAGCATTGATTAGTTTCAAGGATGCAAAGAAATTTTAATGTTTAGATCAGTTTAGTTTTGTTCAAAGATACACGATTTCTAAATATGTATAAAGTTAATGATTTCCTGATTATTTTTAGATATATCTTATATGTCAGCTTTATTTACTAGTATAAATATGATATATTTAGTTGAAAGATTTTTCCGATAGTAAATTTTATTTTACTGCATTTAGAATAACAGATACCAACGCAACTATAACCACGCCACGGAGGCCTGTCATGGCACAATGGCACAAGCGTGTGACTATAACCGACAGGTCGTGGGTTCGATCCCCACTCGAAGAAATGAAATATTTAATATTTGGAATTTGTTTGTTTCCATTTCTTCGCTCTGGTAAAAGGCAAAACGCGGCGTTAAATTCCGCCACTCAACACGCAATGCCTCAAATTCGGAACGAAAGTGGAACGGAGTGTCTTAACACCCAAGTTCTCTCTGCCTACCCTGCCATGTGCGGGATACCGCGTGAAGCTAAGCGCAAGCAAGCAATAATTATTATTTTAAAATATTTTATCATACTAATTTAAAAGAGCAAAACACGAAATACTAAATATTAATAAATCAAAAATTACTAACATCATAGTTTTACTTTAATTATAGCTTACAAACTATAAAAAAATGCCAAAAAAGTTCAAGTCGTGATCCGACCGCCATTACATGGAGTAGCTTAAAGATAAATCATTGTATCGCTTCTTGATGATTGGACGTGGCCCTGATGATTGATTGAACCGCATCGCAGAGGGCCCAGCATCTTACGCTAAGGTCAACTGACTTGCCCATTAAATTCGCATTTCGTTAACTTGTATTTATATTCTTATTTGTTTTTGCATTTTGTGCAATTTAAAAAAGATTATCTGGATATGTTTAGAGTAAATATACGTTATCAACTTTTCTGGAAAAAAAATATGTTTGATTTCAGTTTAAATGTTTTCTGAATGTTGATATTTGTAATTAATATTGTATCAAAGTTAATGCATGGTCTTAGATTCCTGAGGCGACAGGTTGTGGGTTCGATCCCCACTCGAGGAAATAAAAAAAAATGTTTTAATTTCTTCTTTCAATTTTCTCTTTGGCTATAAGGCAATGTGCGGCGTTGAGTTCAGTCAGACACTCGAAAACGGAACCCATTGTCGTAACACTCGGTTCCCAATTTCCCTTGGTCTATCCTGCCATGCGCGGGATACAGCGTGAAGCTGAAATTCTATCTATATAGGGCTGTCTACGTATTCTTTTTATTTCAATACATAAAGATAACTCTGTAAGTTATTGCTATTTAATTTCAAGTTAAAAGTTGGTGTAAAAGAATTAATGATTAGTACCTAAATGAAAAATGGATGTAGATAAATAAAGACAGGTAACTTTTGTATAATTTTTTTATATTTTTACAAGCATTTCATTTGATAAAAAAAAAATTTTGTTGGTTTATACTTCAGTTGTAGTATTTTTTCCATTAAATGATAATCTACAGAAAATCAACTTTCTATGTACTGGTAGATTATACAAAAAAATTAAAATAGTACCTATACAAAAATAAAACCATAGCGTTAGTTACGTTTAACAATATTTTCAAAATTTATTTTCTATACAAATTATTGATTATAAAGTAACTGTAAAGCAATAACTTTTTATACTTCCGTTATTCTCACGACGAAACACACTATAAAAAATACTCAATTTGTCCAAAATCTGAAAAGCTTGCTTATTCTATAAAACAAACGATAAAAATTGTCTGCAAAATTTCAATGAACCAATCTCACTGGCAATTATTCAGTTAAAAATTAGACACGAACGTAGAATTTGTGACGATTTATTATTTTAAATTCAATTTTCGGCTTTGATTAAGCGATTAGGTTTTTATTTTGGCTTTATTTTATGTGAACACTCTTAGTTTACAAATTAATGTTATATTTTAGTGCCATAGACATTTTTTATACGTATAAATTGTTATTTGAGAAGTAAATGGATTTGCATATCGCATTGTTCCATTATTGGAGGCTGGATGAACGTGAAAATTTTTGGTTTCTATAGGTTCACCAGTTTAATCTGGCTCGCTGTAGCGCAGGGACACAAGCCTGCGTATATGTAAACGCGACGGGGTGTGGGTTTGATCACCACTTGAAGAAATGAAGTATTTAATGTGTTCATTGCGTCGCTCTGGTAACAAGGCAAAGCGCAGCGTTGAATTCCGCCTCAACTCAACGAATCGGAGTGTCTTAATACAGGGTTCCCAAATTCACTTGCCTACCTTGCCATAAAATTTGCAAGGCATACATTTTTATTTATGATTGATTTGTTGTTTCCCTTTATATTAGGGTAAAACATAGTAAATATAACTTGGATAATTCACTTCATTCTCCACTTTCAGCCTATTTATGTATAAAAAACTTAGTTAAATCTATCCATAGAGATCTCTTCAAAACTACAGAATAAATAAACGATTCTAATATTAATTAAAGAATCATGACCCTTATCGTATGTAAGCTATTACTATGGTTAATCGATGATCGGAGCCGGAGTTAATCGATATTTCATCTCTCGATTAATTGCGGTTCAGATTAGTGGTAGGCGGGGCCGAGGGTTTGTGTTGTACCAAGCTGCCCTTGTCTCTTTTAACTTCTTGTCTTGATATTTTAGTTTAGGTTAAGAAAATGAAATATATATTTTTTATAACGATTATAATTATGTTAATTTCAATGTTAGCAAATTTAAAGTAAATTCTAAAATAAACCAACTAAAATTGGGAATATATGTTATATATTATGCTGTTGGTATAGATTTTTGTACGTAGTCGTAATCATGTAATTTATTTATTCTGTAACAATTACCTAGAAGGCAAATATTTTTAATTTTGTTACGAAATGATATAATTACAAATAAATATTTTTATTTAAATCATTTTTCAGTTTTTTTCTAGGAATATACTACTTAATTAAAGGATTTTGAGGCCTGTCGTGGCGTAGCGGCACAAGAGTGTGACTGTAACTGACTGGTTCTGGGTTCGAACCCCAGTCCAGGAAATGAAATATTTAACATTTTCAATTTAAATATTTAATGTTTCATTTCTTCGCTCTGGTAATAAGGCAAAGCGCGGCGTTAAGTTCCGCCACTCAATACGCAATGCCTCAAATTAGGCGGGAACGGAGTGTCTTAACACTTGTTTTCCGAGTTCCCTCTGCCTACCCTGCCTAGTGCGGGATACAGCGTGAAGTTGAAAAAAAAAAACGATTTTACGATTTACGATGTTTGTATGAATTCCTCAATATATGTATAAAAAAATACACACAAGTTTCTCATTATTCAATAAAGATTTTTAAGAAATATAGATATTATAATTATTCATTATGAAAACTGATATAAATCATCAACTTGAGACGCTACACATAGATGTTAATTTAATTAAATAAGTCCAAAGACCAATACAAGAAAAGAACTACAAATTTATTGTTGTTTAGAATTTAAAATACGTAGAAGCTAATGAATTTTAAGCTTGTTAATTACACATAGACAGTATTAAAATAAGATTCCCAAGATTGATTAATTACCGACCAACAAACCTTCACACGAAATAGGCTATAACTTTATAAAACATACAAAAATACACCACCGTGGCTTTTTATTCAGAATTTATAATTAGATTTGGCGGAGTCCCGCCCTTTTGAATAACTCACTGATGGCGCAATTTACATGCTTTTTTAAAATATTTTTGTTAGTAAAATGTTAAGTTTTATATATTTCGGTTAGTTAATAATTAAGAATAATTTTTATATATTTATTGTTTTATATATTTCGGTTAGTTAATAATTAAGAATAATTTTTACGCATTAAAATGTGGTTTGAAATTGATGTTTTAGTTTAATTTGTTACGTTAAATAATTGTTGATCTTTATTTTAGTGATTTTAGGTACAATAAAAGAATTAACCGAGGTAGACTTTTGCGCACTGTTCAATCATGGAAGAAAATATTCGAAAATAAGACCCTTCCTCGAGTCCAGACGTGGAGCGAGGCAAAGCGCAGCGTTGAATTCGCCACACGATACACAATGCCTCCTGAAATCAGCAGAAATTAGAGAACGGAAATATCTTAGCACTAAGTTCCCAGGTTGCCTACAAATATCTGCCTATATCAGCTTTGTTTAAGATACAGAGTGAAACAAAAAAAAAGTTAACATCAGAATCCGTGGAGCCATCTAGAGCTATTTTAAAAGCGGCCATGCCTCGTTGACTGTTCTGTATGTCTTATAATAAAAAAAATAAAGTCGTCTCTAGTCGCTATAGTCTTTACATTGAGCCAAGATCGAAGAGTCAGCCGGGAGGCGGGCTCGCAGCGATGAGGTAAGGATAAAAATTCGATTACAATTAAATTAACTGCACTGCTATTTGTTTTTCATTAGCGATATCTGATTTTAGATACAAAAACTCGCAAAAAAGTCTTAGTTTATTTTTGCTAGCGGAATAATGATAATTTTTAAATAGATATCCATATCATAGATGTAGTTGAAAAAAATATTAGTGATATCATCGTAGATAATACAAACGACGAGAAAGAGGTGTTACTATGCCAATTTATATAATATAAAATTTGTCTAGACGCTCGTCTCAATCAGCTATGAGTATATGTGGGAGACGTGCGAAGCTAAAATTATTATCTTTTTATTTACTCATTTATTATTATTTTTCTTATCTTACTTGTTCTACTTACTAATTGGTTCTACTTACTTCGTTTTGTAACATGTAGTTATTAAAAGAATAAATGTATGTGTTTCATAAAAGGGCTATTATTTTATTTTTCAGTTTCAAGCTGTGTCTCGCAAATGGCAGGATAGGCAGAGGTAACTTGGGAACCTAGTGTTAAGACACTCCGTTCCGTTCCTCACTTTCTGTCGAATTTGAGGCATTGCGTGTTGAGTGGCAAAACGCGCCTTGCCTTATCTCCAGAGCGAAGAAATAAAAATATCAAATATTTCACTTTCTCCAAAGAGAATATGAAAATTATCTTCATTAATAATTGACCAATCTTGCATCTTGTACGGAACATATGAGAACTGAATAATTTTGTTGTTAACACGTCTTCCAAAATAGAAAATTTTAAAGATTTACTCTGTCAAATTAAAAAATATGGAGTATTATCTGTTAAACAATATTGAGCACAACATTCGAAGCAAAACACTCAGCAAATCTATATAGAAACTTTTTTTATTGCTAATAACTAATATAATATGTTTATCTTAACATGAATAACTGTACATGTAAAAAGTAATTATAATTTTCTAAGAACAAATTAAATACATGACACAAAAAAATTAACAGCTCCCGTAACATCTATCAGATTAACTTGAGCCATATTATATGTACCTCTATACGAGTATATACAGCCGCTGCATTTAAATCAATGGTAACAATCGTTAGGTTAAAGCAACATTGTAATTGAATTTATTATTAATAGCTTTCCAATACAGCCTACGCTCTTCCCACGGCATTTCATAATTAAATTTCTTATTGGATTATATTTTAATTAGACGTGATTAGGATATAAATGAGTATCATTCTTTCAGTGATTGATTAATCACTTCTGATGTCTAACATTTTGTGATTGATGCTGAGTCCTGTTGAAAATCGAAATTGAATTATGTATTTTTTTCTCTGTTTATCTCTTGTTATGCGTTTATTGAAAGTTAATAACCTGTCTGCTTGTTTTGAATGAATTATGCAAATGTAGTTGGTAGTTCCGTGGCTATTAATATTGAACGTTCAATTGAATTTGAAAGTGTAGTATTTTTTGTGTAGTATATTTTTAATGTGTTGATTTCGTTTCGTAGTAGAGAGGGATGTAAAATAAGTTATATAGTTTTTATTTCGTTTCGTAGTAGAGAGGGATGTAAAATATGTAATTATTTATATGTTTAAGTAATATTTATAGAATAGAAGTATCTCCCACTCTTAAAATATATATTTAAATGCAGCGATAAATTTTGTCGCCCATTATGCAATTACAGAAATTGAATCGAGTATTCAGTTTATCGTATTAAGGCGTAGGCTTTGTGTTGTCTTATAGCGACAAAATACAACTATTTTAAACATAAAATACTTATATTTTTGTATCAAAAATATTTTTATATAAAATTAATTGTGTTTCTAAATAAACTTATTTAATTCTAGAGGATTAAAATAATACACACCGACTGATATCAACCATTTATTATGGAACCCTTAGTTTCAATACTTTTACCCTTTTGTACAGAAACGTATAGACAATGTCTGGTAATTAGATTCACAAATATCTCTTTGGTGTTACATATATACATACATATTATATAGATTATTCAAATCAATACGGTACATATAATGAAGATAGTAATTTGGAAATTTTAACAAACTTTCTGTAAGATATAAATTGTTCTAAAATAATAATAATGAGAGATTTTTTTTCAATACAATATATTAGTGCAACATTTCCTAACAATTTAATTTTATATGGAGATTATTAAATAAAACAATCTCATATGATTTTGAAAAAAAGGTTCTTATACATAATGTTATATACACACATTTATAATGGAATGTAATTAGTTTCAGTTAAGCATAACTTGTGAAATAGATCTATCAGTGCAGATATAATTTACTTAGTTATTGTCCCATGTATTTTTTTTTATGAAAATAAATATTTGTGAATTGATCTTTGTGTTCATGATAGTTAAACCTTAAAAATAAAATGTAAAAATACTCTATAGGTAATTTTCATACAATAAATAACAATATGTATCGATTGGACGGATGAATTATCAATAATTACACACTAATTGTATTATCTTACTTAGTTTATTAATACATAGGCATAGTCTAACTACTGCGTCATATCATAGAGCATTGAAGAATGTGCCAACATTTGTCATCATGACATTTGAGATGTATCGTTTAATAATATCATATCTTTTTTTAAATTTTTAAATATTTTCAATTTAAGAATAGATAAAAACTTATTTTTTAAAAGTTTTTAAACACAATCAAAATTAAATATGTTTAAGGAATTCTTAGTGGATTATAAAATTTCTACTATTTAATTTAACTTATCATGTGATAAATAAATATATCACAGCTAAGTAATGATTTAAGTAGCATCAATGATATGACCTTTCACACAATTCAAACACCATTATCTAGCTTCATCTAGTTCAACTAATTAAGTCTGTGTGGTGTCTTTGTCTTAGCATTTCCAGCCTGAGTTCATGTTCTCTGGCCGCCATTCTTAAAGCAGCTATGCTCGAACTTCTTCTTTCTACTTCCGGTCCTTGTTGGCTTGGAGGGGATTCACTTCCGGGGGAAATAGGTGGAGATACCGGTGGAGGGTCAGGAGACTGTCGAGGAGGCGCTGCCAGTCCAGCAAGTAAAGTGTGGAATGGAGGTGTGTTAGTGGAATATATTGGAGCAGAGAAAAGAGGTGGCCGAGATAGTGGTGCTCCGAGGTATTGAGCGCCCAGGACTGGTGAACTGCCATATCTATGGATAAAGAATTATTGATTAATTAGAATTCATACAATTAGTTTACATTATTTTACATTATTTTACATTATTGGGCATTGAAGCTACCAGGCGGGCGTTAATAACCGCGACACAGTTTACAACTAATACAGTTATTATCGTTATAAATTGATTTTTTTTTAATTTTTGTCATGAATAAACGATGTATGTAAACGATGTATTACATATTCTGAGTGTCGTGGCAAAAGGGTAGAGTATGTGACTGTAAACGCGGCAGGTTGTGGGTTCAATCCTCACTCGAACAAATTAAATAATTAATATTTTCGAATGAAATATTTATTTTTTTCATTTCACGTTGAATTCCACCTCTCAATACGTAATGCCTCAAATTTAGCGGAAATTGGGGAACGGAACCGAGTGGTTTAACACTAGGTTCCCAAGTTCCCTCTGCCTACCCTAACATGCGCGCGATACAGTGGCAAGCTCAGAAAAAATAAATAAATATTTTACATTAATATATTTTAATATTTCCGCGCATCATGCAACTTTTACCGCTCAGGTCAGGTAGTTTTACATTTTTTTTTATGGAAAAAAACGGCAAACGAGCGTATGGATCACCTGGTGGTAAGTTATCACCGCCACCCATGGCCCCGAGTAACTCCAGAGGAGCTACAGGAGCGTTGCCGTCCTTTAAGGTGGAAGGGCACCGGGGCCCGGCATTACCTAATACGAAACGCAGTGGCCAAAGCCACTACTTAACGCCGGCCTTAAATGCCGGGGGTGGTAATAATTCGGTCGAGTCTACCCATGCGTGTTGCCATTACTGGCAACGTGACTCTACCACACGCACTCTAGTCGCCTCTTACGACACCATCAGTACCAGGGTGATCCTATTCTGAGCCGGATCACACGGCAAATAATTCCCAAAACACACATAAATGGTTCTCTTTCAATGGTCCACGTTTACTACATTTAGAAATAGCATATGATATAGGTAGATTAAGAGAAACTAAATATCAGTATACCATAATTTAGCTTTGAATTATTGTACCATACGGTTATGAAAAAACAATTTTAAATATCCGACATAGGAACATCTATACGCTAGGAAGTACTATAAACATACTTATATATCTTAGCCTAAACTGATAATAAATATTTTAAACTCACCTAAAAGAGGCAAGGGCGTTTGCATCGAAGGGTTTTCGAAAACCAAATCCTAGTTGGGAGAAGGGATTGGGCATTGAAGCTACCACTGACGGTGGGGGACCTCCTCCCCCTAAATAAGGGTTGTATGGGTGCGCTTGAGGTCCCACCTTCTCTTGTTTACGCCATTTTGCGCGACGGTTTTGAAACCACACCTGAAAAGAAATTAAATATTGTTTATTTGGTAATAAAATTTTATGTATTTTGCAAATTTAGTTTTTATGTATAAAGAGTATTAAATATATATGAAATATAGTATTTATGTCTAGTATCGTATACTAGGATACTTTTGTAAATTAAATATGATGTAAATATAATCATTACTTCATCTATTCAATAAGAGTGAAGAAAACAAGAGTTTTCATTCCTTACCTCATTAATAAAAAAATAAAATAAAAATCCATACAAAATACATATATGAAAAGAATTTTTCAACAAACGAACAGACTTTAGTACAATTTTCATTAATATGTAGAGGTATTTGAGGGTAATGTTTATATATTATGTGGAACGGAGTGTCTTTACACTAGGTTCCCGGGTTCCCTCTGCCTACCCTGCCTCGTGCGGGATACAGCGTGAAGCTATGGTATGGTATGGTTGGTAAATTGACGCTTTTTACCCCAAAAATAGAATAAATTAAATATATAATATTAATTTTACAATAATGTACAATGATACGATATAACGCCATAATCAAAGAACCATACCATACAATGATATGTATAAATTAAATTAGCAAAAATACGCACAAAACAATTCAAAATATATAACAATGAAATTAGCATTTATTTCTTAATTCAACACAAGATACATCGAAAGATATTTTATTCATTTTGCTAATGTGCTCAATAAAGTGTTTTCTATATATCGAGATCTGAACAAATATGGTTTGATTTAGTTCGTCCCGAGGCACCCCGTTGACTGTTTAACATTGTAACGACTGCCAAATACGTTACAAAAATAATATAGCCTATTCTTATTAATTAAATACTTGGTGGACAATAAAAATGAATTGTCAATGAGTAACTGCCATTTTTTCTTTTGTTCTTTATGTATTTCTTAATTGAAATTCAATAGGATTTGGTTTTTAGAGTCAAATGGCTATCCATAATCAGAATCAAGTAGTAATTAAGTATTATTTTTAGCTTCACGCTGGGTACGGAGTGTCTTAACACTACTTTCTGAAGTTTCAGGGATACATAAAGCCAAAAGCAAAAATAAAGCTAATCTGTTAAGTATAGTGTGTCTTTTTTTTTATTTTCAAAATTACTTTCCTATTTTCAATGTTATCATTATAAATCTATAGTTATTAACAAATAATATAAAAAAAAATATACTTTTTCTATTGTATATACTTAATTATGTAGTCGGTTGTATGTCTATAAGCCACAACTGCCTATACTTGAAGTTAAACTCTTCGGACGTTCAAGGAAGCGGTTGATGGATGTACGAGTCGCTCGTATAATGCACATGCAAGCCCAAGGGCCAGCTACAGAGGATATTAAAGATTATAAAAAGTGGAGTAGGTACAATAAATCTGAAAGTGGAGTGGATACATAATATTGGCTAAAATAATGTTTTTATATACGTATTAGATATAGTAATGTTTAAATTTTACTTTATAAAAAAATATGTTAGATCAACACAAGTTCTTTATGTTACGGAAAATCATAAATTTAAACGGCTATTTTATTCCAAAAATATTATTTTATTATTTTTAAATTTTTTTAATTTTAAAAGGTTGAAGGATTTTTTGTGTTTCAGCTTTTCTCTGTATCCCACACATGTAGGATTGTCAGAGGGATCTCATGTTAAGTCTCTGCGTACCTATTAAGCACTTAAGTATCTTAGCTTCTGCCGAATTTGATGTATAGCGTGTTAAATGAAATTCAACTCCGCCCTTTGCCTTGTTACCAGAGTGAAGAAATGAAAATTATATTTTTATCGAGTGGGAATCAAGCTCACAACCAGCCACTTTCACATTCACCCGCTTGTGTGTGTCTGGAGCAGCCTCAGCTGTTTGAACAAGTTGTGAAACACAGTAATACCTTATTAATATAATATATAAATATAAGTAACATAACAAGTCATTATATGTTTTTAATTTTCCCTTTTATTGTAGGTACATATTTAAAATACAATGTAAAAAACACATTACGCTACTTATTATCGTGTGGGTTTTTCCAAGTACGCCATTACTTTAATCATAATTAGTTGTTTTCTTGTTATTAAAAATATTGTTTTTTCAACAATTCAAGTCAAGAAATGGGTTCCGTTTGACAAAACGAAAGAACTATTTTTTTTATAAAACTTACACTCTTATAATACTTATTTATGATTAATATCAAATATCCCTTCGCTACGATCTCCTTTTTCTTAGAGCATATAACAAAAATCAAGCTTCTAAATGAACACCACCAAAAATACTAGCTTTTAAATCATCGTTCTGCTCTATTCTTTATGCAAATTGCATGCAAATTGTCTCCGTTGACTTACAGTTATGAAATTTGACATCAAATGACATTTTACAATAAAAATAAAGAAAAAATATCCAAAAATAAAAAAGATAGTCCAACTCACGTTCAATTGCTTTTTTTTTTCAAATTAATTAGCACATTAGCTCATAATGATAAATTATAACAGAAAATGGTTTCATCAAAATTAAAATAGATATTTTTTATTACAAAATTGTTTAAAAAATATTATAATTGATTATTCAATCAAAACCATAGACGCAGCTTAAATTGTTGGCACACAAGATTTTGGCAAATCTCAAAACACGCTTCACAAAAAACGTGTTCGACCCGTCCACCTTGATGGCGGATAAAAAATTACACTGATTGATTTATTTCTCGTATAGTTTCAATATTTAAACGTTAAATATTTATGAGAGCCATAAGGAGACGAGCCCCGATCATTATGTAAACCGATATTTTTATGGTAATTTAAATTAATTCGCTTATGATAAATGCGGATCGCTAAAAAGTAGTTTCTATAAATGTCTCGGTTACTCTACTGTTATAAAACCCTTTTTAATAATTTAACTGTCGCTGTCGCTTAAATTTAACTGTTGACATTAAAATTTTATAGTTTTGCTGTTATATGAAATTGCAATATAGATTTTGGCTTAGATGGTTTTATTAAGTTATTGAATTATATTGTTAACTAGCGACCCGCACTCGGCTTCGCCCGCTTGAATTACTCTATTTTGTTTACTAATCTCAATTACTTATTTGTTCTTATGAGACTATTATTACTTTTAAGACAATAGCTATACATTGAAAACTAAAATTTCAGCATATAAATAAAGATATTGTAAAAATTTTATGGAACTAAATATTTAAAATTGACGTAACTTTTTTAATATTTTATCTTTTTTTTTCAGTTTTACGCTGTATCCTGCACGAGGCAGGATAGGCAGAGGGAACCCGGGAACCTAGTGTTAAGACACTCCGTTCCACTTTCGTTCCCCAATTTCCCCCGAATTTGGGGCATTGCGTGTTGAGTGGCGGAACTCAACGCCGCGATTTGCCTTATTATCAGAGCGAAGAAATTAAACATTAAATATTTAAATTGAAAATATTAAATATTTCATTTCCTCGACTGGGGATCGAACCCAGAACCTGTCGGTTACAGTCACACTCTTGTGCCGCTGCGCCACGACAGGCTTCTTTTAAATCTTCTTTTATTTAAATAAAACAAACACTAAATGTTGATGAAGAAGAAGGTTGCTAAAACATAATAGTGGAAATGCCATACAAATCTGTTAACAGTTACTGAGGTTAGCGCATACAAACGCACACACAAGCAAATTAACAGACAAAAAAAAAAAATCACTACTTTGGGCCTTATAAAATTAATAAACGTGCCTTATAAGATTTTTTTAAATATATCTTTCTGTACACAGTACAGTGATCAGTTACATATTTATTATATGTTTAGATATACAATATAACACATTTATAAATATTAACATGCGTTGGAAGTAGTGGTAGACAGGGAGGGACAGACCTCGGTAGACCTTATAAAACACAGTGTCTACGATACTGGAGGAGAGTTACGTAAAAAGGATGAGCACCATACAGAAGGCATATATAATGAGGTTGATGAAAGTGGACTGGTGAATGGTTTTGTGACCCTTCCTCTTTAGCTTTTTACTACTTTGTTACACATTTTAAATGAAAACGTTTCGAACACTTTACAGTAGTCCGTGGTCACGGGTCCGTGATCTACCCGTGACCACGGACTACTGTAAAGGGTTCGAAACGTCGGGTTTCCCAAAAATGTTTATCATTGAATATACGCGATTAATCCGGTTAAAAGTGGTTCATTTAAAAAGTCTACAAGAATATTAATTATAAGGAAAAATGTTAAAACTGATGTGGATCCAGAAGTTGTATGAATAAAACAACATAAAATAATTTAAAATATAAGTATTACTTAGTTGTCATTTGCAAATACTTTGTAAGTTATTTAATGTGAATCAATTTCAATCAATAAAAAAATATTAGTTAGTGATGAACAGCAAGTAAAAATTGTATTAAAACGCAGTATAGTAATATAAAATTTTAAATTTGAAATTAAACAGTTGATATTAAACATAAAAAAAATCTATCTAACTTTCGGAGTTCTCGAGATTTCCCGACTTGATAAAAGGACGAGAACAATAAATTGTATACAACGAGTATTTTTTTAAAAGATTAATATAAAAATCGGCACCTTGTAATGAGATAATGGGTCTACTTTGCGTGAAATTTTGTCGTTCTTTTTATGATAATCAACACCGGAAATATAGTTGTACCTACATATCATTATTAATATAATTAAATAATATAATTAATTACTTTTTATCTCTTATTGATTTATGTATTGTAAATTTCTTCGAAATTAGTGTCCTATCATTAAGTTTCAAGGCTGAAGCAAACCATCAAAAAAGATTTAAGCAGCCGTTACTTATAAGAATGGTGCAATATATAAGAAATTATAGCAAAAACAAAGAATTGAATTCCGTTGTTTTTAAGTATTACATATATTTAAAATGCATCTAAGTGATGCAGAAATTTTAAATATATTTACCCAAATCTGATAAAGATATATTTTAGTAAAGTTTACCGTCACATAGCACACACAATGTATTGGTTTTTCTTAAAACAAAAATATTAAACGACATATCTTAATGAAATCATAGAAGAAACTAATTAACAAACCCTGGATTCAAGAGCAGTTTAACACAGTGCTTGGGACTGACACATAAGGCGTCCATAGGACCCTCACCAAATTTTAAATGATCCTAACTACCTTTAAAACATGTTCAACAAATTAACCAATAATAGAATATGCCAGACTGATCTTTTAGATCTAAAGATATTATAATTGAATTATGATCTAAAGGTATTAAAATCACATATTTGTTGATATATGTAAATATGGCGATTAGCAAATTAAATGTGACGTAACATAATGTAATGTATCAATAAAGTTACTAATTGATCTTGAATTGAATAAATGTTCATTAGCATTTGATAATCTACAGCGATTCATCAAATTAAATGACGGGTAAATTAAAATATAAAATCATTGCATTGTTTTGCGAATCTTACTCTCTTATTACTTACATCTTCTTGTAATAACATAAATTTCATAGGTTTTCATGGTTTATACATTTTATCGTAATTTTATTCTATTCCTCGATTATACATATCTGCAATTCAACAATTACTTTATTTAAAGAACTACAAGTTCCCACGCATTTTAATATGTTTTTAAATATTTTACATATATATTTACATCGAGGAGTTTATTTAGAATTGTTACCTTATATCATAGTTATGAGTGAAAAGTATAATATATTTCTTATATATATATTTAGTTTATTTAAATATCTCTATATTTGACTAGATTAAAGAGACGCTTATACTTTAAACATTATTTATTATGAAACAACCACCAAGTATTTAGCGAATGTTAGTTCACAGGCTTTCTTGAATTATAGTAGTAAAAAAATTCTTCTTTAAACTCGTTTAGTAAATATATTTTAAGCATTAAGTGTTTTATTATCATTTAAAAGATATTGTGTAGAGGTATGTTATCCTTCGTTGTAGAGAAGTAATGCGATAAATTGTCGTATCGAACTTAATTAAGTTGTTCCGAAAATAGCGTCAACGACATTGGTCGGACTGCTTTATCGGTGTACAACTAATTTGTATTCTCATAATTATTTTCAAAAGTAACTCGCGACTACAAGTCACTCGCTTGAAAAAAAAATATTGAAACATTAATTCTTTTACGTATTTTTTTAAGGTTTATGGTTCTTCCTGCATAGTGGAGGAGAGAGGCAGAGATAATGTAGTGAAATGACACTGTGTTCTCCGCTTTGGTAATTAATATTGTATTTTATCGATTATTAACAAGTTACTGTTTTCTCTAATTTTATTATTAGAAAAAAATACAATAACAACAATTGAAGCAAAGTTTTTTTTAGCTTATAGATATAGGTAGAGGGAGTTTGAGAAACTATAGTCAAGTCAATCCGCTATACGTTAAGACACTTTATGTACAGAGGAGTGATTTAATTAAATAAAAAAAATCAAGCCATACATATGTGGCATTATGTGTTGAATGGCGGCAATCCCGCCGCACTATACATCGTTACTACATCGAGGAAATGAAAATATCAGTTATGAGTTCTGCCACTCAACACACAATGCCGCAAATACTTATATCATTTTAATTCCTCACACTTCAAATAATTGATGAATATATATAAAAAAATCACAGTCTATTTTTCATATAGAATTCCCCAAAAACAGATGCAGTCAAAGAAAATTAATACAAAAACGTAAATAAGTACACATTCCATCGGGTGTAATTTAACCGTAATTTTGCAAATTACATGGAGTTAAATTTGTATCAGAGTCGATTAATCACTATAATCAATGTGTTGTACACGTAATTGCTAATTAGGTAAATTGCGAGCAATTCAGTACATCGTGACGCAAATATTTTAATTTCGTTATAATACCTGTATTCTGGCTTCTGTTAATCCAATTTTCATTGCCAACTCCTCTCTGAAACAAATAAATTGATATACAATTACTAAATACATGTAATTTGATGTAATGTTGAGAGCGATTTTATATGAGGAACTGGTGGTGGTTTTTGTATTTCCTTCGGTTTTTAAAAGTTTCTCGTTTTTTTAAAGAGAGATGATAAATTTCAATGTTTGTTTAATAATGATTGTTTTATTTCATTATACTGTACAGTGTAACTCTGTTGTACTGTCTGCTCGTAATGAGTGGTGAAACTCTAACGTGGCACTTTGTCTTGTAAGTAAATTACTGATATAATAATATAATATACACATAATATACATATGATCTTGATCTGAAAAGTACAACCAAGCCTCTGGATCTTTAATCATTATCATTTACTTTCATTTCGTTTCCTAGATAAAAAATACATGATGTGATATGCTTATCAATTAAAAGATAAAAATATAATCATATTTATAACTCTTTATCTATATTGAATCGTATGGCACTTAAGAAAAGTTGTGTTGCTAACCTTGTAAATACATCAGGGTAGTGGGTTCGCGAGAAGGCTTTTTCTAATTCTTCAAGTTGAAAACTTGTAAATGTAGTTCTATATCTTCTCTGCTTTCTTTTTGGAGCAAATTCATCTGCATCATCGCTGTCTGCAGATCCTGGAGGAGGTCTCTCGGAGGCTGGAGACTGATCAGCACGAGACAACTCAGGAGTTGTTCTTGGAGAGTCGTCTTTTGGAACTTCTGATATCCCCATATTGCTATACTTATAAGCCTCTTGATGATAATAATCTGTAAAGAAAATGATCTCTTGATTTATTTGCCTTAGTGAAGTTTATTGCGTGATTAAAATGAAATTGATTCAGTAACGCTCTTTTGAATATTTTATATTTAAATTAATTAGTTAGTTTTGCAAAGAACGGGGCCAGGGATGTATATTAAGCCCATTATTAAATCTTACATTTAAATTTTTAATTTTATTGGTAATCATATCTCATTGGGAATCAATAATTTAGTAATTTTATACAATAGGGTTCCGTACAGTTTAATTTTCATATTCCGGTATATTTTTTTGCTTTTATGTATTCTTCATTCAGATATAATTCATTTGTTTTATATTTATTGCTTAAAATATTTTATAAATACATATATCCTTTAATTTTTTTAAATAAATATTTAAGAAAGAAATATATAAGGTTGTGGTGCAATACTTTGCTATACAGTGGAACGTTAAAAAGTGTTTTTATATAAATGTATAAGGACAATGTTACAGTTACATTTAACACGTGTTTAACTAAATTCTGATGTAATCAAGTTGTAATACATCTTTCAATTCACTTAAAATTTAATTATATATACTAAACTTAAAAATTTTCTGTCCTAAGTGTGGAATAACACTTTAAAACATAGTAAAAATATTTAATTATATATTCTAATTTCTTGATCTTCTTTACAATATTTAATATTTTTTATACAGAACCCAAGAAATAAATAAACGAGAGGATCAAATTGCAGTTAGAAGTTCAATTAACTGATACAATACGAGTAATTAAGATTAATTTGATTATTTACAATTTGCGTGCTAGTAGGCACGGAATGTAATTAATAACAGTTCTTGTAATAAAATACCGTTCTCAATAAGAAAATCTAGACACGAAAGTATTATTTAGTCAATAATATTAAAATACATATAAATGGATATTTTAAATTTAAATATAAATATATATTCATATTTATAAAAAAAAACTTTTTAAAAAGATAGGTGTCAATGTAATATTGATAAAATTTGTATTGTTAATGTATACACTCGTATAGCGTGTCATTTTTTATGCATTATCGATAGCTGAACTGTGACAGTATGGTAATTGGGTTTCATGACTACGCTTTTAAGTAAATATTTTTTTAGTAATCTATTAGTAATTTTTGAGTTATTCATAGTACTTCTTCTTTTTAACTTTACACTGTACCCCGCTCATGGCAGGGTGGGCAGGGTGGTCAGGGCACTTGGGAACCTTGGCAAGACTGTTTAAAGCCTGTCTTGTAGCAGCGGCACAAGCGTGTGACTGTAAACGGCAGGTTGTGGGTTCGACCACCACTCGAGGAAATAGAATATTTAATATTTTCTATTGAAATATTTAAGGTTTTCATTTTTTCGTTCTAGTAACAAGAGAAAGCGTGGCGTTAAGTTCCGCCACTTAACAAGCAGTGCGGGATACAGCGTGAAGTATGATATACTGAGTATGTTAAGTAGCGGAACCCAACGTCGCGCTTTGTCTTCTAACCACAGACGAGAGTCGCGTTTACAGTCACACGCTTGTGCCTCTGCGACAGACTCACGACAGGCCTAAACCCAGATTTAGTATAACTGAAATGAGAATTGAAAAATGTTTTATTTAATCATAATTAGCATATCCGTTAAACTTAAAAGAGAAATAAATGCTTTGAATCCAATGCTAACTGTACAAAAAGGTTACATACGAGTATAATTTCGTTTTTCTTTGTTACCACTATACGATTTACTCACTCGCCATGACCTCAGTTTCTCGTAATCAATTTATGAGTTAATGTTATTAATTTAATTACGGTCTTGTTATGGTGTTGGTGTAATTGGCCTGCCATTACACGTCGCCTTCTAGAAACTAAGGCGCATGTTACAATGGTTGAATAATTATACAAGCAAAATGAATTATTTGGCAGTGTCAATTGTATCGGTATATTTTTAAATCTAGAAAGGCATTCTGCACTATTTCTGTACTTATTTTATTAAAGCAATTAAATATATGGGTGTTAGTGGTCTACCACGTTAACTGTTTACCAGCTACTTACAAATAGAAAATAAATTCTAGGTATTAAAAATATTCTTACTGACGAAACTAACGTTAAATAAGAAGTGTCCTAAGGAAGTACCCCAGGGCCTACACTTTTCCTTATATATAAACATGTCAAATTACAAGACCCTAAGTAATATTTTACGATCCTTAACGTTTATTCTTTTATTGTAATAAGCTCTTTGATTATTATAAATTACTTAAATATTATAAATGAAACTATTTTAACCGAAATTTTGTACTAGGGAAACTCGACATTTCAAACACTTTGCAGTAGTCCGATGTCACGGGTAAACGGAGGTGGAATTCGTCTGTCAGTAGGCATTATTATTAATCTTGATAATGGATATGACTTTATTCAGCTTAAGGCCAATACTTCTCATTGTATTAACAATATTCAATTTTAACGTTTATCACTCTTATCACATATACGATAATTTTATGAAAGTAATTTAATAATAAAAAAAAATGAACGTTTCTATTATGTAGTTATTCAACTATTGATGAAATTAGCGATACTCGATTATATTATTTAATCATATTATATTAATTAATATATGTTATTGATGACTGAACAAAACTGTTTTAGATAAACAAGGTTATGATAAAAGGATTTCTTTTAATCATTTTAATTAGATAACGTAAAGAAACTTAATTAATATATTTAGTAAATAATATATTGGAGGCCAATAGTGAGTCATATCAAAAACGATTTGGGTATGTTGCTTTCAGTGATAATAATAGAAATTATTGGAAATTGAATTATTGCGTAATGTGGGAATTTCCGTGCTTGGAATGTATCGAGATAAGGTTGCCAGTTGGGCATTAGAGATTGGCTAAGTATATATGTATTTAAAAATAAAAAGAAATAAATATTGAACAAAATTTTACAACAAAATGTGTAACATTTGCTTAAAAAATGCACTCGGTGTTGAAAGACTTTTTAACATTCGTCATTTCGGCACTTATGTACATACTTAATGATTCATTTTATAAATAAAGAAGACGTCAATTGTCATCTTCCTGTATTACTATGCAAAAACATACAGAAAACTGTAATACAATAAATAAATTACCATATTGATTTATCTTTTCCAGCTTTACGTTGTACCCTAGGTGGTAGATAAAGGGAACTTGGGAACCTAGTGTTAAGAAACTCCGTTCCATTTCCCACTTTCCGCTGAATATGAGGTATTGCGTGTTTAGTGGCGGAACTCAACACCGCGCTTTGCCTTGTTACCAGAGGGATGAAATGAAAATAGAAAATAACTGATTGCCGTTCTCGAGTGGAATCGAATCCTAAACCTCATATATTTAAGCCTTTTCGCTACCACAGGCCTTTTTGAAATTATCTGATTGAAGTAATGTGAACTGGCCCTAAGAAATACTTAAAGAAGTAAGACATAAAAATAATTGAGTATTTTCTTTATGTAATGAGTGTGTAGTTAACGTTTATATCGAATTAATACTTAATAAATCATCCGTTATGTTTCTATTGTTCCGTGGTTGAAGTCGACGCGGTGTGACGGTGCCAACTGCTTTATACGGACCATTACACAATAGAGTATTAGCAAGCACTTATCAGAGTCTGTACCTAACTTACGTTAAAGCGACCAAAACTCTTTCAATTATTATTAATAAAATAGTATATTTATTAGTAAACCTGACTGTTTATTTGTAACATTTCTATAACTAGATATTTGTAGGATTTTTTTTCGCCGAATTTGTGGTGTTACTTGACAAGTGGCAGACTCAACGCCGCGCTTTGCCTTGTTGCTAGAGCGGATAACATGCAATATTTAATTCGAAAATATTATATATTTCAATTTCTCTGGTGGGGATCGAACCCGCGACCCGTCGCATATGCAGTCACACGCTTGTGCCCCTGCGCCACGAGAGGCTACTTTGAGTTGAATACTATAGAAACTTAGCAAGGATTTAGTTTATTAACCAGAGAGGCTATATTTTATACTAAAAACTTCGTAGTTATCACGCAAATTTAGTATACTTACCATGGTTACAACTCATTTTATTACAAAAGAACGCTGATTGGAGCAAAGCCGTTTGTGCTTTTATATGTGTAAGTAAAGAAAAATCAATAATTGACTTTTATACAACTTATAGAGCGTTTAAAATTCATATTTACCTTATTTCTTGTAAAATATCAATTATATTTAATTTATAGACACAGTTATGACGATAAATTTTATAAAAAAAAATATTAATTTACATTTTCAATAAGACTTCTTATACGTGTTATAAAAATTACAAAAACTATATAACTATATATACCTTAACTCTATTTTTACATTGACCTTTTAATATATACTATTTCTTTATTTACGACTGTTGCTCAGTTTAATTTTACGCGTGCATGATTACTTTTCCATATGTATTTATGTGGAAATATATCGCTTGAATAGTTAATGCTATCATTTTTAATTATTCTATGTCTGTACATGTTAATGCATTGTTTTAATTTAATTAGATAAGTAACTGAATAAAATATTTTTTTTTTTTTTTATATCCACTTTTCACGCTGTATCCCGCACGAGGCAGGGTAGGCAGAGGGAACCCGGGAACCTAGTGTTAAGACACTCCGTTCCACTTCCGTTTTCCACTTTCCGCCGAATTTGAGGTAATATGTTGAGTAGCGGAACTCAACGCCGCGCTTTGCCTTATTATCAGAGCGAAGAAATGTTTTAAATTGAAAATATTAAATATTTCATTTCCTCGACCGGGGATCGAATCTGTAGGTTACAGTCACACGGTTGTGCCGCTGCGCCACCACAAGCCTCGAATACCGTCGTAACTGAATAAAAAATGTTTTTATTTTTTTTTATATCCTCGCAAATACATTCTTTTCTTAAGTATATATACTTAGTAATAAACCCTTTTTTGTAATTTCAAGACGAAGAAATTACTAGAAATTATTAGCAAAAGGCAGGAAAAGCTTATTACTAACTATAGACCATGTTTAAAAATATTTAGCATTATAAAAGATCTGAGAAGAAAGAGGCCTGTCGTGGCGCAGCGGCACAAGAGTGTGACTGTAACCGACAGGTTCTGGGTTCGATCCCCAGTCGAGGAAATGAATATTTAATACTTTCAATTTAAATATTTAATATTTCATTTCTTCGCTCTGGTAATAAAGCAAAGCGCGGCGTTGAGTTCCGCCACCCAAAACGCAATGCCTCAAATTCGGCGGAACGTGGGGAACGGAAGTGGAACGCAGTGTCATAACACTAGGTTTCACTTTCGTTACCTCTGCCTACCCTGCCTAGTGCGGGATACAGCGTGAAGCTGAAAAAAAAAAGAAAAGATATTGGTAAATGCTAAAACAATAAAAAAAAAAGAAGTAAAAAGTTCCATCTATCGTGCTTACAGTGTCACGCTTGTGCCCCTGAGCCACGACTGGTCCCAGACATTACATGAGTTTACGCTTATTTTATTTACGTTTTCAAAGCAATGCAATGCAGTGCAGTGCATTACGCATAAGATGTTGTAACTTGATGTATTTTTAAGAGAATATTACTCAGCTTCCCGCTGTATCCCGCACATGGCAGGATAGCCAGAGGGAATTTGGGAACCTAGTGTTAAGATACTCCGTTCCACTTCCGTTCCCCACTTTCCGCCAAATTTGAGGCATTGCGTGCTGAGTGGCGGAACTCAACTAGCGGCCGCGCTTTGCCTTCTTACCAGAGCGAGAGCACAAGCGTGACACTGTGAGCGCGATAGATTGTAAGTGTGATTCCTACTCGACGAATTTGATTGTGTTAAATAACAATATTTTTAATTTATATCATTAAATAATACGTTCGGATAGATAACCTTAATTATATTGGAGTACGGAGAGTAGAGAATAGTAAATATATTAATTAATGTCAATGTTAGTAAATATTTTAATCAATGTCAATAGTAAATATATTATTCAATATGACATTGAAATAGCAAATATTTTTTACTAATATTTCTCTGTCTCTGTCTCTTGAAAAAGCAAATAATTTTTACTAATATTTTCGAATAGTAAATACATTAATCAAAATATTGAGTTTAAATCACTACCGGAATATTATTTATCAACACATATGTATGTAAATCGTACTTATATGAAAAAAGCGACTAGTGGCGACCGCTGCAACTTCATACTGTAACTTTTGTGTGACAAATCTTATAATTTCACTCTTATCATTTATTAAAGCAGTATAGCTCCAATAAAAATCAAACAAGCACTAAAAAAATAAAATTAATAACGATAGGTTTCAAAATAATTATTTACAAACACTTACAAATCACCAGATCACTTTAACTCTGTAACCACGGTAAATTAAACACTTAGCACTGTGTCACAAACCAACGCGGCGGTCACCCGTACGGGTTTTTTATTAAGAATGACTTAGCCGCTCATTCATAATTATCGTCGGCGTTGTTTAGATAATGCAATTTCCTTTGCAGTATTATTTTATCGATTTGGAACCACCATTTTTATAAATAGTATATTAAAAGCCTGGTCTGGTTCTGGTATTTATAATTTTTAGTTAAGATAATAATCTTTACGCTTCACGCTGTATCCCGCATATGGCAAGGTAGACAGAAGGAACTTGGGAACGTCGTGCTGTCCTAATACCAGAATGATGAAATAAAAATATTAAATAATTCATTTCATTGATTTAAACCCGCGCCTCTTGGTTCAATTTTCAAATGAATGTTTAATACGTTTTCTAAATAAATATATATGTATATAAGATAAGTCTTTATTACACTTTAAAATATTGAAACATAATGTAATATATCAAAATATAGATAATTATTACGATGACTACAACTATCATTTTTATTGATTGCGCTAATTAAATTATCAACTTGTGTATATATAAGGAAATCTAATAAATGATATTAACGCTATCACTCATGTTTTATCTTAATCGAGGACATAGGAAATACCGGAATTTACTTATACATTTTTTTAAATTTCGTTTTCCACATATGGCAAGGTAGGCAGAACGAACATGGGAACCTTGTAATAAGGTTACGTTCACTCTGTTCCTACTTCAACTTTTCGCTGGATTTGATACATTGTGTGTTCATTATTAGAACTCGACGCCTCCTTTTGCCTCGTTACGAGAGCGAAGAAATTAAAAAAATATATATTTAATTTAAGTTGAGATCGAACTGTCTGCCTGTCGCGTTTACAGTCGCACACTTGTGGGATGACAAATCTCGATCCTAATTCTTCAACCTAAGAAGTGTTGTTACATAACTAAATTTAAATATAGATAGATGGTGATGACGATTATGGTGATGGTATGTATATGCACACAGATATATAGTAATATTTAAGTCAGCATTATTTGTATCTCATTATTTGATTGATCGCAGCAATGATATAGCAAATAAATAGTAATTCTATAGTAAAAACGACACAGTGACTAACCCCATGTTAGTTATTAATATAGTTGTTGCATGTTAGTTATATATATAATTATTAATCAAGCATAAAAAAATATCTCGTCGTTGATATACGGACCACAGATTATATAGAGATATTTTTTTTGAACCTAGGAACCTAGTGTTTAGATACTGCTATTTGTTTCTCAATTTCTGCCGAATTCGATGCATTGCGAGTTTGCGGAACGTCACGATTTGCCTTGTTGCAAGAGCGAAGTAATTAAAATATTTAAAATTTTAATTCGAAAATATTAAATATTTCATTTCAAAATATTAAATATATTTGATATGAAGATGTTAAATATATAGGTGTGGCGGTTCAATTATTTATACTCAGTTTTACACTGCATCCGGCACATAGCGGGGTAGGCAGAGGGAACTTGGAAACCTAGTCTGTTAAGACACTCCGTTTCAGTGTCGTTCCCCACTTATTGTTTTTACGTTACCTAAATAAGTAATTTTCTTTTTTTAGTTTACACTCTAAAATTCTCAAAATATCATCTATTTGTTACACGCTAGCGTAACTCTTATGACGGACAGTTTTTATGAGTTAGCAAATTAGTAGCTATTCAAATCTTTAAACTACAGAAACACGTGAGAATGAGGAGAATGAAATATTTAATATTTTCATTTCTTCGCTCTGGTAACCCACCCATTCAATACACAATGCCATTCGGTGAAATGATTTATTTTGATTTCTCTGCTCTCATAAGAGAAAATTGGGAGCTTTCCTCGGACGCGCATTGTGTATTGAACTCTATATGATAACTCAAACCCACTACCATGGTACCGTGGTTGTAGTCTTATGTTGTCCCACTGTACAATAATACACTCAACCTATATAAATAACCATAAATGTGCAATTATATCCAATTTTCCTTATGAATAATTATGTCAAGTTGAATAAATACACAAGTGTTTCATGAATCGTTATGAATCACAATCATGACTAATTAAATTATGTGAGCAACAGTGATTCATTTTCCATTGACTATTTACGTATGATTTATTTACAGTTTGTTTTAGTGATGAAAATTTTATGATGTTAGGAGTTCAAGATTAATGAAATATTTGTTAACTGGATTTCTAGAGAATACATATTAAAAAGGTGACTTGAAAAATAATCTTTTTATATTTTTATGTAGGGTATACCACCTCAAATTGGCAATAAAACCTCTTTTAATGTATGCGTATCACACAATATACCGCATCTTATCAATAATATGTGTTACTGTGTTCTTTTCTATCATAAATAATCACGAGAGATTAAATGGTTTATAGTTTACATTAGGTAAATATGAAAAATTAATAGTAGAAAAAAGTATATTTATTTTGGGACTATCTTTTGTTGTATTCATTTATGTATGAGGAAAATACATACCAGCGTTGCTAGACGAAAGCGAGACTGTATTAATTTCACTTTTCGTCGATTATTTTAAGTACAGTGAAAAATCTTTTTTAATTATTATATTTTCAATTTCAGAAACTGTAAACTCTGAACAGCCTGAATTACATAAGGTCTTTCTTTCTTTTTTAGCTTCACGCTGTATCCCGCACGAGGCAGAGAACCCGGGAACCTAGTGTTAAGACACTCCTTTCCACTTCCATTCCCCACTTTCCGCCGAATTTGAGGCATTGCGTGTTGAGTGGCGGAACTCAACGCCACGCTTTGCCTTATTACCAGAGCGAAGAAATGAAACATTAAATATTTAAATTGAAAATATTAAATATTTCATTTCCTCGACTAGGGATCGAACCCAGAACGTGTCGGTCACAGTCCCACGTTTGTGCCGCTGCACCACGACAGGCTCAGTTACATAAGGTACATTGTATAAATATTTCGTATTTTTTTTTTTACATTTTTTTATGTTTCGATTTTGGCAAAAGAATACTTCCTCCTTTTCCCGAAGAAAAAATCTGGCAACTTTGATACATATACATACATGGATTATGTGTATACCTTAGGAACAAGTCAACAAGGCGATAAAGATCTGACAATATTTAAAGTAAAATTGTGCTGAACTGTAATGAGTTAGCTAATATGTTGAACACATAAAACTTGTATTTAGATAAAATATTTTATCATTATTTATTTTTTTCTAGCAACATCAATCATATTTATCAATATAATACTTAAAACTATAACAAAAATTTATAAAAGAAATGATAGATATATTTTCAGCTTAAAAAAGCCTCCCGTATATGACAGAGGGAATTTGGGAACCTAGTGTTAAGATACTCCGTTTCGTTAACCACTTTCTGCCGAATTTCGGACATTGCGTGCTGAGTGGCGAAATTCAACGCCGCGCTTTACCTTGTTACCCGAGCGTAAAAATTAAAACATTAAATACTTAATTATATATCCTCGAGTGGGGATCGAACCTATAACCTCGCGTTTATAAACGTAAAATATGATAGTGTTTAATTGATAACTTATAAATTAGTTTAAGTGTTTAATCTCATTAATCATAATTAAGTACCTAAAGAAAATCTACCCTAGACTACTTTAGCGTATTTACAAAAAGACATAGTATTTAAGTTTGCCTGATATTTTAATTCTGTGGACTTTAAAATATTAGTATTTTTTTCTTTGTGTCATTAAAAATAATAATTTAAACTGAATACGATCTTTAAGCTTTTGTTTTTAGTTTTACACCAACATAAAGGCATTTTTCCTGACCTAGTATTCTCGACCGACTGTACAAACGTTTTCTACAATCCTAAAGTAATCTAGTTTGTAGTCACAAATTCGATCGCATCGAACGGTTTTTGCCCACTAATGGGCGTGGTGTTATCCAATCGACACGCAATGTCTCGACAGACCTGCGATACCTGGAGAATGAAGTGACTTAACACTGGGTTCCCTATGTCTACTATATTATTTATAAGCTACGTGAAGCTAAAAATACTATATCAAACGTTTTTTAACGAAATTAACGTCTCTGAACGCAGCTGTTGGAAAGAAATGTAAATATTACTCTTAATAATTAGCTTTTTTGTCTTTCTAGGAAGACCAAGTTAACCTTTTTATAATGTTAACTAAAGACTATCTATATGTTATAATGATTTAACATTGAACTTAACCCACGCTAAGTGGATTATGTTCTTTGAAGTAACTACAATAATCTTATAATAATTACGTACGTTCTGGGAAACACAATGATAAATAATTTTATTAATAATATGATTTATAATATATTTGTTTATAATGATTTAAATAAATCTTATTAACATTAGTCATAAACACAAGTTAACTAGATTTTAATATACCTCATACGTTATTACGTATGAGGTATTTCTTTCCCACAGCTGCGTTCAGAGACGTTAATTTCGTTAAAAAACGTTTAATACAGTATTTTTAGCTTCACGTAGCTTATAAATAATATAGTAGACATAGGAAACCCAGTGTTAAGTCACTTCGTTCTCCAGGCATCGCAGATCTGCCAATACATTGCGTGTCGATTGGATAACACCACACCCATCACTTAATGTCAATATAAAATATTTTTTATATTGACATTAAGTGATACAATTATGTTTTGATAGTAGATGGTTATTGTGAATTCAAATCCTAATTGGGGAAATATTTTCGTCTCCTTTCTGCCTTTCCGCGTTTTGTCTTATTATATCTAAGGAACAAGACAAAACGCGGCGTTGAGTTCCACTGCTCAATATAAAATCTTAAAAATAGGCGAAAAGTGGAGATTGGAGTGTCTTAACACTAGGTTTATTATACGTTAAAAATATTAATACACTCTTAAATACATATAAAAGTACTTTTAGATAAGCGAAAAGTGAAGATCGGAGTGACTGGAGTTTATAAATTGTTACACAATGTTTTTGTTGTAAATCGTTTTCCGCATAGTGATGCGATTCCGCGTATGTGAATTGTAGGAAAAGTATTTACTTAATAAATTGAATATATAATTAAATATTATTAATAATACATATTATTTAGGTTAAATGAAATTGGCGTTGGGTATGGGAAGAGCAAAAAGTTTGTTTTTTTATTTTATTTTATGTAATACATTATTTATACACTTTTGTCATTCCATAGGTAGAGGTAGTTCATTTGGATGGGAATCTATAAAATCTTTGAAAGCAGTTTGGACTGTCACATCGGAGTTGATTTTTTTTCTTTCCAAAAAGCTATCCAAATTTCTTTGTTAGTTATTAAAATTTCAGCCATTATAATGAGTGCTTCCGACTGTTTTAGAAAATCTATAAAAATTGAATTTGGAATTCTTCTTTGAGGAGAAATTTGTGATTAAAGTGTAGTAGCCACTTCAATCACAAATTTCTGACGAACGACTGATTTCGCGTCTGGTATACCAATTCCACGAGGCCGTCGTGGTGTAATGACAGCATTTTACTGTAAACCCGATGGCTGTGATTAGTTACGCAAAGTCCCAAAATTAAGGGAGTAGTTGGAAATGTGGGTACTCCGTTCTCAAGTAGCTTATTATATTATACTTATTTTATACTACAAAATATATTATGAACTAAATAAAGATACATTATTAATAGTTATTAATAGTTTGAAGAACATAAATCATTAAACCTTTGAGGTAAACTCTTGACTAAAATAAATACATATTAGGCAAATTAACATAAAATTATTAAGTACTAGCATTGCAAATAAATAGTTTCCCTATAATTTACGTCGTGGGTTTTAACCGAAATATATTAAAATAGATGTTGCCATAGCTAATAAATTGTTAACAGTTTTATCGTTTCATAGTTATTAATAGCAGTTTTAATTAGTTTAATTAGAATTTTGACTTTTATCGCAGTTAAAATTCATTTGTGTAAAATTAATTTGAATTAATCAATACATAGTTTCTCGGTGGTTTGATATTTAGTTATTATGACAAAATCAAGGGGTTCATTCCCATTCAGAAAAACAGAATCAAAATTCAATCATATATTTTGTATAGAAACATTTTTTCTACATAACCAGTAGAACTAAATAGAATATGGGGTTTATAAAACAAATAAAAGTATAAGCATGAAAAAACCGGTCAAGTGCGAGTCAGCCTTGCTGATTCATAATTTAAACAAAGAAAAGAAACTTAAAAAATAAAAGTAATTTATAAAATTAATACAATGTTATAATATAAAAAGCGTTAAAGACGATAATGATGAGAATGGGTAGATACACATATTTTGATTAATTTGGATTTAAAATTGATATTGACAGAAAGATAACAAAATATAAAGTATAGATTGTTATTCTTTTGAGGTATTGACCTCTAACAATAAATAAAAAGGCATCTATAATTTACAGTATAAGCAAAATACATAATTATTAAAGGAAATATAATTATAATAAAACATTTAATTATTTTGACTGTATCATACATTTCATACGACAAGAAAAACACATGCAATTATTAATTTTAATAGAACTACTTAAATGACATATGAACATTAATTTTCGATTACAGAAGTTAAATATAAACGAAATAGATAAAAACAAATGAAAAAAACAACATAAATGAGCCGTCGCCATATAAAACTACAGGGTTAAAATTAACAAATCGCTATAATTTATATCGTAAATTATGCCTTAATAACATGGCAAGTTATCTCGACCTAAGACATCTATAGCCACGCTCGTAAATTATCGTTTCTTTTATAGATAGCTTTTATTATTTGAGAAATAGAGATGATATTAGCTTGGTTTATACTTTGATGGGTGCAAGAATAGTTTTGTCAAGTTAGTCATAAAACAAAGGGAATGATACGTGCAAGTTAATTACGGTCAGAACGTAATTAGGTCTAATCAAATAAAGTAATCTTTTGTGACTTTTTGTGGCGCAAAGTTTTATTGTTCAGTTCCAAAGGCAATTCGTTTCGATGATGGAACGACATATTTTGCATGTTTTTGTCATATGCAATTATAGAATAAAACAAGTATATAAGTATCAAGGTACATATATAGCTTTAAATTAATTTAAATATTATTAAATATATTAAATATTTTATTAATAACAGCAGTAATTCGTTTAGCGCTGTATCCGGTATATATATTTGGATAGGCTGAGGGTATCAAGAGTTAAGATACCTTATTCCTTACTTCCCGTCTAATATTCTAGAGAATGTCTGTTCAGTGACAGAGCCCAACGCCGCAGTTTATCTTGTTACCAGAGCTAAGAAATGAAAATAATTAATTCCCCAATTGGGAACACCGAATCGTATCGTTTCAGTCAGACGTTGACCTGATCGTTTCCAGAGTTTTACACGCTAATCATAATTCATGTATCAAATCTGAATAATTACGTCCATCGTATAGATTATATATGTATATACATACTTTGATTGCACCTATTCAATTTTTATTATCATTAGTAAAGTTATCTCAATCTCACGCTCTAAATATAGCTTCTAACAAAAACAACGGGAAGCTTTCAGAATGCAATTATAGATGTTGCTTGATAAGTAGATGCGTAAGTAATAAACCAACTCAACCCTAAAATACTGGGGTACAATATTTGCCGAAAGAAAAACTGCTTTTATACTAATGTATTTCTGTATTCTGATCGTTTAAAGAATGGATCCTTTTGTTCTTTACATTCTTTATATTTGGTAAAATTTATTTATATAGCATCAGCAATGGAAACGATTTTGAGCAAAAGTCCATTTATTAAGGGCAGCAGGGCATAACTATGGGTGATTTAGTTTTCAATCTGAATTAATTTAAAAACAAATGTTCTTATCAAGCATCATCACCAAGAGGCCAGTCGTGGACCATGGGCACAAGCTTGTATTCGATCTTCAGTTCGATCCAGCTCGAGAAAAATATTTTTACATATTTTCATTTCTTCGCTCTGGTATCGAGGCACAGTATTTGCAGTTTCCACTTGAAATTTGAAAAGGAGAGAAATTGAAATAAAATGGAGTGGATGACTTTTAATGAGGACGGAGTGTCTTAACGTTGGGTTGCTTTGTTCCTCTGCGTATTGCCTATCCTATTGCGTGCGGGATATAGTGTGAAGCTAAAAAACATTTTAATAAATATGCTAATATATGGAGTAATATAATTTATGCTGATAAATACATTTACATAATAGGTACTGTAAGCAGAAAACACAAAAAAGTGTAATTTAGTATGCACCAGCGAACAAATATATAAACATAACGAATTAGAATAAAAGATTAAAGATTATATCAATTATTATTCATTTAAAATCAATGTACATGGTAAAAAATCAATTAGGATCTATTAATCAATCAAATACGAAATCGATTAAGACGTCTCAATTTGACTAGTTTATTGATGAAATACATTCATTTGATGAATATTTAATTGCTATTTTGCCATACAACATTTGTTCTAGGATATTCGTAAAATTCTGGCAAATTAATCATATTTACTCAGCTTTACGCTGTATCCCGTACATGACAGGGTAGGCAGAGGGAACTTAGAAACCTATTGTTAAAACACTTTCGTTCGTCCCACTTTTCACCGAAATAAAATATTTATTTTAAATTATCGAAAATCAAAGACATTATTATAAAATATTTAATTTGTATATATTATTTCATTCTCTCGAGTGGGGATCGAACCAAAAACCTGTCGTATGCAGTCACACGTTCGTGCCGCTGCTGCGCCATGACAAGCTTCTTATAATTTTAATCATATTTATTCATTAATATTAATGATTTTTATACTTTTTGCAATGTACTGTAAAAATAAAAAACGAAAGATTCCAGTATTTCCTCTCTTATCAAATAAATACTTAACGACAACTAGTATTCTATTAATTATAGTATCCGAATAGTAAATAACCCAGAAATTAACGTAAGAGGTTTTTATCCAGAAAATATTTAATGCCTCAACGTTTTTAAAACTGAAATATTTAAAAAATGTTATCAAACATTCATCACAACAGCAGTCATCAAAATATTACACCTTTCCTCGTAAAACTATGTCGCCTGTCACATTTCTAAGAAACGTGAGCGTGAACATAAAATAACACATTGCATTATAATTTAAAGGAAATTAATTTCGCCGCGCGCGAGTTAAGCGAAATTGAAAAAAAAAACCAATGGTTAGTAATTGCAGAGCGGCAGTCCAGGGTTGATCTTAATCTGACAAATAAACCATAAGCTATCGTTCAGTGAATTTGTCATTAGTTTACGGTATATAGTGTTGTTGTTTTTGCAACATACATATTTATATATGTATTTTATTTTTTATTTATTTATTTATTAGACATATCAACAATACGTGTAACGTTTTGTATAATAAAAATTAGAGTTTCGGACAAGTTCTCTTACAAATATCAGTTACAGATATGTACAGCATTCATGAAACATTCCTGCGATTACCAGTGATAAAAATAAATAATTATAAAATTACATTATATACAAAAGGAAGTACATATGACCTGTACATGTATATGATGATGTACTTTATCAGTGTTACTAAGTAGTAGAAGCTGTTCAATAGTAATTTAGTATTAATTTAAATTGAAAAATATGTTTTTATTAAAGCTTACCATAGAAGGTCATTGTAGCACAGTGGGAGAGCGTTTGACAGTAGAGGCGATAGTTGTGTATTTGATCCTCAAGGATCCTACTCTGTAAGAATATTTTCATTGCTCCATAGCTTGATCTACATAAGTTAACCTGTATGTCAGGCTAAAAGGAAAGATTGGGGGGCTTAAGAGAGCGCCTAGTAATAAAAACCTCCACTTTTCATCAGAATTTCGTCTTAAAAAGCAAAATACAACTCCTCATTTTATCTTTCCAGAGAGGAGAAAAAAAAATCATACATCAAGTAAAAATCGAACCTACTACAGATTGAATGACGATCCTGCTATATAAAACTTTAAACTCTTAACAACGAATTAATTATCGGTTAGAATATATTATGTTTAAGAATTTCTAACGGATGCACTGTTTCAAATGTATGAAGACGAAACATCTATAAATGTGTCCCTTTACAGCACTATCTTGTTTTTTATAATTGAATAGCTGTGTGTGAAGCCAAATCTCGAACGTTACGAACGGCTCAATTAAAACAAACACAAATGCTAGTTAATCTTTCTGTTTACAAAATATTAACTACAGAAACATTTTACTAGACAAAAATATTTAGTATTACATACATTTGTGGTAATAGAGAATGACCATTGACAATATCAGAATAGACCATTGAGAATGACAATGACAATTTAGGAGTTAGCGCCTTCCCTATTTTATTTATACACAAAATATAAAAAAAACAACAAAGAAATTGAAAATCGATATTTTTTCTTTATCTAAAGTATAACTTTTTCGTGTGTAAGTTAGATATAAAAAAATAATTATTTTATTCTCCACCATAATCATTTCAAATTAAAACGTCAAGTGGCCGTATTTAAAGTTTCTTGGTTTACGATTTATAATGTGCTGCCTTAGTGATAAATTACTTTATTATTTATGTTTACAGGAAAAAAGTGCGTCTGATTTACGATCATAATGTACATGAATGTTGCAGAATTAAAGTAATTGTGCTTGTTACAAGTAAATCACAATTAAAAATGTGTTAAATATATATGTATATATAGATAAGTTATCACAAGACCAACCATATCGTCGTTTAAGTATAAAAGTGGCTAAGTTGAAATATTTTTAAAATCAAGATTTTTAGTTGGAATAAGTTTACTACCTTTTTTTATTTTACGTGGAATAAACATTCTTCAAGGTCTGTCGTGGGACAGCGGCACAAGAGTGTGACTGTAACCAATAAGTTCTGGGTTCGATCCCCAGTCGAGGAAATGAAATATTTAATATTTTCAATTTAAATATTTAATGTTTTATTGCTTCGCTCTGGTAATAAGGCGAAGCGCGGCGTTGAGTTCCGCCACTCAACATGCAATGCCTCAAATTTGGCGAAAAGTGAGGAACGGAAGTGGAACGGAGTGTCTTAACACTAGGTTCCCGGGTTCCCTCTGCCTACCCTGCCTCGTGCACGTTGTAGCGTGAAGCTAAAACAAAAAAAAACAAATAAAACATTTTTCATAAACTAATGAGCCAATTGCATTAGAGGACGCAAGTATCATCTCCGAAGGTTTATAGAGAAAAATCATTTATTAAAGACCTTTTTTGTAGAATGATAATAAATATTTTCGAGTTTTTTACTTTTACTCGTGGCTTTTTAAAGAAAAACATCATAAAAAAAATCCTTTAAAATGATATAACACATTTATTAACGTAAAAGATTAACTTTAAGAGAACATACAAAATTGATAAAATAAAAAAAAAATAAACGCCCCTACTGTAAAAATTGAGTTTCCTAAAAAGTCGGCCATTTTTTTATATATAGATATTTTATCGTAATTAAGATTTATATTGTGTTAAAGTACTTATTAAGTTCTATAATCTTAAATATAAAGTAATAATGTGCGTTTACAATATTTATTATACTATTAATTTCATTTCTAGCACTGTAATAGTTCGATAACACAGATTAATTAAAGACTAAGCTAGAACCAGCGGTTTAGAAAATGTTCCAATTCGACTGAGATTAAGTAGTTCTCCATTTTCCGCCGAATTTGAGGCATTGTGTGTTGAGTGGCAGAACTCAACGCCGCGCACCTTGTAACCATAGCAAAAAAAATAACATATTAAATATTTTATCTCAAAATATTTTACTTCCTCGAGTGGGGATTGAACCCACAACTTGTCGCGTTTACAGTCATTCGCTTGTGCCCCTGCGCTACGACAGGCATCAACAATAAATAATAATATAATTTATTGAAATAAAATAATGAGGCCTGTCGTGGCGCAGCGGCACAAGAGTGTGACTGTAATCGACAGGTTCTGGGTTCGATCCCCAGTCGAGGAAATAAAATATTTAATATTTTCAATTTAAATATTTAATGTTTGATTTCTTCGCTCTGGCAATAAGGCAAAGCGCGGCGTTGAGTTCCGCCACTTAACACGCAATGCCTCAAAATTCGGCGGAAAGTGGGGAACGGAAGTGGAACGGAGTGTCTTAACACTAGGTTCCCGGGTTCCCTCTGCCTACCCTGCGTCGTGCGGGATACAGCGTGAAGCAGAGATGAGAGAGAGATAAAATAAGGTACTCAAATATAAGATAGGTTTAAAATATATCACCATCTTACAATATATAAATGTGCATACTGTTCTATTATTTTCGCAAGACCCTGACTCCTGAGCGGCCACCTTGGTCGCTGGTCGCCTAAGCCGGGCCCCCCCCGGGCAACCGAGGGTCTCACCCGGCTGGGCTGACCGCCCAGGTGGCCTCCGCTCATCCATCCAAGCATCCCCCCCATGTACCTGCCCTTAAGTAGGTACAGTTTTCCTCATGGGCCATGTGCCCTCCTAAAGACGCACCCATAGTAATGGGTGCCGAGAGCAACCACGGCAATGGGGCTTAAGCCTTGATGCCGTTTCCCCGTTCCCCCACAAGGGAGCTGGAAGATAAGAGAGCTATTTTCGCAAGTAATTACTTAATTGTAAATAAAAAATATAATTAAAATTGCTAGTTAATTATTATATTAATAATCTAACCTTTATATGATAGTAATATAAAGTACCTACTCTAGTTGTTATGACAAAATGATAAAGTTCCTAGTATTCAACACGAGGAGTCTGACCCTAGGTCGTGTGCGGAAATGTCAATCAACAACACCTGCGAATTTTGTGGTGGCATTTCGTTTTCATATCAAAAAGTGTAATATTTTTGATAAGTAATATATAACTTTTTGTAGTGTTGGCACTCTTGTATCGATCTCATTACAGAATATAAATTATATTTCTTTTTAACTTCACGTACGTGACAGGTTTAGCAGAATCTACTGTTAAAATACTCCGATTCGCTTATTTTGAGACATTGCGTGTTAATTGGCGGAACTCGACGCCGAGCTTTGCCTTGTTACTAAGGCAAAGAAAAGAAAACAATACATTTTTAATTTTTCGAGTGTGGACCGAACCCACAACCCGTCGTGCTTAAAGTC
This sequence comes from Eueides isabella, assembly GCA_019049475.1. Lineage (NCBI taxonomy): Eukaryota > Metazoa > Arthropoda > Insecta > Lepidoptera > Nymphalidae > Eueides > Eueides isabella. The sequence goes on along the minus strand of CM032384.1, from coordinate 12,946,860 downwards.
GCACGTTGGGCTTGTGCTTCGACAGGCCTTTAATCATAAATATAAATATTAAATATGACCCTGCTTATAATTTGAACAGCCTATGTTCATACAAAATAACTCTAGTTATGAGACTTAAATACAGTTTTTTTTTTAAATAGAAAGTAGTAGCATAGTAGATATTATAGTACAAAATATAACTAGTTATATAACCAAGTAAGCGAGTATTAATTATTTAATAACAACCAACACGCACTGTTATAAAAAGAACGATATAAATTTCAATATCTTTTAAATCTAGAATAGTAATAAAATTAATTATGTACGTTTATTCCCGTTTACTGCCATTACTTGTAGTACCTTGAAATTACAGCTCACTTTCGTTCACTTTCGCAAACGATAAATTATCGAATACGGCCTTTATTAACTATAATTATGCTAATTGAATCATTGTAATATAGAAAATCTTGTAAAGACCATCTTTAAATATTAATGCACAACATTAATTTTTAATGTTTTTGATTGTTAAATAAATACTTAAAACAATATAATTGTGTATTTAGTTTAATTGTCTTTTTAACTTCATGCAGCATTTAGTAAGGAAATTAGTGTAAAGACACTCCGTACTCATCAGGACACTTCCGTTTCCCATTTCCGCCAAATTTTTGAGGCATAGCGCTTTCAATTGCGGAATTCAACGCCGCGCTTTGACTCATTGCCGAAGCGGAAAAAATATTATATAAAACATATAATTCCCTAAAGTGAAAATGAACCCACAGCCGTTACATTTACGTAGTCGCTTGCGTTTTATACGGCTTATTTGGGTTGAATTGTTGGATTTATTATATATTTTCGTAACGATGCCCTTGATAAAGTATTTTCGTGCAGTTTTTTTATATTCTTTTATTTCTACTTTATAGTAATTATTTCTAAAGGTTAAACCCTTATATATTGCAGATGTTTAGGCCCTTAAGTTGTATCTTCTGTCACTTATCCCATACATTGACATGTTGACGTTATTAAAGATATAAAATAATTGTATTAAACGTTGTGTAACTTATTTTGTATAAAACTGTTTTGTGCTTGATAAAATTTAAGATATATGCAAAACTCGATCCAAAATAAAAGTTTTCTAAGATATTTTAATGATCAATGAATAGGGAATTCTCTCAATGCTGAGTTGAGTGACAGACAATGGACAGTTGAACAGAGAAAAAAACATTTTTCTACTTAAGTGCTTATAGTTAAATATGTAGATGGTGAAAATGAAAACGGAGGTTGTTTACTAAGTTTTTAGACACTCCATATTAAGCCTATTTCCCAATTTCTGATAAATTCTGTGAGACGTTACGTGTTCGTGACATGGAGAAGAAAATGAACATATAACATTTTTCATTCCCCAGGGAGGGAATCGAACCCACAACCTTCGTGTTTACAATTGCGTGCATGTACACCTGAACCATGATGGCATAACGGTATGACATTGGGTCATATAGGCCATATAAATGAAAATGTGTAATGACGCCATCGTGGCGCAGTGGCAAAACGGTAAGTGAGTGACTGTTAACTTGACAAGTTAAGGTGCGGTTCCATCTTTCTGTAGGTACAAAGTAAAGAAAAAAAACAATTAATGTAATAATAATTATATTAAATAAAAATTAATTTCCATAACTCATGACTTTTACTTCCATTGTTCATTTACAAGTCATATAAATTAACGGAAGTGGTCTAAGTTATCGGACATGGCCTTCCCGTGCGGGCTAATTGTTTGCAAATCGGATTGCACTTACAAATAACTGCTTTTTACCTTTTTATTTTTAGCTTTACACTTATTCTGCTTACATAAATATAAATAGTACGTGTACATAAATATAAATAGTATTAGGATACGTTCATTATTTTCTGATCCATTTCGAGTTATTTCACGTTAAATGGCTGTTACTAAGAAGGTTTCAAACCCACAACTATGGCGTACATTCAGACCCTATTACCTAGAAGACGTTAAAATGTTTTTTTAAGTAGCTATCACTGGTTTTAAAATAAATGCAACGGCTAATCAACCGTACGAAGTTTAATTGGTGCGAGTGTGTAAGGACGTTAGAAGTCCATATATTAGTAGTATCATTGAGGTGTGAATTGTTTTACTTAGGGTCGACTAGCTCCTGATATGGTTGTGTTAACATTCATTTCATTTAATTATTCAGAATATAATGAATAGCTAAGTTTATGTGTTATTTTATAATGATCATAACTATAATTATATGTATGTGCCCTGTAGACGCAAGGGCATATACGTGCGACTGTAAACGACAGGTTGTGGGCTCGATCCCCGATCGAGAAAATTAAATATGTAATATGCCCATTTCATCGCATCAATATGAATTATATTAGTAAATAAACAGAAGGACAGCAAACTGTTCATATAAGGGCGTTTATAACTTTTGAGAGGTATCGAATTCTAAAAAAAAATTTTTTTTTGCGTTACTCTGGGATACAGCGTAACGGAAAAAAAACAATTTTTTTTAGAATTCGATACCTCTCAAAAGTTATAAACGCCCTTATATGAACAGTTTGCTGTCCTTCTGTTTATTTACTAATATAATTCATATTAAATATTAACTTCGGTCCCTTGAAGAATAAAAAAAAATGAAAGCCATCGCATTCAAAAGATAGGAAACATTCATGCACCGTTTTTGATGCTTTTTATATGCAATTCTAACTTTCCTTTTAACTACCGATTGATATTTGGCTCTAAGTGAGAACTTTCCTTTTTTTTTCTGCTTCACGCTCTATCCTGCACATGGCAAGATAGACAGAGGGAACTTTGGAAACCTAGTATTAAGACACTCTCTTCCGTTACCCATTTTCCACCGAATTTGGGGCATTGTGTGTTGAGTGGTAAAACTCAACGCCGCCAGAGCAAAGATATATAAAAAACCTCATGTGGGAATCGAACCCATAAACAGTATTGCGTCCCTGCAGCACGACAGACCTCATAGATCTATATTTTCATTTTAAGAATATTGATATGTATATATTTTTTCATTTTGCAATAAATATTGCAGGAGAAGAGCACACAGACAACAACACGGAGTCGTTGAAAGTTCAAAGTACACGTACACGTGTTACGCTTTGAAGGCTCAACCGCCGCGTTTTGTCATATGCCAACTATGGCATATCATTGCATATTAATATTTTCATTTATAGCTGTATCGTCTTAATAGTTGCCTTATAAAGAAGTCGGCTTACATTCAATTCAATCAGTCAATTTACAAAAACTACAAAGTCAAGAGAACTAATTAAAAAGAAACGCAAATGCGCATGCGCATACGCAAACCCGCGTTATTTAGTATTTAAATATATGTATAGTAAGCGGGTGTATAATGGATTTCGCCCTTTTAGCTGAATAACGTATAATGAACGTGTTTTTCATGTAAATGTAAGTAATCTCCTTACGTCGACTTAGATGCAACCTAGATAGCCTTAATGGCGTCTGGTGTATAATTCTAATTTATACGTTTTATGTAGGATAATACCATATTTATTATCTGTATAATGTGTATGAGCGCTGTTGGCTAAACGTTGTACCTATAACGATGTTTTTGTACATTACCTGTGGACAAAAAATAGTGATGTGAAATGATAACTCAATTTAAAAGGTAATCATGCCTTAAGTATATCAATGCTTATCGGTAAATATAATCTTTTCTTTTCTATGGAGTGTAATATCCACTATAATTTAACTTGAAACCTTTACGGTGTTTTATAGTATCGATCTTATATCGATAACCGTAGTATTTTAATAAATGAGTAATACATATACTATTAAAAATGGCATATCGGTGGATTTATGTCGATATTTTTGGGTTATTACAACTATGATGTAAGTGTACTGTTTAGTCTGGTTAAATGTTAAATAAAGAACAGTCGTGAATGTCCCCATTTTGTAGGGATACTTCGAAATGGTAAATTTTCATACAGTTGTCACTAGACTGCATAAAGATTTGACAGGGGCATTCACTTAAAAAAAATGGAAAATATGTTAACGTAAACGTAGGTACTTTGTTCCGTATGAAAATTTTCAGTCAATTAATTAGCTAGCTAAATAAATATTTATACAAATTAGATAGCTAGTTAAATATTTATTAAAATTTTAATTAAATATTAGAATAACTTTGATCGATCCCGTGCGTAAATACGCTCGATTTCAGGTTTTATCGGTAAGCCTGTCTGTCAGTACTGGAGTTAATCGCATTAGTATTACCATTGCTTATTTTCCAAGCCCTTATTGCTATAAAACAAGAAACAGGTAGCGTGTGGTAAGGCACTAGTCACACAGGATATACTGTGCTGTGCTATACTGAGCTATGCCATAAAAATGATGTAGTTATATAAATCAATAAGGTAGACTAAAAACTAACAAATAAAGCATAACATTTTAGTCGTATAAGCTTGACGAAACGCTTGTGTATATATATATATATATATATATATATATATATATATATATATATATATATATATATATATATATATATATATATATATATATATATATATATATATATATATAATTAGTGTTGGTAAATACAGTAATAAAAATATCCATAGAAACTAATAGCGCTTGGAAGGCAATCTAAAAGTTCTAACACCTACGTCAGCACTTTGTTTACAGGAAAAGTAGTCCTGGACGAATAAATTATCATGTTGTCGTTGCATAAAGATTAATTAGGTGCAATTATTCCATTATTTTAATATTATACTTGGAACTTACTGAATTGGCTTAAATTATTTCCTTATAGCGGCCGATTACCATGGAAGGAAAACAGCCTTCATTGATATAACGTACGTATATTCTATAACTTAAAATAACACGGCATTTTAACATATACTTTAACGAGGATTTTCTGATACTAAATTAAAATATGACCTAAATATGTAAAATTTTCTCAACAAATTATTTATAGAACAATCTATATTTTTTTCTATACTTACAATGACACTCAGCGATGTTAAAACAGAAATTAGTGTACCGCGAAACGCGTGCAAATGGCAAAGGTTTCACGCCTTTATTAGTACTTAAATTACTTTTCACTCTTATTTCTAATTAGATAGAGTTGAAAATTATATAATTTCTTAAGTGGATTCTCCAGAGATGGGATTTGTCAGTTGGTATGTTATTAAGAACAGTTTGGGTTTGTTTTGACGGAATTCAATTAATGCTTCCACGGTCCGATAAGCGGATTACTCGGTGTATGTCAAGAAATTGCAAGATTGTTTTAGAATCATCGATTCGCGATGGAGATTACTGGAGACGCTCTCGAGAAATTATCTTTGTTCGTTACGATGGCTTATTGTTTGGTCCGTTGTTAGGTATGGCTTGGATTTATTTAGTTTGTGTGTATACATAACTATAATACATATAAAGTTAAAAAAATATAATATATGAGCAGCTTAGTATTTTTGACATCAGATTTTTTCGAGACTTAATAATAACATAACATAACATAAAAATTATTTATTGCACACTTAGGTAATAAGCAAGAAAAATAATAATAATAATAATAGTAATAATGATTATTTCTAGTTACCAAATGCACAAAGGCGGCCTTATCACTGGGAGTGATCTCTTCCAGGCAACCAATTAAAACTCCGAAAGGATATCATAAGGTAGTGCGGGCATAGTGTGGTGCAAAGCAAAGTAATCAGTAATTAACAATATATAATAATATATATCTTATTATAAATAAGTAAGCAATAATATTATATCTTATTAAATATACGCACATAATATGTAAATTGGTAAACGGAAAGTAGTGTCTTAACACTAGGTTCCCAAGTACCCTTAGCCTACCCTACCATGTGCGTGATATAGCGTGAAGCTGAGTGAGTGAGTAATTAAGTTAAGTGAGTGAGTGAGTATATAAGTAAAATCAAAGTGCACATAATTATTATAATAAATAAATGAATACTTACATAATTATCAAAATAAAAAATTATATCATCAATTGATAACAGTAAATATTTTCAAATTAATTAAAAAACAAAGCGCAGCGTTGAGTCCCGCTATTCAACATGCAATGCCTCAAATTCGGCGGAAAGTGGGGAAAGGAAGTTTAATGGAATGTCTTAACACTAGGTTCCCATGTTCCCTCTGCCTACCCTGCTTTGTGATACAGCGTAAATCTGAGTGGTATCATAAATTTTATATAAAAGAATGTCCACTATAGACTTAAATGAATCGAGCTCGTGGCTCGCACAGGCAGTCGGGCAGATATGCTAACCTAAGGTCAGTCAGTGTATAATCTTTACATATACATCTCTTGCTAATACAGATTACATAATACTTTGTACTTTGTATAGAGAATATGCTTGTGTAATAAAATTTCGTCTTGTTATGTCTGTTTGTCTTAAAGTGGATTCATGTATGATTATTGCAGAAACTAAAGTGACAGAACTGAAGTGGAGAATTACAAATATTATTATATATTGCTATCTTAATAAAAATTGAAGCAAAATTTTGTTTAAACATATACTATAAATACCTATCGTAAATTTTTTTTTTCAATTTTAAATATTGTGTTAGCTTGACCCTGTATCCCGTATACAGCAGAGTAGGCAGGAGGATCTTAACTCAGTTCCGTTCACCACTTCATTTTTTTGTCAAATTTAAGGCGAAAGCGAAGAAAAGAATATATAAAAAATATTTCACTTTTTCAAGTGGGGACCAAATTGAGGTTCGGTTCGGTCGTCTGTTACGGCTATAACCGTTACGTTACCAATATACCTAGTTTTTTTTAAGGTATTATTACATCTTACAGCTAATTTATATAACACTTTATAAGAACTAACAATATTTTTTTCTCTTTACTTCATCTTAGTGTTATTCCTGTACATATTTATGTATGGATATGTCCTTATTATTAAATAATTGCAGTTATTAGTTACAATCAATTAATTTTATTATAAATGCTCATTGTATGTATATTTCTTATATTTAATAGTATATTTTATTCTAATTACTATAGTTACATAATACTTGCTGATATCTTCGATTGTAATTGAGGTTTTTCTCATGGAAAAGACGCCAAGGTATTCGCAAGGTAATCGCTTTTATTCATTATAAAATTAATTTCAGTTTAATATGACATTGTTACTATTTTTTAAAGTGTTATTCCACACTAAGGCAAAAATACAAAATTAAAAATTAAAAATGTATAAAAATTTAAACGTAGCAGGATTTGAACCTGCGTCTTTTGGAATCCGTCGGACCTAGGTGCACTCTGATATAATAATGAATCGTAGTTAAATAAGAAGACGTCGTTTAAGAAGTACAATCCAAATAGACAGTAAAAATTAAATAATCTCAAGCCGGAATAATGAATTAAAATAATTTATGTCTTGACATGTAATTGCGTGCATTTATTAAATTACAATATAATACAACTTAATTGAAACCAGCTCAGCAATTTGCTACCTTCGCAATTACTAGCTCGCGGTATTCATCTATGTTTACGCGTTGTATGAATCATTTTGTTACTCTTGTTATATACTAACTAATAATATATAAATATATATATATATATATATATATATATATATATATATATATATATATATATATATATATATATATATATATATATATATATATATATATATATATATATATATATATATATATGCATGTTTCTCATATGTAGAGACGCAGAGAAATGGAGATTGGATGACGGAGATCATTGCATATTCTTGCAAAAATAAATTTTTGTGTTTTAGCAAATTTATTATCTCAATAGCCTATATTCTACACGAATTATTTCTATTTAGCTTCACGCTGTATCCCGCACGAGGCAGGGTAGGCAGAGGGAACCCGGGAACCTAATGACTAAGACACTCAGTTCCACTTCCATTCCCCACTTTCCACCGAATTTAAGGCATTGCGTGTTGAGTGGCGGAACTCAACCCGCGCTTTGTCTTATTATCAGAGCGAAGAAATTAAATATTAAATATTTAAATTAAAAATATTCAATACTTCCTTTCCTCGACTGGGGATCGAACCGAGAACCATTATTTAACGAATAAATTATTATTTAACGAATTATTTCTCATTTTTAATAAAAAAATATAAGGAAACGCTTGATCAGAACTGGTACTTTTATATTTAATATGACATTAAAATCGTTTTCAAATAATATACATGTTCTATTTGTATTTTGTAGAGCACATATTTCGTGATACAAAATGCTTTAGTCGCGTGATCGGCTGTAGTTGTGAGTTATTGGCGCAACGCACGAGCGCTAGCGTTTGCTAATATAAAAACCTAGTTTTATAGAACAAATTGTTATTTTAAATTGTAAATTACATTATAAAAATTTGCACTTCACATTATTTGCATTACAATGCCGTATTAACTTACGACTTTTAAATAAAAAAAAATATATAAATTAGTTAACAACATTTTACATTTTACTTTACTATAATATGTTTAAGTAGATTTATTTATTTTTTAGTTTTGCTTTAGAAGTGGAATTTTATTTTTCGCTATTTTTAAATATATTTTTAACGATAGGTCGTATTCTTTTCTATACGTGACAAAATCCACGCATATGATCGATAGCAAGTAATTTTCTGTTGTACCTTATGAACGTTTGAAAAATATTACTCATAAGTAAGACATAAAATCATCCACACATCGGAATTATCTAATACAAATACTGAAAATATTTCAATATTTTGTATAAGATAACTCCAATTTTCACAGGGCGCCAGTCTACTTAAATCTTTTTAAGTTAATTTTTCAAACTAACGCCTTCCTCCTGAGCTTTAGGAGGGCCCCAAACCGCGTCTTCACTCGAAGCGTCCGCGGAAACGAGTAATTTCCTCTTCCATTATAATTGATTGACGTAATTGCGAGTGGATTCTTTCGCGAAGCCTCACCCGTTACGTAGTAAATCTTTAAAGGCCAGCAAATTAAGCATGATGAAGAATGTCGCCAATTACCGCATTACAATATCTAAAGTTCTGCTTTTGTTTCTGTATTGGTTACAAGATTGTTTTTCTTGTTGAAACTGTGTCTTTGTTTTAGACATTGGTGTAGTGGTACTTAACTATGCACGTTGTCTAAATTACTCGGCGAAACATTACTTTGGATCATTCAGACGCTCTTCTTTTGTCCTTTCAAGTTCTAAGTAATATAAAAGTTGTTATACATAATGATTTGGTGTGATTTTTTTAAGGTTACGTTATTTAATCAAAATCAGAGTTCAGTTTTTATGTTTTTAAATAATCACAGATTTTTAAACAACTCCATTATATGTGTTTTTTTTATTCCATAAAATGCTTAAAATATAATGAATACATCTATTCTTCCGCTTTCTCCATAAATATATAATATATAATTTTCACGAGTCTGCGCGTTTAGTGGCTGAGTAGAATATTGCGTTGTGTCTATCAGAACGAGGAAATAAAAATAATTAAAATATAACTATCTCACCAAATGGCAAATCTATAATAAACACGTTTAAAATCAGACGCTGTCCAACTGCAACAGCCTCTAGCATAATTAAACAAATCTATTCTTATAATAAATCTGCATCCGATCACTGTTTGATGTATCTTATATACATGTAAATAAAAAAATCTTATAGGGAGCATTTATTAACGTAATAGAGCCCAAAATATTGCTTATAATTTTTTGACTGTTTGTTTGTGTGTTTCTTCGTACTAATCTCAGAAACAGCTGACCAGATTCAAATGTACTTTTCACTAATATGCTCCTATTTTGGCAATTTTCTCTCAGAAATTACTGTTTATTTGATTTAAATAGGTGAAAAGAATAAAAAATGTCCAAAAAAATGCTAGGAAATTTTTATTCATTCAACAGAAATTTAAATTTCAACGTATAGATATTGTCTTAAAAATGATAATGTCATTGGAACAAGAAAATGTTAAAATAAGTAAGTAGAATAGTGTAATTCAAGCAGGCGAAGCCGCGTACGGTCGCTAGTGAATTATAAAAATATACTAGGTTTTTTAAAAAATATAATATTAATTTAAAATAAATCAACAAATCAACAAAATAATAACAAGCTTATCTAAGTACCTAATACAAATCATTAAACACAAAATAACCACAGATACACTATCCTTATTTATATAATTACTTTACGATGTCTTAATTTAAAATTAAACCATTTGATTACACTACATTCAGTTTGGCTTTATTACCACCGGATTGGACATTTCTTTTCATTCCCATAATTATAGAGAGGGATAGTTGTGTTTTTATAAATCTGGCTACAGCTGTACCGCGAAGTAGTTTATTTAATTAGGCAAAGGCAGCAATCAAAGTGCCACGGCGTGGCCACAGAGTATACGCAGAATGTTAGGCTCGGTTCACACAAGGAGGCATTCTTTACGAATTAAAGTTAAAATGGCATTAATTAACATTTATTACATACCTACGAAAAGCTTTTGGCATTTCATTTAATTAAGTTCATAATATTGTATTATTATTTGCTTGAGACATTGGACATACACCATAGTAATTTGAAAAATATTAATATTAGAAGTTATAATATTCTTTATTGCATTTAATATCAAATTATGTAAATACAAAAAAGCAACCCTGATTGACTTATCTCTAGATAGATATTCTTTCAGACAAACTGTGGACTGTTAGTGAATGCTTTAAATGTTTGATTGTTAAATTATTGCTGCTTTTTTTTGTTTCACATTAATTTTGAAATTAACTTGATATTTTTTCTTTATTATTTTTACTTCGATTACTCTATTACAATTAGCCATAAACAATCTGCAATCTGTGAAGTTACCTTATATATTATAAAACAAGTCACATCATACAACGGTAATCATCGTTTCATACACGGAGATCGTAATTAAGCAGTTAATAATGTGTAAAAATTGCTATAAAGTACACCGCGGCATGTGGACGCTCTGCCTTAGTAAAGCTATAAAGTTAGTTAAGAACGTATAGTTAACTAGGTCTTAATTAGCCTATAAAATCCAATTAAGTATGCCAGAGGTCCATTTGTCTATGTTTTATATTGTAATGTATTGCCATGATGTAAATGTAACATTAAGTTTGACAGCTTCTTGTGACATTGTAGAGTTAAAAAATTAGCTATAATTATGTTTAATTTATTCATCATTTTAATAGGATTTGTATACATTACAAATCCTATTAAAATGATGAATATATACGCGGACCGGTGCGATGTGGAGATGACGTTGCAATGAGAGGAACCTGGGGCAGTGCCTGAATCTTGGACTGAAGTATAGATTACAACTTAACTACTACTTTACTAATATAGATACTACGTATAGTGATATTTTTTATAGCTTCACGCTGTATCCCGTACGAGGCAAGGTAGGCAGAGGGAACGCGGGAACCTAGTGTTAAGACACTCCGTTCCACTTCCGTTCCCGAATTTGAGGCATTGCGTGTTGAGTGGCGGAACTCAACGCCGCGCTTTGCCTTATGACCAGAGAGAAGAAATGAAACTTGGCCTTAAAATATTTTTTTATATAGATACATATATAGATTACGATTTATATAAAATAGAAAATATTGTTAATGTATGTATATCAACATACTAATCAAGATAGATATTTAAAATATAGTTATAAAATAGCAACGGCGAATCGGCAGTGGGTGACAAAAATGCAATATAAGTTATGCAATATTAAAAACTCAATCTTTCAACGAAACGGTCGGTGACACGACACAAAAACATTCATTCGATCATCGCGACGTATAATTAGTCGCATGCTGGGTCTGCGCCGCTTAAAGCTCCTTACACACGTATGTTCTTGTCGGAATTACTGTATGAAAACTTGTATTGTGAATAACTGTACTTGTAATATTGTTTTTATATCACTCTTTTTATTAGTTTGTCTATGTATCCCGCTTATAACAATGTAGGTAGAGGATAATTGGAAACCTAGTGTTAAGACCCTCTGTTTCCACGCTATGATAGGCCAATCGTTTCCATTCCTGGAATCAAATTTGAGCTATTTCCTGTTGCATATATATAATAACTCAATGCTGCACTTTGCTATTTTACCAGAGAGACGAAATAAAAATATTAAATATATAATCCTGGAGTTGGTATTCAATACCAATCAATAATCCACGACCTGTTGCTTTTGCAGTCACACGGTTGCGGTTGTCTTGGCGCAGACCTCCAATATCAATCGAATATATAAAACAAAATATTTATATTTTTTAAATGAAACACTTTTAAACGGATTAATCGCGTATATTGAATGGTAAACATTTTTGGGAAACCCGACGTTTCGAACACTTTACAGTAGTCCGTGGTCACGGGTAGACTGACTACTGTAAAGTGTTCGAAACGTCGGGTTTCCCAAAAATGTTTACCATTCAATATACGCGATTAATCCGTTTAAAAGTGTTTCATTTAAAATGTATAACAATCGCGAAAATCAAAGACATTATTAAAATATTTATATTTTTTTGTGAAATATGTGATTGTCTTGTATACAATTTAATATTTTTTTTATAACACAAATGTTGTATATTGTCCAACTACATAATATATTATTCAATCTTACATATATTATTTTAAAATATTACACCAAATTGAATAGCCAAATCGAAAATATATTAAAATTACACAAATTAAGATTAATAATATTTAAGAAAAAACCAGAATGACTATATAGGTTTCCTCTGCCTACCCTGCCATGTGCAGTAGCTGAGAAACGGATAAGTATAGTATATTGCAGATCGATATAAAAAAATGAAGACTCGTAAAAAAATGTAATTTTCCAATGTGACTTAAGCTTTATTTCTTCGAACTTATTTCCTACAATAATCACGCATTGCTCCTGCCATTCATTTCATAGATATGTCTATTTCGATTTAACTTTTTATGGGATGTCCATTTATTTTTTACCATGTCAACGATCATTACGTGTAAGTTTTCATTAAAGAGGATATCTTGTTTATAGTGGATTGAGCTTTGTGTGTATTCTATTTCCATATTTGCTCTATAATTTATGTACACCTGGACATGTTGAAGAATATACATATGCTTAACCGGTTGATATGCGAGTGTGGGGAGCCTATTTCCTAATATCCAACTTAGAGCTGTATATGGGTGATAATAATGATTAAAAAACTAACTGTCAACAGGCCGTAAAAGGCGGAGCTTCTGCCTTTTTTAGAGTTTTGCTATATTGATATGCGTATCGGATAACGTAGCTAGTTAGCCAAACGGCAATTAGTCATATTGAAACGTTACGGTAGTTTAGACTGAACGTTTTTTTGTTAATTATAACAAAATATGGGAAATAGTTTTTAAATTAACAACAAAAAAAAGTCAACGGTGTAATTAAATGATGTTAACAAAGTGAGTTAAAAAATAAATATGGTCTTTTCACTTTTTGCGTTTGGTTCAACGAATGGACGCATGTATTTATGAGCATGGAACGCAGAATTAATATTTAAAGAACACAATTTCTTCTTTGAGTAAGTTATTTTTATACTTAAAATTTCTGGTATTTTAAAATTCACAGTCAGAAGTATAGATGAAATGTATTTATTATAAGCGAATATGTATGATTAAAAACTTAAAAGTTCAAGCATATTTAAATGGCTCTCTCAAAGTTATATTTAAATATGAAGACATATTTCTTATGTATATAACGACGGCTTTTCACGTAAATATATAAAAAATTGTACCACTTTCACGCTCATGGCGTATTTTATATCATAACAATATGAAAGTCACTTAATATTAATGTATTAATGATTTATGTGCTATAATAAAATTAGAAATTATTAATGAGTAATTTATGTGACAAATTACGATCAATTTGGACGACATTCCTGATTTTATCTTATGAATAATCAAAAGACTAATTCACGCGCCATAACGTTCGTTCAATGAAGTGATTTACCCTCACATCTAAACCTACGCGTATAAAACAGAGGCTGAACATAAAATTCTTCGCAGAATCGGTTTGATCATTTCTACTACTTTTTGTTGCAAATCTCCGTCGAGCCTCATCCTTGTACTGATCAACCCTCTATATATAATTCCGAAAGGTCGTAACCGAAATGTGATTATTGAATTTTCTTTTGAATTCCAGTAGCAAATAGCCCTTTCAATATTGAACACTGCCATCAAACAGGGTGGCAAATTGTTCCTTTTTCCATAATAACTGTTCCGACGGCATAGGAATGTATATCATGCGAAATGCCCGCTGCCGTAAAAAAGAATTCCACTTAATTATGGACGATTTTAAAATCTGTGAACAATGCCAACGATCCTTTGTTGTATTCGCCAGTCGGTTTTTATTAATGATCAAACTAATTTGATAATTTCTTATTGAAATTCGGCGGTGCTGTCTCCAGCTGATAGTATTGTATTATACGAGTGGCTTAAGCATTTCACGTTTTTTACAATTTATTGGCTTGGTTCGGATAAGAGAAACATATTTAAAGATAATGTTTACAATATACTGTACTATAATATCGCGTTGTAGGGAGAGGATTAGGATGAGGAGTAGGACGTTGTACAGTAATAAATTCTTATTTAATAATGCACATTAACATTTTCCATATTAATTTCTCTTTGTTGGTTAACAAATTTGAAAAGAATCCTTCTAATGATAAAAATACATGTTACAATATGTGGTTTTATTTTATTTATAAATGTTAAAAGTATTTTTTATATTATTCTCTTTTGGTAGAACTAATTTATAGTACATTCATTAACGCTCTAGGACATACTCAATACCAATAAGAGCAAATTCTTAGGAAAACAACGTTTTTTACTATTTTAAATTAAACTCATGTCACGTAAATATGAACGATCTTCGACGATACTAAGAACTTTAATTTTATATGTGACTTGGATATTATGCTATAAAGGGATAAATTGTAATTAATTTATCAAAAAAAAGTTACATCTCTATATAGTCATTCAAGTTTCGTATAAAATGCAATGTAATTTTTAATTTATCCATTTATTTTATTATAAGAAAACTTTTTTGTTTTTTCGTATTGACAGATACTCGTAGTAAAAATGAACATAAGATTAGGCGAAAATCTCATAACGATCTATCTATGATAAATATTTTTTGTTATTTTGGTTCTGTATCTCAAAAGGTAAAAACGGAACCCTTGTACGTACGTTTTGATGGTCCACTGTGTCTCTGCTAATATCGTTCATCTCGAGAACGCATGGAGTAATCAATCCCATGAAATCCCTGATATGAAGTTTGATATGAAGTTAGAACTAACAATATAAATAATGGAAAACAATCAGAAAACTAAGATTTTGGTATTTAGATAGAAATCATACAAACCTAAAATTGTAGTTCATTTCATACAAGATAAGCACATACATCCGCAAATTTAAGTTTGTCAACATTATAACTTGAATTTCCCGTTGGTCTGCAATCCAGAAATTGGTACAGATCTATCGTTGGGCCAGTCCAATTCACTTCTTTTCTTGAATTTGTAACAATTTGTCTCACCGTCTTTATTATAAACAACACAATACGTTGAGTGCGTTGTTGTTTTTTAAGGAAGAGAAGAAGTTAAAATAATTAATTCCCCAATTGGGAATCAAACCTATACTACTATTATATTGGCAATTACACTAACTGCTGATAGCACATCTTATAAGATATAACATAATTTTCTTGTTTTTGCAATTAATATTGAGCCGGCGTCAGCGTCACAGCGTCACGTGTTCTCACATGTAGATAGGGAGATTTATGTGAACACACTAAAAGGTTCCAAGTCACCGTACGATAAGTAGGTAATTAGCCACGCGACCACCGGACGTGTGGATTCCTAACATTTTTAAACAGTCAAAGTCTTAGACCTTGTAACTGTATTGGTTGAATATGGCTGATTTTTGTGTTTCTGTCGATTTATTTAATTTTCGTTTTTTTTTTTTTTTCAAATTTCTTTATTTGTTTTAAATTAAACATTTTTTATTGGATTTATCACGTGTATTTACTTTTATAAATTTATGGAAACCTATGGTCTAATGGAAATTTATGGTCACGGGTAGACCAGGCTTTATTGTTTAGTTTGTTTGGTTTAATTTATTTTAGTATTATTAGGCAGAGCAAGCTAGTGTTAGTAACTCTGTTCCCATAAGATACTTCAGTCTTTCACTTTTGGCCAAATTGAGACATTGCGTGTTCAGTAGCAGCACCATTAAAAGGTACCAAAATATTTAATATTTCATTTTCGAATGAAATCTTGTGGTTTGGTTAAACATATGTCCATATAGATAGTACTAAATACTAGCTGAATAGAGTAAATCAAAAAACGTTCATGTTTAGAATCAGTGAACAGTAGTAGTGAACAGTGAAGAAACGAAAAGAAGTTACTTTACTAAAAAATACAATTACATTATTTTACACATTTTCTATATAGTATAGTGCAATTAGTTCATCTCTTTCCGCATAATTTTTAAGTGTTTCCTGATTCAGATACTTCTTAAAAGTAGTTCGACCAGATAAGCAGTAAATTCACTATCTCTGTTAATAATTGGCTAGCAAAAATAAAATTTAAATAGATATTATAAAATGAATCAAATGCAAATAAATTAAATTTTACAGTTGGTGAAAAATTCAAGGCTTTTTTATTAGCTGCGCGCCGCTACGTAAATAGCGCTTAAATTTTATTAGTTATTTTTTATCAATTACACCGAAAAACTAACAATTTCATTATAAAACGGAGTTTTTCATAAAATTGTTTAACGGTTTGTTTAGATTTTATTCAGCATCACGTAGTTGTAACTGTTTCGTGCCCACATTTAATAAAAAATACTAAAAGTTGTTCATGTTGTTCAAATAGTTTTAGCTAAATTAAACTTAACTCGCCGGTAAGTTATTTGTCACGTATTTCAATTTCTCGTCATGACAGCTTTTTACGTACTCGTTAGCGAGGACAGTAAATGAGTACATGGCAACTTTTAGTTATAACTTGATGTTATAAAAAATTGTAATTGATATTTATATTTTACTATCTTATCTTTATGATATGTTACTTTTAATATGCGTTATTTTAACGTCGATTTATATTTAAACGGCTGGAAACTTTTAACTACCGTTTAATTTTTTGTTATTAAAATCGAAAAACTTTTATTAAATATTAAATGTAGACTATGTAACATTGGTAAGGCAAAGCGCGGCGCTGAGTTCCGCCACTCAACACGCAATGCCTCAAATTCGGCGGAAAGTGGGGAACGGAAGTAGAACGGAGTGTCTTAACACTAGGTTACCGGGTTCCCTCTGCCTACCCTGCCTCGTGCGGGATACAGCGTGAAGCTAAAAAAAAAATATCGTATAAATTTATTTATTATAGAATTTAAAAATAGCGTGTGCCATACTAATAAATCAAAATAAAAAATCAGCGGTACAACAGTTGAGATTCGATTCCCTATTTGAGCTAATACATCAATCATTCCCTTGCTCTGGTGACAAGACGTAGCGCGGCGTTGAGTTCCAACTGACCAAGTGTCACAAATTATTCAGAACGTAGGTTCCCCCTCATTCTATTCTTTATGCATGAAGTTAAAAAACTAAAAGCATCCGAGTAACAAAGAAATCGTTATTGCAATAGTAGTTATTGCAATCGTTGGGGTGTGGTTTATGGGTAGTGTACTTAGTGTTAAGTTATAAGATAGTAGATATAGTAATAACAAAATAGCATTTAAATATATAGCTAACATTACAAGTTCTTTGTAACTTAAAACTGTATGAAGTTACAAGAAAACAACATAAAGTATTATCACTATACTTTTGGGACCTGTCGTGACTGTAACCGACAGGTTGTGGGTTCGATTCCCACTCGAAGAAATGAAATATTAAATGTTTTCAATTTAAATATTTAATGTTTTTATTTCTTCGCTCCAGTACAAGGCAAAATGCGGCGTTGAGTTCCGCCACTTAACACGCGATGTCTCAAATTCGGCGGAAAGTGGGGACCTGATGTGGGATGGAGTGTCTTAACACTAGGTTCCCAAGTTCCCTCTGCCTACCCTGTCATGTGCGGGATACAGTGTGAAGCTGAGTAGAGTACTATATTTTTTTTCAGCTTCGTGCTATATCTTGTACATGGCAAGACAGAATATACAGATGGAGCTTGGGCACCTAGTGTTAAGACACTCCGTTAAATTTGCGACATTGCGTTAAATTTGCGACATTGCGTATTGAGTGGCGGCACCCAACGCTGCACTTTCTCAGAGCGAAGAAATGAAAATATTAAATATTCAATTTCTTCGAGTGGAATTCAAAATCCACAACCTACTGTGTTTACAGTCACACGCTGCAGCCTCTGCGCCGCAACAGGCCTGTTTGATTAAAAATATAAGCATATGCATGTCATTATTATTAATTGTAATTTGAGGAAACGTGATTGGATCTTGATATTACTTTCTATTAATAATTTTGTTAATATTAGATTTACATGATGAAAATAATAAATAATAATATTCATATTTATATATACATATATCAATACACTAAACATTGATATAGTCAAATTTACTGTATGTTGTTGTCGAAATTACCTACATTGTACGAGTGAACATTCTTTAAACAAGCAGGTGGACTTTACCATCAGGCGAATGTTGTTATCTTTTATTTGAAATTAATAAAGAAAAACAAAATTAAGGTATACAGGTAATTATACAAAGTAAAGAGTTAAAGAGAAAAATATATTTAAAGAATAAAAATTCGCGATATTGGATTAAAATTCAGCAGAAAAAATAAAATATTCAAAATACATACTTGTAAAGTTCTAATTAAGTAGAATAAATATAATTTGTTTGACGAAAACATGTTTTAATATATTATATTGCAATGAAAATTCAATTATAGGCATAATAATACATGTCACTTTACAAAATATGTGATCAGAACAAGGTAACCAGCGTCAGACATTCCAGACGGTTGGTGCGACCAAGCCGCTTTATCTCAGGCGCCTGCGACAAATTACGTCGGCCCCAAAAGCTCTGTTTATCACAAAACATTAGACTGTTACTGGACTGGACCGTTTCTTTTAATTTCGCCCGTATAGTTTTTGTACCTTATTCATTTTAGTTATCTTGTTGGTAAGGCGACATGCCTCTACAATCTTACTTTTTAGTTGTTTTCTGTTTAGTTATATTATGCTTATTTGTTTTTAGTGTGTTAAAGGTTTTGGAGAACTTTTATTAGAGAGATGTTTGCTTGTGGAATTGTAAAAGATTTTAATATTTTTTTATTTAATATTATTATTTATATATGAATGATACAGGGAGACATCGAAAAAATCGAGAGGAGAAGAGTAAGCTGCAATGTGCTTTGAAAAATTAAAAGAAGCAAATATGCTGTACTAAGTTAAGCCATATATGTAAATGTTTTTTGTACTGGTTTATGTTTTTTAAACTGTAACCTATAGAAATTGGCCTATGGCTGTGTAAAAGTAAAAAACGTTTTACTGGGATTTGAGCACGACCGTGCTTCATGGCCGCACCTGGTTTTCACTTGTTTTGGAAATTCTTACGCTTGAAAAATAAAATCCGGAGAATCAAAATTGACGTTTATGTAATTCCATTTTCTCATCGCCACAATTATATATATTTTTTTTTTCAAAGCAGTACGTTTCTCTTAGGAAAGAACTATAATTAGCTTTTATTATACCTGTCGTACCATCTTTATGTTATATTTAGATAATTATCACAAAATAGCAAATTCCAATGTATTCTAACAAATATTCTAATGTACATAAATTGAATTTTAAAATAATACGCATGCAATTACAGAACTGGATAGTGTCATTTATTATCTTATTAAGCCATTTATGCTGTAAAAGTTGCCTTTTTCGAATTAATAAGCGAGGCATGTGGTTTTTTCTGTCTGCTAATATTACGATAAGCAACAGTATGTCGGCAAATAATTAAGACATAAACTAGTTACTTGTAATTCACAAAATTCTCGACAGTCGTACACGCAACTTAATGCCTTTATAGGCTATAATTGCAACAGAATGCAATTACCTACAACACATAAACTTAAGAGAGGGGACGAAACACTATTAAGCAACAATTAAGTTACATTTACTGGTTTGAACAATGAGAAGTAAAGAGAATCAATTATATTAAATGAAGTATAAACATTACTCGAAGAACACTCACCGCATCGCACGACTGCTTCATATAAATCGTCTCAAAACAGTTTATCCGTTTAGTTTATATGTAACTAATTACAAAACAAGCTAATAAATGAAAACATCAATTAATTACAAGAAGAGGCAGCCGGCGCGAAGCTGCGGCGCTCACAACTGGTTTTAAAGGCGATCGAGCATCATCCATAATTCCAATAAAACATGGGACCCAGACCCCGCCCCTGAAGCACGCTAGCCAATAGCCTCCGAACCCTGCCAGTTCAGCCGGCTCCGCCTGCTACAAGCTCAGTTCCCCTCCTCGATAGTGTAAAGTTGGTCCTCTTTAATTTAATCATTAAATAAATATGTGCTAACATTATTATCCCACTGAACTCGTCTCCGTCGAATGGATTCCAATTGCCTGTGGGTGCCGATTGATTATTTGCAGTATTCAATTAATTGTGGTCGTGCTTTTGATCATCACGATAAAGCTGGTATTACTACTTTAGAACTATTAATTACGAGAGAGCGGTTAATGAATATCAAGTCTTATTTAGAAAAGGAGTCTAATAGTTTTCTAATTAACTTCAAATCAAGTTTCAATTTATGAGTCATATAACTTTTTTATTGAATGATTAAACAATGATGTTATTCGTTCTTTAAAATAGATATTCATCTAAGTCACTTTTGCTTATAGTATGTAGCGATTTGTTAATATTAGAAAGAGAACTTTATAAATAAAGATTTAAATGTAACCGGAAATTCTTTCGCCTTTGTTTATATTTTTTCAATTTGCATGAAGGACAGACAGAGAACACTCAATTTGTCTAGACTCCTAATTTAAGTCCAACATCATGACAGTCACGAACTGGCCCGAAGTGGGTTCAGCTTATCAAAAATAACATTAGGATTTGATGGAATGACATTTGCTTTATCTGTAACGGTTGAATTAAAAAAAGACACAACAAGTGAACGCAAATATTATTATAAAAGCACGATAAAAAAAGTTTATTTCCATATCATTATTATTTTAAAGCTCAAAGCGATATCAGCTCTATCGTGGGGCAGGGTCACAAGTGTGCGACTGTAAATAAGACAGGTTGTGGGTTCGTTTCCCACTCGAGGAAATTACATTTTTATTTTCAATTTAAATAATTAATGTTTTAATTTCTTCATTCTGGAAATAAGGCAAAGCATGGCGTTGAGTTTCGCCATTTAACACGCAGTGCCTCAAATTTAGTGGAAAGTGGGGAACGGAACAGAGTGGCTTAACACTGCCATGTGTGGGATACAGTATACGCTGAAGAAAAAAATACGCGTGTTATACTAGAATACTAACGAACACTAACAAAAGTATTAAGCCCAAAAAAATAAGAAAACCCTTTTCAAATAGAGATTACTTTGTTCCTGTTGGCATAATTTGTCAGTTTGTTGTTCTTTTGATGCCGATCCGCTAGACGTTGAAAAAAATCTGCCTCTTTCGGAAGTTGCTAATAACAAGGCGCCATCGGTAGCTTTGTGTTTTTTTTTTGGTGTGAATCATAGACAGCCTAATTTTGCATTTTTATAAAAAAAAGTTATGATCATAAAATATTTTTTCTGTGCCGTGTGCGGTTTTGTAAATGACACGTGTTGACGTGGACATAAAGTGTGGTCCGGATGTTAAAATTGGCTTATTGGGATATTTCATTTCTCTTCCGGTCTTTTCATTTTACTATGCCACCTTTTTTATATTTAGATTAGCGCAATTTAGTAGTTGTATTAAATTTAAATCTATAATACATATCTAATGGTCGTATTTGATTCATAGAAACAGAAATTAGAAGTAGCATTTTCATCAATGCAACCTAGAATTAGCTGGAAACGATTACAACGATAAACATCAAGCCCTTACATTATGTGGCTTGGTATTAAAATGATTCATTTTGTTAATTTCCGCTGATTACATTAGTTATATGTTTAATATCTAATATACATACAGATATATAGAATAGATAAGTAAAAATAAAAAAAAATGTATTAAATATGAAACGTGTTTTAGTTGAAATATATAAAATATGTATAGCTACATGTAATTTCAGTGTCCTAGGGATTAACGAACTAATTATATCAAAAAGTGGTAAGTAAATGACAATTATCCTCTGACTGATGTAGAGATGTGAGAAAATAGAAAAAATAACATTATTTAAGCTGAAGCAATCAACCTTAACTTGTTAAAACGAAGAATCTCCAATCTACATCAAATAAATACTTGAAGCATTACTAAGTAAAGTATAATATGGTTTATATTGATCAGGTATGACGATGCGGCGGCATATACTTTTTGTCTATCACTCCCGTTCCCCTCCCTGTCTTTCTCACTTCCAACGTTCCGCTAAACAAACGACACGGTATATCGCCGAATCGATTTAGCCCGATCGTATCACAGGCCCAATAATAGAGAAGCACTTTTTACCATCACCCTATATTGTTAACGAATCGAGTATGAAATTATACTATCTAATATCGTATTGTTACCTCTCCGATCCCATAAAATATAACGATCGCCAAGATCTTTTACCCTTATAAATCCATTATCCCCATATTGGTTATGCTTTGTTTCTGATGAACATCTTTGTCTTGGAAATTGCCATGATTCAATCATTTCGTGTAACGGTAAAGTTATGGTGATTTGCTGAAAGTTATACTATTTTGTATCAAATCAATTTAAACATGGGGTTGGAGCGAAACGGAGTTTTTTTACACACAAAATCGTCGTAAGATGACTGTCCATTGTTTAGTTATTAATGAATTCTATTGAATGCCGATTGAGAATTGAAAACAGTATTTATATTCTAGGTTCGTTGAACTGCGAGTCCAATTGAAACGCTAAGTTGTACATAAAAACAAAGATAGCCTGTGGTCAATTTAAATGGTCTTCTATTGACGAAGTGCAGTGGAGCGAGGCGTGGAAGTCGTGCTAACACGAGCCAACTATCGATAGGACAGGTACCGTCAAC
Organism: Eueides isabella; assembly: GCA_019049475.1. NCBI lineage: Eukaryota > Metazoa > Arthropoda > Insecta > Lepidoptera > Nymphalidae > Eueides > Eueides isabella. Next base: position 12,923,718 of record CM032384.1, on the reverse strand, counting down.
TGTTTATTTTAAATAGGAAATGTAATTTTAGACAGCTGTTTGTAGAAGATTACTGTACTGTAAAAGTCCATTCATGTAACACAGTAACTCCAATAAAAAAATATGACGTATGATACGAAAATATATATAAAAATTTTTAAATCAAAATTATTATTTAAAATAAAAATGTAAATTCACTCACTCAGTCAGTTCAACGCTGTATCGTGCACATGTTAGGGTGAGCACATGTAACCTGGGAACCTAGGATTAGGAACGTGCAACTCAAAAGCCGCTATTTGCCTTGCTACCAAAATATATAAGCACATAAAAAAATGGCCAAGTTAAAAAAACAACAATTGAAATTATTGATGAAGATACAATTAACAACAATAATTTTAAGAAAAAAAAAATATTCTTAAGATATATTGAATTGATAATAAACTCATAGCGATTTCAATTAATTGTAATGTCGCGAGCTATGTTTTATTCAACGACAAACACAATCGGTCATTTGCACTTTAGTTGCAGAAAAGGAGACCGACAAATTAATTTTATTTCATTATATGAATAACGTAATGCAGTCGTAAATATAAATGCAAAATGGATACATTATTTATTGTTTTCAATATATCTTATTGAAGAAAACCTAGTCATAGTCAGATAGCAGGTATACTGCAGAACCAATTTAACTTTATTTATTATTTATTTTATTGCTTGCCAGGTTTTATGTATTCAGGAAAAGGTTTTTTAAGATAATGTGTCAAAATGCACGTTCTTATTATAATTTATGTATACAAGGAAAATTTTACTGTGTGGTTCGTTAAAGTGTATAATGTTTATAGTCTTCAGGCTCAGTTGGTGAACACTTAACTATATTTTTTAATATTCAAAAAAATCTTACTCCTCTTATCAATTTATCGAGATGGGCGTTGGCTTTTTTATAATTTTCAATTATAAAAATAGAAATTATAAACGAAAATGCTCAAACGTATATATATATATATATATATATATATATATATATATATATATATATATATATATATATATATATATATATATATATATATATATATATATATATATATATATATATATATATATATATATATATATATATATATATATAATCTTTTGTATGAAATCTAATTTGATCTCCAAAATATCAACTCGCGTGCCTCCGTTTGGAGTCTCCTGAACTAGATTCACAGTTTTTGTGCGCGCGCGCCGGATGTGGTAGATGAATCAGAAATTGCGTTTGAACAAATCCTTAATGTAAATATAATTTCAGTATAATTACTCTATGTATAATAACTTTATAATATGCGAAGTGGCATTATAGTCGTATTATGAGCGTGCTACTTGTAAGTTGGTTTTGGAAAGAAATATGATTGTGTAGACTTGTGGAGGAAGTTTAAGGAGGAGGAGATGCAATATTTTATATTTTCAAATAATAATTATGAGGCCTGTCGTGGCGCAGCGGCACAAGCGTGCGACTGTAACCGATAGGTTCTGGGTTCAATCCCCAGTCGAGGAAATGAAATATTTAATATTTTCCATTTAAATATTTAATGTTTCATTTCTTCGCTCTGGTAATAAGGCAAAGCGCGGCGTTGAGTTCCGCCACTCAACACGCAATGCCTCAAATTCGGCGGAAAGGAAGTGGAACGGAGTGTCTTAACACTAGGTTCCCGGGTTCCTTCTGCCTACCCTGCCTCGTGCGGGATACAACGTGAAGCTAAGAAAGAAAGAAAGAAATAATAATTATTAATTATTTTCATTTCTTCGCTCTGGTAAAAAGGTGAAGCGCGGCGTTCAGTTCTGCCACTTACCACGCAATACCATTAATTTGGCGGAAAATGGGAATTGGTATCAAGTGTCTTAACATTAGGTTCACAATTCCTTCTGAATACGCTGCCATGTGCGGGATATAACATGAAGCTAAAAAAATATCATTAATCAAACTCTAAATGAAATATTAATAAAAAAATCCAATCCAATGTAAATAAAATATTAAAAACAATACTTGTTACATATAATACTAGTACATATAACTACATAAATTCTTACTATTAGCACAATAGTCAATTGTTAAACTTTACGAAAATTGAATAGAATTATTGACTATTTTAGAAAAGATAAGTACAATTTTACATATAATATTAATAAAAGTAAAACAACACTACCCTAAAATTGTAAGATCTTAACTTGCGTGGATATTTAACACAAAAAGTATTTTCAAACCAACAAGTAGATCTCTACGAGGGTGTCTAAGTCATAATAAACCAAATGAGCTTTCACTAACATTCATCAACTATAAAACCAGTACTAATAAAGTCATAAGCCAGCTACAACCACGAAAAAACGTCACACCCTAATGACTTACTTCGATACCCAAAATGGGTGTATTTCGTGAAGAAAATGATTTATTCACGATTACACGTAACGGCTTGATAACGAGCTTTATAAGACCCGTTCTCAAAGTTCGCCAAATGTTGAAGTAAATTATATCCAATTACGTTACCTCCAATAGCTCGACGATTACTTCTACAAAAGTGCTCTTTGTGTTTGTTTAATCTGAAACTTTCAAATCTATAATAAAATGGTATTGCGCTTTCCTTGATTTATTTTTAATTTTTCTTTCGGGAAAATACTAGATTGTTTCTAACTAATATCATTTTTATTATTGATTGCTTTTTAAAAGAAATGTTTATCGTTTTTTAATTACATGTTGGTTCTCTTTGCTCTTTGTTTTATGCAAAAGAAATAGAATTCTAAAGAAATAGACCTAAAGATAACATTCGCTTTCGCAAAATAGGGTAGATAGAGGGCGTTTATTGTCAAACCTTCCTAACTTTCCGCCTAACTTTTTTTTATGGAAAAGACGGCAAAGGAGCGTACGGGTCACCTGATGGTAAGTGATCACTGTCGCCCACGACCAATGGCGTGTTGAGTAGAGCTACTGACCTGATGTCGGATCTTTTATTGTAAATAACTTTATGGTCTAAGATCAATCAGAAAGATATTTATCCACAAATTTACAAAAAAAAAACACAAAATGTTCTAATTTAATACATCATTTATACAGAACTTGCGGTCCCCAGCAAATGATCAACTATCATTACTCTAGATGATCCCCTATCAGTGTTTAACTAGAACGGTTTACTCAGTAATCATGATTACATAAAGTAGTTTACTTGTTAGATAATCGCTTACTATAAACGCATAGCTTGCCCGAATACTCCATTATCGATGATTATTATTAACCGACTTTCAAAATAGAGGCCTGTCGTGACGCAGAGGTTGTGAGTTCGATGCCCCCTCGAGAAAATGAAATATTTAATATTTTAAAATTTTCATTTCTTCGCTCTAGTAACAAGGCAAAGCGCGGTGTTGAATTCTGCCACTCAACACAAGATACAGCAGATTAGGCGGAAAGTGGGAAACTGAATGGAGTGTCTTAATTCTAAGATCCCTGGTTCCCTCTGCGTGCCATGTGCGGGATACAACGTGAAACGGAGACTTTCAAAATAAGACTGTTTAAGGATAGATATTCTAATTAAATATATATTTTTTTGTTTGTACAAATTATTTGAGTTTTTTTTTTGAGATTTTAGAGCCTATTTAAAGGTTTTGATTTCAATATTGAACATTTGTTTATATTTTCAATGTTTTCTTGATTAATCTGAAACTTATACAACTTTAGAAAATTAATATATTATATTAAATCTGTTTAGTAGATATTTACGTTTTAAAAAATAGAGCCTCGATGTATTATAAGAATTTCTTCGTCGTTTTAGTCTTTTTTTTTTAATCACTACTTACACTATCAATATGTTTTCAAAAATTTAAATTCAAATGGAATGAAAGGATGCTGCATAGAAGGATGTAATGCAAGGCTTGTTAGTTCGATCCGCAAGAAAAAAAGCGCAGCGTTGAGTTCCGCCTCCCGACGTGCAACGTATAAAAATTTGGCGAAAAATGAAAAAAACACACCTATGTATAGCAGTCATAATTAAAAATATATTTCCTCAAAATTTGATTTATATTTCAGTTAACAAAAATGAAATACAATTTTATCACATTATTGACGTAGCTATAATGATATTGTCATCATTACCTCGACAGTTGCTCTATTTGATAGCACCTTAATATGATTGGAATATTTTGGATTGCTTTATTTTACATGATTGATCTGATAAACTATAAATTGGTATTGGAATGGTGTTTTAACAAGCAACGTAATGTTTTTTTTCTGTAATTATATGTAGATCATATATCATTGTTAGGTTGTATCGACTGTAAACGCGACAGGTTGAATGTTCGATCCGTTTATATACTTGAGGAAATTAAATATGAAATATTTTTAAATTAACTATTTAATGTTTTAATTTCTTCGATTTGGTAACAAGGCAAAAGCGCTGGCGTTGAGTTGCGATTCGTTCCGCCATTTTGGCGAATAATGGGCAACGAAAGAGTTTATTTGCTGGGAACGGAGTGTCTTAACACTAAGTTTTTCAAGCCCTCTTTGCATACCCTGCTATGTGCAAGATACAGCGTGAAGCTAAAGAGTTTTTTGATCGAGCGCCCGAAACTCAGGAAATTCTGGATCGAATCGAAATTATTTTTTTATTTTGTACATTCTATATGCTACAGCATTACATGTACATCACGCTATGAGCAAAAGTGTGATGAAAACAGGATAGCTGGATAACTTCTATAGCATCGTGCGTACGTTAAGTTATTTCTATTAAGCCATACGGACGAAGTAGCAAGTAAAAGTTAATAAACGGTGTTATAATATAGAGCGAAATACCTATATACTTGGATTTGCCAACGTACTCATACTCAGCTTCATGCTGTATCCCGCACGTGGCAGGGTGGGCAGAGGGAACTTGGGAACCTAGTGTTAAGACACTCTGTTCCACCTCCATTCCCCACATAATATATAAACACTTTAAATACATCTTTCATGAATTGCGTTCAATCTATTATTTTTTTCTATAAACAAAATGATAAATCTTAAGTCTTTTAAATTAAAACTTTATAAATATGCTCTAAAAAAATAAAATATAGGTACAACATTAATTGAGTAGGTATATTGCATACATTAGCATTTAGCATTACACGTTTAAAAACTGGGCGGGATCTAATCAGGACTTATTAACTTAAAAGCATAGATAAGAAGAACATGACAGATTGTTAATTGTTTTGTCTAAGTGGCTAAAATAATACCTTGAGAGTATATTTTCGTATTATTTTATGGTTTTTAAATGTGTACTTATAATTTTAGTTATTTGGCGATGGTTCATAGCTAAATAAGGTTGTTCGGCATGGCAGTGTAGGCAGAGGGAACTTGGGAACCTAGTGTTAAGACACTTCGTTCCACATCCGTTCCACACTTTCCGCCGAACTCGAGGCATTGTGTGTTGAGTGGCGGAGCTCAACGCCGCGCTGTGCCTGAGCTTTGCTTTTACTAGAGCGAAGAAATGAAAACATTCAATATTTATTTTGAAAATCTAAAATAATTAATTTCCTCGAGTGGTGATCGAACCTACAACCTATCGATTGCAGTCATACGCTTGTGCCGCTGCGCCACGACAAGGTTTATATTTCCACTATCTTATTAGGATTAATATAGTAAAAAAAATATATCTAATTGTGTAAACAATTATTTAATACTTAAATGCTTCAATATAATATTATGCCCTCATATCCACACATGCGGGGCAAATTATCTAACATAACTTATTATAAATAAAGTTAAAATATTATACACGTATTCGATTTTTTACGTTTTTCTAGTATAACTTTTCTAAGGTCGATTTAATGCACCTATTAGGTAATATTGACGCTTGAAAAATATAAGCTGCCATTCATTTGCTTTGTGAGGCTATTACGGCAAATTATTATTATGTAATTATTTTCACTAGTACGTCAATCTCGATTCATTTGTATCCAGGACATAGAAAACCAACCTACTTTAGATAAAGTAAAGATATTTTCTCAGCAAGGTAATTATTTATACATCCGTATAATTAAAAAAAAAAAAACAAATTAAAAATCATCATTAGTATATTTTATTTCCTCGAGCGGGAATTGAACCCAATCTGTCGCGATTACAATCACACGCTAATGCCCCTGCGCTACGACAGGTAAAAAAATAATAATTATATATAATTTTTTTATTTTTTTCTTTTTTTTTTCAGCTTCACGCTGTATCCCGCACTAGGAAGGGTAGGTAGAGGGAACGGAAGTGAAACCTAGGTTATGACACTCCGTTTCACTTCCGTTCCCCACTTTCCGCCGAATTTGAGGCATTGCGTGTTGAGTGGCGGAACTCAACGCCGCGCTTTGCCTTATTACCAGAGCGAAGAAATTAAATATTAAATATTTAAATTGAAAATATTAAATTTTTCATTTCCTCGACTGGGGATCGAACCCAGAACCTGTCAGTTACAGTCACACTCTTGTGCCGCTGCGCCACGACTGGCCTCAATATATAAAATTGAAAAGTTAAATTAGGTAACTCTTACATGATAATCCCTATATAACTCTAGTAATAATCCCGTCGAAGGCTCAACCCGCAAGTGTCAAATTACTGTACAGAAGCGTAGATGCTAATCGTCAACTGTTACGACTGTCTAATGTACTTTTAATACACCGGCTAGTCCCGGCCAATTTGGCAGGTAGCGGCGAAAAAAGTCATTTACCGCAGCGTGTGTGGCTTTGAATAATTATTCGTGTTTTGGGGGGAACAAAAACGTGTGTTAAGGTCGGTGATGCAAGCGTTGATTCTTTATTTACGAGGATGGGTTCAATTCTGGTTAGGGTTCTATATGTATTTTTTTTAATTATATAATTTACAAAATAGCGTTATTTTTGTAAAATAAAAAATAATAAAAAATAGTGGGCAACGGAAATGGAACGGAGTGTCTTAACACTAGGTTCCCGGGTTCCCTCTGCCTACCTACCTCGTGCGGGATACAGCTGTGAAGCTAAAAAAGAAAAAAAAAATTTTATAAACTTAGCAAAGACGAGATTTTTTCAAAAATGTTTAAAATTTTTAATTATCGCTTTGTCAATGTTATAATTGTATGGAGAACACACGAAGGAGATTGTACTGTAAAAAGAAACATTGTTACATTCATAATAATAATAGAGTAGTAGGTGAATGTTTGGTAAGCCATATCAAGTAAAATACTGTCTATATATGTTGTTGAATATTATTTGCATTTCATGATACTAGAAGTATCATTAAGTTATCATGGAATAGTCATCATAGAGCAAAATTTGCATTGAGTCCTATCCGGTTGTCCAACCATTTCAAAAGCTCGAAAAATGTTATGAAAATTGAACAGAAATAAATGAACGGTATGATAAACACTAGGTTCCTTCTACCCTCATATGTTATTCGTTAGCTAAAAAAAGAGCTAAAATATCGTGAAGCAGCTAAGCAGTTACAAAATCTTAATAAGTTCTTTAAAACTTGAAAAACATCGTGTTTTCGCGATATAATTAGTACTAAGCTTTTATTGTTTCCTCAATTACCTCATAAATAACAAGAAACGTATAATACTGAAATAAATAAGCTATAAGTATAAATACTGTGCACAGATTGCCAGTATTGTGGGTCCGCCACACATGTCGTTACCAATATAATTCGACGCGTTCAGTTTTCTCGAGACGCGGTGACTTGAATTATGGATTACAAAATCAGACCTGTTCATATAATTTTTTGCTATTCTCGATTGAACCGAGAGTGTGTACAAAATGCGTAATTAGTTACATAATTATATTTTTACGTACTCTGTTATATTTTAGTATGGAGGGTTGAGCAATTAAAAATATTTTTTGATAATTTTTTACCTGTTAAATTTTTTGTGTTTCTATAATTGTTAAATTTTACAATTATTACGTTTTGAGAGATAGTTTTTTCTATACCTCACAAAACTATGCCAATAATTTTTGCCCTCAACTATTCTGGAAAAAGCAGAACTTAGCATTGCATTTTGTCCAAAATATAGATTATCTTTACATTAATATAAATTTTTTTCGTGATTGAGTGACAGAAAACATACAGTCGACACTATTGACATGTAGATCAGAATCAATAAAATCACTATGAAAGATTTTTTAAGATATAAGATTTAGGGAACAACAGTATAAATAATATAAATACCTTCTATTAACTAAATTTAATTATAAATATTGTTTGCAAAATAATAAAACATTGTAATATTGAACAAGTTTCATATAAAACAATATATACCTATTTAATATTACTTACTACTACTCGTATTTGAGGAAGCTCCAAGTGTCATAGTTGAATATTCATTTCCGTTACAAAGTCTGTCATAACCAATTTACCATCGAAAGGGTAAAACAGGGGACGTTAGGATGTGTGATTAATGTCTTTAGAGGATTACACTAAATTGATTTTTATTATACGTTGACTACACTCACTATCGAATTAGAAAAGGGTTGGCTCATTATCGTGACAGCGTAAATTATAATGTAGGGAGAGACATTCGTACAAATTACTACTTTGAACGTGGAATCGTATAGAAATGATGTGTGCTTGTCAAAATTGAAATTTAATTTATACACAGTAACTAACTCTTATTTACAGCGTTGGTCGTGGTAGCTTGTGGCCACCGTTGATTAAAGGACAAATGATGGACAAATACATTTTTTTTATTTTAAACCAGTAGTTCTTTAGATAAGCCATCGTTTTCATTCTAAAAAACTTACCCTGTCTCTTTATTTCACTATATTTTTCTATTATATTATAACTAAAAAATATCTATCTAAAAGCAACGTTAATTTTATCTTTTGAAAGCCAGAATAATACTTTACTTTGCTTGATAGAGAACATAAAAATGATATAAACCCTAAAGGAAATGGTTCCAATTATAACATGTCGCCATACCGTAGAGAACAAAATTGTATAAAAGTTCTTCATAACTCCCATGTCTTTATAAATACTCGATTGTTTTACACCAAATGTAAATAAAATTATAATCAGTCAAAGACAGAACAGACACAAAAATTTGAGCATACATAATTATGTGCTAGATAATATTGATCAGTTTTATTGATATATGCCCACGTTCGTTTGCAAGTAGATAAATTATATATACTTTGTAAATTACTACTGAAATTGTATTGAGATTCCATGTGTGATGTCTGAAAATCAGGTGAAAGTGGAGAACGAAATATCACAACAATGCTCTGTTCTTTTTGCGTACCCTGTTATATACGGAGTAAGACGTTAAATTGAAAAAAACTGTTCTACTCTACTCCAGCTTCACGCTGTATCCCGCACATGAGAGGGTAGACAGAGGGAACTTGGGAACCTAGTGTTAAGACACTCCGTTCCACTTTCGTTCCCCATTTTCCACCGGATATTGAGGCTATGCGTGTTGAATGGCGGAACTCAACGCCTCGTTTTGCCTTGTACCAGAGCGAAGAAATGAAAATATTTAAATTGAAAATATGAAATATTTCACATTTCCTCAGGTGAGGATTGAACTTATAACCTGTCGGTTATAGTTACCCTTGTGCGGCTGCGCCACGACAGGCCTCTAAAAATTGCCGAACTGAAATTCTATAACGTACCTAGACTAAATTCATCATTAGCTCGACACACGTCGCACTTGATTCTAATTGCCACGTAGAAAAGTTTCCTACACATCACAATTAACTGATAGTGATCAAAGCAAAGTGACAATAATAAGAGGCATGTTCGTGCCAAATCGTATTTTAATTAGGCAGATAAGGTATGTCATTAGCGAGCGAATTACCTCAAGTTGTTTGTTTTAATTTTTTTCCTTATCTCGTAATGATCTTGCATCTTGTACTCGTATGTCAATTTGTGGGGTGCTTTGAGCGTGTTGATGTACTTCATGATGTGTATTCTTTTTAATATTAGATTTCTTGGTATACCACTTTTTTCATATTTACTATATCAAAATTAATGTTGTAGTTAGAGAAATATTTTCTTTAAAGAAAATTTCATTTATCAACAACATTTTCTACGGATGAATAGTAAAATCTGATTTATAGTTGTAGGTAATATGATGACAAAGCCTCCAATATTTTGCTTTGGGTCCAAATTAAAAATCATTTCAAAAATATAATTAGCAGCAAAGTTATTTTTTTAAAAATAATGCAATATGTGTATGCTATATTACTACGGACTGACAATTTAAATTATTTATCTGTATCTGTATAAAGTTATTACCTAGTACATGTCTATCAAGAAAAAAAAAATGTCATAACATAAAATTTATAACCGCGACTTATGTCCCCACGACTTTATTAACTTCATTTAAAGTAATCAAAGTGTTTTTATATCTAGTTAATAGCTATTTACACAGTAATTGCTGACATCCTCTTATATAAAATTGTAATGGCTGTCATAGGTTTATGTCATTTCCTTCTCGCGTAATAAAAATAATATTAGATTTTACCAAAGTGTACTTACTGTACATGCAAGAATTTATTGATACGGACAAATCAATGAAACGTTATATTGTACTTAGCGGTTCTCGCAAGTAAACTAAAGAATAAAAGCTAACTAAAACTTTGTAATCAATCTTTGGCTTTGGTTTAGCTTCTCGTTTGAATTGAAATATATATTTTTTCTCTATAGATATTGCCCAATTGATTAAATTAATGAAACTAAATGTGCTCAAGTCCAATAAAAATCTAATATAAGACGTATAGAACATAAAAGAAACGAACTCCACTACTGGCCAACCACACTTGCCGTGACATTATTTTAAACTAGACCAGAATTAGAGAAACAAAGCAATTTTAAAAAATAATTTAATAATATCTATATCTATGCAGAAAAATTACAAAACTTATGATCCATTGTAAATAGAATTTTCCTGGTAACGGGTGGGTTTTTGTAAACACCAAAATGTTCTATGTATAAGGAAACAACATATACCATTTAACACGTACTAATTAATAGAATTACTTAATTATAATTATTTTATATATTTAGTGTTTAATAATATTATTTATTGTGCAATATAATAATAAATACCTGGAATAATGGGAAAATTATAAAGAATTTAAATTGAATATGTTGCGGGTATTCCATGCTTTTGATACAGGAAGAACATTTTCGCATGAACATCGACGTCACCAAACCGAAATCGCGAATAATAAATTTATAAGATATTTAATATACAAACTATTGATAATTTAAGTAACTTAATCATTCACTAGTATTATGACACTCAGTTTTATTTCCCAATTCCGCCGAATTTTAGGCATTGCGCGTTGAGTGGCGGAACCCAACGCCACGCTTTGTCTTGTTAGATCAGTGAAAAAATTGAAAATATTAAGTATTTAATTTCCTCCAGTGGTGATCAAACCTACAACTGTCACATTTACAGTAACACGCTGCGCCATGACAGACCTAGAAAAATGTAAAATAAAAGAAATAAAATTTAACATTGCAAAAATCGACAAGGAAACGAGCATAATTGTTAACACGTGACAGATTGCGTTTCATGATTTCCTTTATATATATAGAGGTGTAGAAAGATGCCTGTTAAAAGGAGAGCTCTTAATATTAATATTTAGAGGCCGCTCATCGCAGATTTCTATTTCCCATTGAAATAACATTGAAAAAAAAATTTTTAAGGCACTAGTCACTTTTTGGAACCAGTCTAATATACATATATATATATATATATACATATATATATAAATATATATATATATATATATATATATATATATATATATATAATATATATATATATATATATACTTTATTTCATCTATATAGAGTAGTCACTACTTACGTACAATACCGCAGTATTGTATATATATATACTGCAAATTTCAACAACAGATAAATATCTATAATTTGCTGACTATCGTATCAAATTAAAACGAAACGATTATAATCAACTAAATGAATTACAATTGCAACACTGTTTATTTTTTACATAAAAATATGACAATATATGTGATTGCGAAATATATATATTTTTTAAGTTTATGTTATGTATAACCTTAAGGTGATAAGCAGAGGTCACCATCAGGTGACCCGTACGCTCGTTTGCCTTATCTTTTCCATAAAAAAAAGAAAAAAAGAGGGAACCAGAGAATATGGTGCTAAGACACTGGCCACATTTAGACACTTTCTGTTGATTCTGAAGTTGTTGAGTTACGGAACTCAACACTGCGCTTTGCTAGTTAATTTATAAAAGCTAATCAAAACAGTATTACAAATTATGTTTAATATTCAAATTTGTCGTATTTAAGTGTTAATTATAACATGAAACCTTAGATTTTCATAAATTGTAAATATTTGCATGAATCAAATTAAAATCTTGCATAGAAAAATCGATGTCATGGTCCATGAGTAACGTTAATAACTCAAGTATGTAATTGTATGGGACTGTTTAACTAAAGAAAAAAAAAATATTATAAGTATAGAATTATTTGTCACTGTATAGATTTTATTTTATCGAATATAATAGTTTAAAAAAAACATATTTATATCAAGAGCAATTATATTAATAATGAGAAATCACTTTTTGACAATCACAAACACGTTCAGTTGTAAAGAAACATGGAATCTATTACTTAATACAAAAATAGTCCCTACTTGAGCGGCGGAACTTAACGCCGCAAGTTAATAGTCAAATAATATATATTAAAAAAGAAGTATTCTAAATGGTGCAGAAATAAGTTAATAAACATTTGAACATTAGTCAAATAATAACTACTCAAATAAAATATTTTTTTAAAGGTATACTAGAAAAGAAAATATTTTATATTGCACGTCTGTTAGTTGAATCCAATGCAGTATAACTGGCTGTACTATAGGATACTAGAGTATGCGCGTAATTGAAAGATATCGTTAAATATGTAATTTTCTCTTTGAGAAAGCAACCCATGATTATCATATTTAGTAAAGAAAATGTCAATTGGGCCCCAACGGCATCTTCAATTATGTCAGTCCCATATAATTAATTGTTTAAAAGTTCCATATAGATTTTAAAACGAAATTAAATATATATTTCCTTTTACACTATGATTTTTTACTATACTGTATAAGTATTAAAATACTCCGTTCTCCACTTTTTGCCCAATTTTAAAAACATTGCTTACTATGGGTCGGAACAAAGCCGCACCTTTTTGTAGGTGCCAGAGTGAAGAAGTAAAAATAATACAAGCCCCCCTTGCTGAAATTGAACCGGGAAACGTTTCCGCGTTTACAACTAGTAATATAACTGCTGCGCCGCGATGGTCTAAAATATATACAAAACCGACATTTTAAAAATTCCAAACTTCCGAACTCTAGTTTGAAGTGACTCACATAATTCATTGCTCTACGTTATCTTCATTAAGCGTAACAAAATATTTAAGGTATTTGGAGAACTAAGTGATTTCAATTCCGTTTCTTATCGGCGGACAGGACAGGAGTCGTCACAAGGCGGCCGTGAGGCATTATTTTTACGAGGACCTATATTTTTTTAGAGGTCTGTGACAATTTTTAGTGACCTTCAAGTTGACAGACAAGGATGTTTATATAATTTTATAACAAGTCTATCGACCCGCCCATAGTTTCAGTCTAATAACATTATTACTTTTAAAAAAATATCTATATATCGAAAACTAAAATGTTACCCAAATGAACACAGATAATTAGCAAATTCGTGAATTGAACCAAAAAAATTAAATTAGTAACTGATTTAAATAAAAGAACTGCATAAACTTTTTTAGTAACTGATTTAAATAAAAGAACTGCATTTAAAACTGGTGAGCTGTTTCTGAGATTAACGCTTTCAAACACACAGTCAAACAGATAAACAGACAAAAAATTCAAAAATAACTTCAAATTAATAAACGTTCCTTTAAAATAAGTCTTCCATGTACAGATAATGATCAGTTACAAATTAATTATAAGTATAGATTACATACATATTTTTAATTTGTTTGTTTGTTCATCAAGTACACAGCGTAAATTATGGATTCAGGATTATCACTTTCAAACAGACGTATCCAGACAATGATAACAACTAACTGAACTATAAGATAAGGCTAAATAATTTTTATAACAACTCTAATACAAATAGCTTGCAAAACCTATAAAAAACACCATTTTACAATTTTAAAAAGTTCAAACTTGATACTATCTTATAATTAATGGCCAATATTTACAGAACCTATATCGTAACGTAGTCAGTTTTGTCTCATGTTTATTTATCCCTTCGCCTGTGGGGCCGCGCGTGCGCCCTAATGGGGCCCCGTGATAAGTCTCACTTCTAAATCCTTTTATTTCTATGTCACTCTATAGAAATATGAGAGAATTGTAAACAAAAATAAGCCCTATTATTATAAATACACGGTATATTTTGTAAGACACAATAAATCCACTTTAAATTCCTGGAACATCGGTCATTTGTAAAGTTATCTGCACTTTATTTGGATCCAAGATTTGTTTACATCGAAGTTTGTTTTAAATTTTCTTTGCATACTTGGAATGTTTTGAATTTTTAACGTTCTTACGTAAAGGTGTATTGTATAGCGACTAGGAGGCTTAGCATTTTGGCATTCAAATAAATAACTTTTTGGTATTTGGTAATAAATAACGTATGACTATTTACTAATTTATTATTTTTCTTTCATACATTTTTAAGATATATCAATGATTAAGCCTAAATAATATTATTTTAGTTATTCTAAGAGTAATTTTAACAATAATATAGAGATTAATTTTTAAATAGGCAAAATTTTCAAATAATCTATATAATAAATCAGCGTTACAGTACAAATTAGTATTAAATGCACACGTTTAGAGTGTTCTGATGCAAAATATTACCAATGTATTTCATGCTACGTTAAAAATTACATAAATACAAGTAGTTGCGTGTTATGTGCAAGTGCTAAAAATATTACCTTATTATAACGCTTTGGAGGCATGCGATTTTTATTTATTGCCCACGGTTTACTTTGGCATCTGCATTATATACGATTGTACAACGTTACGATAACATTTCTATTTTATAATTTCTAATTATAATTTCCATTTTGATTTTATTGTGTTTTTAATTATATGAGAGTGCTTTATTTTTATCGTTGCTGCTGTTTCTATTTAAAATTTTATGACTGAATTAATCATCTATATTTTGAGCGTCATATCAAAAGGAATAAATGGAATCCTTATACATACTTTTTGATATATCTATCCGTCTGTATAAGAACTTCGATCTGTATTTATCTCAAGATTGCGTGGAGGTATTAGGCTAAAATTAATATAAAAGAATCCAGGTCTATGTGCTGATTAGATCTCGATATAAAATTTATTTATACAAAGCAAGAACCGCTGCAAAATTAAGATAATTTAAAATTATGTTTGTATTTATGGATGTATTTGGTCAATACGACTCTATCATATCTTAAGGGAAGGAAAAGAAAATCTATAAATATCTTATTTTCATTTTTTTTATAGTTTCACGCTGTGGCAGGATAGACAGAGGGAACTTGGGAACCTAGTGTTACTCTCACTTCCGTTTCCCAATTTTCACCGAATTTGAGACATTGCGTGTTGTGAGGCAGAACTCAACGCCGTGTTTTGCCTTTTTACCAGAGCGAAGAAATGAAAACATTAAATATTTAAATTGAATATATTAAATATTTCATTTCATCGAGTGGAGACGAAACCACAACCTGTCGTTTACAGTCACACGTTTGTGCCTCTGCACCGCGACAGGCCTTATCGCTAGTACTGAATTTACCTTTTCCCTCAGGTATTATATCTAGATGGTAGAACCAGACGACAGAATTTTTCTGTGCCTTTTGTTTGTCTCGTCATTTAGTTACTCTCTATACTAATATTATAAAGCAGAAGAGTTTGTATGTCTGTTCGCTTGAACGCGCTAATCTTCGGATCTACTGGTCCGATTATAAAATTCTTTCAGTGTTAGATAGCTCATTTATCGAGAAAGGCTATATAGAGACTATATATCACCAGGCTAAGACCAATAGGACCGGAGGACCAATTAAGAATGTTTCAAAATCAGGGGATTTTTTTACCTAATTGAGTTTCCGTTGCTTGCGTTACGTAAACAATTAAAGTTTCGCAAAAATCATGTATGACAGAATTGTTCTCCTTTAAAAATTAAAAAAAAAAGTCCACGACAGCATATGTCTATTTAAGGTTAGCCTTTTATGCTAACCAAATTTGTTCTAAAATAATGCATTATTTGGGAAAATGTTTTTTGTAAACAATTCTTATCCAAATAAATACGTTACTCACTACAAGTATTTTATTAAATACAATATTGCTCTTACTATCGTTCGATTTAAATGAATACGGCTACTATCTATTTTTCGAACCCCTAAGTGATAAGGGTTGAACAAACTTAACATGTTTCCCTTTTTATGGTAAAACAACGTTCCGCTAGTCATATATACGTATACAAATGTGTGTAAAGTTATGACCATCAAATAACTACTTTGTATTAATATAATCAATATAAATTTATTATACTTCTTATTATAAATTGATAGCTCAGTATTTCCACTTTTTTTTAAATAATCTAAGTGGTAAAATGCTATTTATACCAGTTCTATTTAGCCTTATATGTACATACTGTAATGGAATCATGGGAATGGATGTTTTGTACGGCGATGTCTGTAATATTAACATTAATATACAATTTTTTTTTGTAACTATATACCTTTATGGAATTCTGATTTCTATTTAATAAATTTAATGCCAAAGCGCACATCATATCGTCATATCCTTATATATATTTTTTAAATTAATAAAAAAGCCTCTGTTTACCACTTTTGTCCAATTTCAATACCCTGCTTTGTTTTGTTACCAAGATGAGGAAATAAAAAACCTAATTTCCCGATTGGGAATCTGTCGTATCTGCAACTGTCGTATTTGCAATGTGTGTGTGTGTGTGTGTGTGTGTGTGTGTGTGTGTATGGGTGTGTGTCTATTGTGTTTTAGTACTTTTAACAATTAAAAACATAATATAAACATAAACATATCATAAAATAATGCAATTATGTAGATTCACCGATAGTATGGTGATGCAACGCAAAAATGTCGATAGTAAATGGTAAAAAAATTAATTTCTCCACAGGATGCACCTGCCTGCAAGTGCAAGTGCGAATTATTCCAGTGCCCGTTGAACACTGTTTTAATTATATGTTACATTACTTGTTATATGTATGCATGCGGGCCGCTAGCTACGTGTTTTGCATAATTCGTTATTACAATCATCAATACCTTTGCCAATTAATGTCTCTTAAACTTAACCGTTTTTTGTAAAAATATATAACTTTTTAAATTTTAATATATTATGTAGTTTTGACTTAGTCTGGTAAAACAATCCGGGGTGTTCAGTTCTGTTACTCAATACATCGATTTCAAGAGGAAAGTCTGACAAATGTGTAACAAAATCAGTATATACCTAAACAGCAAAATTTAAGATAGAGATTAAGGCATTTAAGACCGGCGTTAAGTAGTGGCTTTGGCCACTGCGTTTCGCATTAGGTAGTGCCCATCCACCTTAAAGGACGGCAACGCTCCTGTAGCACCTGTGGAGTTATTCGGGGCCGTGGGCGATGGTGATCACTTACCACCAGGTGACCCGTACGCTCGTTTGCCGTATATTATTTATATTATTTTTAATATTATTTTATGCAAGGCAGCATTTTTTTTCTCATTGTGATTTGCCCTCATCGTATATCCTAGGAAATATGTGATATTGACAACTTAAGATATTTTTTTAGATTTATATATTCCGGAACCTGGGACCCTAGTGTAAAGACACCGTTTCGTTCTCCATTTTCCGCCAAAATCTCTTTACCAGGGAGAAGTATATATTCGCACCCTAGTGCCTTTGCGCTACAACGGCCTCAAGCTAATGGGAACCATAGCGTGGATATTGATAACTTATCATTGCAATATTTAAATTACTTATTATTATGAAGAAACAATATCTGATTATAATATTAATACATGCAATGAATTTTAAATTTTATTCATGATTGAAATAATAATTATATATTTTTTTTGTTATAATCTGGCCTGAGTAGGTTTATCTGTTTTAGTTTGACTCATGTACCTACCATTAATGTATTCACTCACGGTCACGAAACTTAACGCGGTACTTTATCGAACAATATTTAATATTTAAAGTATGACTGAATATGTGGTGTTTTGACACTATGTTCTCGCTACTTACTTTGATGTTAAATGTAAAAATATAAATCTTTTTTTTTATGGAAACGACGGCAAACGAGCGTACGGGTCACCTGGTGGTAAGTGATCACCGTTGCCCACGGCCCCGAGTAACTCCAGAGGAGCGACAGGAGCGTTGCCGTCCTTTAAGGTGGAAGGGCACCGGGACCCGGCATTACCTAATGCGAAACGCAGTGGCCAAAGCCACTACTTAACGCCGGTCTTAAATGCCGGGGGTGGTAATGATCCGGTCGAGTCTGCCCATGCGTGTTGCCATTACTGGCAACGTGACTCTACCACACGCACTTTAGTCGCCTCTTACGACACCATCAGTACCAGGGTGATCCTATTCTAAGCCGGAATCACACGGCACAAATCTGTTTCTATTTTCAAAAAGCTGGTCAAGTGTGAGTCAACCTTGCCTATTGAGTGATGATACAATAGTTTATAAGTTTGTAGTAGTTATTGTCTGTTATCTTTATAAATTTCTAAATGTCAAAATTTTACCCTTATTTATACTACGGTACATATACTCTGATCTACGGGAAATAACCTGTGGGAAAAGCCTGCAGGTTATTTCCCTTATAATAAATAGTCTTTAAAGCTAATAGATCATGTCAGCTTGATACCTCCACGCAATATTCACTTACATTTCTTTTCATTTTTTTTTTCAGTTATGGAACCCTTAAAAGACTTGTAATTAAAAAAGAAAAACACTTCTTAGAAAATATGTAAATACATATGTTCTTAAAATAATTTCCTTTCCTAGGTGTATTACACTTGGACAGTCATAACTTGACTTGACCATTCTTGCTCGCTCGCTATTTAATTATAAAACTTCTGACTTAGCATGAAACTAAATTGAGAGATCACGTTGTCAGAAACGTCATTCTATATAAAATAAATACAATGAAATATGCATTACTTCAATATATTTAAAGTAGGGCACTTCATTAAATTTATATAAAGCCTTAATAAATTAGATAATTACATTTTATATTGCATTTTTTTTTATCAAAGACGCTATTTATACGTTCTACGTCATTTTTTAATTACCAGAACATGTACTATAATCTATTTAATTTATAAGCAAATGAGGTGATAAGATAGTTAGTTAAATTAAGTTGTTATATTTTTTCAATTATTTAAATAAACTTTTTGTAGCGTGGTAACACTTTTTGATTGATAATGGCATGCACATCAAATTATATGTATATAGATATTACGTACTATGTAGGAAACAATTATCCAATATCAAAATTATTTAGAAAAATTATAAAAACTGAAACGGAATGAGTATTTTTTAATTTTTATACGTTTCTTGAATAAATATTTTTCTTTAATTTTAATTAATTAACATTTAAAAAATTCTATTAAATAACTATATCGTGTTCTTTCCCTATTCATAGTATAACATAAATATGTATAAACATAACTCTACAAATTCTTATAAATTTAGATAAGAGCAAAAATATATATGTAATATTACTTATTATTTAAAGAAAACATCTTATATTGGTCACCTACATTCGTAATTATATTTAGTTAAAGATTTCCGTCCTTTTGAAATTTTGATTTGTTGACTGATAAAACTGAATAATCTATTAAAAAAGTCGTACTTAAGGTATGCAATTCCTTTGAATATATTTAAAGGAACGTTGAAATAAGTTGAAACTTATTTAATAAATTAAATAAGTTTCTATTTTAATAAATTATTGAATTATAAACTAGTCCTTTAGTTACAAAAATCTTAATTTTAATTCACGCCAATATTAATTCTCTTAGATTCCGCAATTCGTTGCTATAGTGATGCTACATCCATTCACTTATTACAAATCGATATCAATATCGATTATCAATAATACTTTAACTAATTTCAAAATA
The DNA here is from genome assembly GCA_019049475.1 of Eueides isabella. Taxonomy (NCBI): domain Eukaryota; kingdom Metazoa; phylum Arthropoda; class Insecta; order Lepidoptera; family Nymphalidae; genus Eueides; species Eueides isabella. The sequence goes on along the minus strand of CM032384.1, from coordinate 12,903,614 downwards.
ACATAAATAATTAATTCTTAAAGCATCCCTTTAGAATTACGATAGTTAAAATATGATAAAAGGTGATCGACCTTAATGATTTCATACAATTATTTAGGGGTAGCGTTCACCTGTCGCTACTCGCTAGTATTGAATTTGCTTGTAATCGATTAGCGGGCCAATTTAGCTCAGGAAGCGGCCGGTTAGCCAGTGACGTCACGAACCGGCACCAGGATGAAGAGCGGTCCAATTGATAAGCTATTGTACTTGAAAACGTTTTTTATAGTACCAAAATGTATTTAAAACGTAGAGTCTTTAAATAAGAATGAGAATATTTTATTACTATTGTAGTGTCTCTTTTCTCTGTTAGTGTCTATCTCTGTATTTTGGAGGAAATATGACCAAAATTATTCAACGATTTGTTATTGTATGTCAAGTTGTAGTTATGCAAATGTATTAAGTTTTAAATTTATATTAATCTTCTCTATTAAAATAAAATATAAATATGCATAATATGAACATTTATTTTAAAATTAATTAAAATATGTATATGGCGGGTGTTTTAATTAATATTAATTTTAATCATAATTTTCTATACTTAATTAACTGGTGATCTCGAAAATCAGAGGTTGGTACGACATGAATTGTCCTGCTTATTAACTAAAAGAACCAAACATCTCATAGTTACATTCAGGGATATTGATTAGTGTAATTTAGATTAAATTAGTATAAACTATTTACATTTATTTAAATACTTACTTCGTCTTTATCAAATTTGGCGGAAAATAGGGAACGGAAGTGACATAACACTAAGTTCCCAAGTTCCCACTGGCTACCCTGCCATGTGCAGGATATAGCGTGAATGTGAAAAAATATAAAATGATTAAAAGTTTTTTATAAATGGACTTGAACAGTTTAATGTATTTAAAGAGTCAATCAGTAAAGAGTTAATCAGTCACTGCAAGCTTATGTCACTTGCGTCGTAGTATATGTTCGACATCATTATTATTAATGATACTTTAAGCATTACCAAATTTGTATGAAAGAAATTTTTATTATGTTTTTTTTTATTTTACGTCATTAAATAAAAAATATATAAAGATATTTATTTCGCTTCAACTAATTCGAGACGTTGTATGTGAAGTGACGTTAACGTCACGTTTTTCCTTATCACATTGGAGAATTGATTCAACTTCCCCGTACATGGATCTAAAACTGTCCCGTTTACACCCAGACAATCTTCTACTACTGCGATGCCAATATATATTAGATATCTTATAATAAACTTTGTTAACTAAAAATTGTTATCTGGTTTTTGTTTTAATTGTTACATAGTATCTATTTTTAATTAAAAAGTGAACTATAGAATTAATTAGACTTAATTGTGGCATTGCAATCGCTTCTAATTACAAATGCAAAACGTACCAGTTCAATGTAATTATACAGGTATGTGACGAAACACGAGAAACACTTCGTTAGTATGATTAAAATTTTAATAATCAAAAATAAAGAAAAACGAAAAAGGCAAGTTATTTTTATGTGTCACAGCTTTTCTGACATTAATATGGTTAAGTATATTGTTTTTCAGCTTCACGCTGTTGCCCGCACTAGGCTGGGTAGGCAGAGGGAACGGAAGTGGAACCTAGTGTTATGACACTCCGTTCCACTTCCTTTCCCACTTTCAGCCGAATTTGAGGCATTGCGTGTTGAGGGGCGGAACTCAACGCCGCGCTTTGCCTTATTACCAAAGCGAAGAAATGAAACATTAAATATTTTTAAATTGAAAATATTAAATATTTCATTTAAATGGTTATGTATGGTTAAGTATATTGTTCTATATATTAAAAAAATGAGGCCATTATGGCACAGTGGCACAACGTCTTATTGAATATGTTGATTACAACTTGAGGGCATTATTTTATTGTCCTTTTCTTCTCTGGTAATAAGAAGAAGCGCGATTGAAATCTGCCACTCAACACGCAATGTATCAAATGGCGGTATTTTAGCACGTGGTTAGCTTTGTCTATTCTGATATAACCGGGATACAGCTGTAAGGCTATAAAAAGAGTATTCCGTCCGTAAGTTCGACCTCCGACTCCATAATAAACTTTCCGTTCTTCTTTTTTAGTTTTTAGCCTTTTCTGATCGTTTGTAACCATAAAAAGCCAATATGTATCTGTTTAATTATTGTAGAGAATGCACTCGGGCACATCTACGAGTATTTGCAAAGATTAAGTCCGGAAACCTAACTTCAACGTGAGAAGGGGTTAGTACGAACATATACTTAAATGCATAACATACAAATTAATGACTCATTACATTATATCTGCAAGTGATCTACATTCACTTTAGTAGAAGTGTTAAGAAAACCTTACATGATGTTGCATGCTTTATGCAACAGTATAGGAAAATATATCCTGGCACAGTTGAAACTGGTTTTGATACTGTTAATATCTTAGAAGATCCAATCCAACTCTGGCGACATTTTAAATGTGTCAACACATGATTAGGCTGGTCAGCATATATATATATATATATATATATATATATATATATATATATATATATATATATATATATATATATATATATATATATATATATAATATATATATATATATATATATATATATATATATATATATATATATATATGTATCAAGATTTTTGTAATGTCGATCCTCCACATTCTGAATTCAAATTGCCAACATAGTGTATATATAGTCCTTGAGTAATTATTTATTTTACGGTGGTCATAAACTCTTACATTCTTACAACAATGTAGAACAACATGAAGATGTAGCCATAAATCGATAATACTTTTATGTATGAGGAACATAAAAACAACAAAAAAATCGTGGAAAAATATTTAATTGTAGTATTTGTTTCACTAACCGACGTACAACATGCATGTGCATTGTACGTGCGTTTGTAAAAGTGTTAAGCATACACATTGGTGACTGCAAAATATTTTTCTTTTCAACAGATAAGATTAACAATTTTATTACAAGTAACACTGCAATCTGTAAAAAAACTGATACAAAAGGATTGTTTTTATCATACAGTTTTAAAATAAACAAAATATAGTTTTTTTCTGTTTTTACAAAAACAATTTCAACAATTTTTTTTGTGAATTAATAATAAAGTGATGGGTATTGAAATATATTTGTTCACTTATATTTGCTAAAAATACATATTAAATAAATATTATATTTATATAGTTTCAATTGTATATATGCTCAGACGCATTAGAACCTTTTATAAAAAATTATACAGGTCGGTACATTTAGTATTTTCAAAATAACGTAGGTTCATTGAAATGTGTATGGATAATTGAAAGGTTGTACATATCAATCACTGATAAAAGATTTTTCTTTTTACTATCAAGACTAAATTGTGGTTAGTTTAGATTTGCCATGCATATTTTATTGTATGAGTGATGCACGTAAAATGCAGAAGAAAGAGTAAGGAATATAATTATTATTTATACTACCTATATATATATATTATGAAAATGAAAAAAGTTCTTTTTTGAGACATTCGATGTTAAGTAGCTCTACGCCGCGCTTTGCCTTACTACCAGAGCGTAGAAACGAAAATATTAAAAATTTCATACAAATTAAATACTTCATTTACTCAAATTGGGATAGAATCCACACCCTGTTCCCTTTACATTCACCCGCTTGTACCTGCGACAGGACAGGCCTCAATGAAATAATAAAAAAATAACATAATAAGCGTTATTGTACAACATAATTAGAATTTCAGAATAAAAATTCAATTAACACACTCCATAATAGTGAAGTGACCTTTTATAGAGCTATTGATAAGTGCTATGACTCTTGACATCGTTAAGAATTGCAATAAATTGAATAGTAATAATGATTAGGTTAAATGTTAATGAAGAGTTTGCACTCAAATATTTTAATGCAATTTTTATGGAATTTAGTCACATCTTAATTATGGTTACTAGGCATATACTAAGTTGAAACATTTTAAAATGTGTTAATTATATAATAAAACGACCATTTGTTGTAATATTATGCAAGTTCTCTCTTAAAATACACTATGTGTGTAGGGGTTTTAAAAGAAAAAATCATAGATTATATAAAAAAAAATGCATTCGTATTACAAAACTTACCTTCACTGGTGTTAGCATTGCCGTCGGCAGTCCGGTCATCACCCATCAGATTTCGTATGCTGAACGAGCTAGTTTTCTTAGATACTTCTATCACCCCCGTGACATCACTAGTCTGCCCGTTGACATCCCTCATGTCACGTACACAATCGGCTCCGCTGACGAGCTCACCCCCATCCTCACACCGACGTGTTGTCAGGTCCATTTTTATTATATTTTATTAGTTCAACTTCTCTACCCAGCGCTGGCATTGTCACGCACTTGACAGTCTGTGCTGTGATTCCATGGTCATTATAAACACTGGCCAGTACACAAATCGATGTTATACGTCAAAATCAATTAAGCTGTCAATTATATTTTTTTAAATCAAGCACTGGTATAATACAATTATGCCTAATAAGTTTCACAGTTGTCTAACAAGGCTGTATAAGGCACATGTCGCGAGTGGACGCGCGTTAAGTTCGCGGTAGTGAGCGCGACTGGTCCTCTTCCCTCCTCGGCGCCGCTACACGCGTCCCTCCCTACGCCCTCTGAGGCGGAGTCACCGCCTACTCGAACATTTGTTATTTGCTTACGCGTTTTCGTCGATTACTTTACATTTTTACCATCGATTTGTTTTAATTGTGTAATTGTGTTTAATGACATTGATGTTAGGGGTTTCTGTAATACAAATTTGACAAACAGGTGTTAATATATTATATTTTTCGTATTAGTTCATAATTTACGACTTAATTTTTATATCGTGTGTACGGACAATTCTGTACTAATGAATTGCATTTACATATTGGTCATTTTTACCTTTTCATACATATTGGTAGTTTTAGTATCTTTTAGAGCTTATATTTATCTAATAAATGTGTATAAAATAGGAGAATATGAGAATGTTTATTCCATAACTTTGTACAGAAGTTTATTAATTAAAAAATATAGATATATAGAGTAATTAATATAGTACTTATTCTAATTATAAATCACAAATAACTTTACATGAAATATTCATGAACTTACATAAATACTTCAAACTCTACATAATTTTATATTTATAATTGCAGTAGAAATTCTTAGGCAATAAAATGTTTATGTTAATGATAAGTTGGTATGATTTTCTTTAGTTCCATTGTCCACGTTACTAATGTGAACACATTATGGAAAAAGCTAAATAAAAAGTCATTTTTAAGTCCTTCAAGGTTATATCTCTAATATATCTAATCTTATATATATTATCTTTAAAAAATAATAAGATTTCAAAAATGGCAACCCTAGCAAAACTAGATTGTGTGAGGTAGTAATTCCTCATTGTCTTTTAGTTATATATTCTAGTTAGCACCATTAAGCTTGCGGCTGCAAATGACTTATTGTATCGTTACCTGTTACTGGTTTAAAATGTTATTGCCCACTGGATATGCTTCTTTGAATAATATCACTTTAATTATTTGACGCTATTCTGTCACAGTTAAAAGATGCCTGAGTAGTTAGTTTCTTAATTTAAAGGTACCTACAGTATTCATTACAGTAACATTTATTTTTAATGTCTTCTGAGCTTAAAGTACATAATATGTGTATGTGTAAGCCCAAAATTACTTAAGGAAAAAATCAGAAATGTATTAATCGATTTATCCTACCAAGGGTTCCGTACCAATTTCGTAGGTCAACGGGAAGTATAATTTAACAAAAATGACGAACTTAGGTTTATGTATTACACTTGTTTCTATTTATTCTATAAAATGCCTATACATAGTTTAATATCATTGTAAGCTATCAAGTTTGTGCCCAATTTCATTACTGTATATCTACCGGAAGTATCTACCGTATGAGTTTTGTTTACGCGACAAATCTTAACAGAATGTTGTAAAAACAATATATAACTGTTCGTATCTCTTGATTGCGTTGACTTAGAACATAGAAGCCTAATTATCGGTCTGTCCGTGCTTCAAGGAACAATAGACTTGAATATTTGATATTCACTTCAGCTTGGTTTTAGCATATAGGTATCGTATATAGCATTTATGTATACGTGGACTTCACGTCATCTCGAGATAAATGCTATTTGGTATTGTTAAATGGTCTTGACAGACGGACAAACAAACGATAAGCATTCAGTTTCCTACTTTTGTGGTACGGAACCCTAAAAACAAATAAAAGAAACTAAAAAATCATTTTAGTAAGCCATGTGTAGCAAACATTATTGACATACATGATAGGCAAAGGAAAAATAAGCTCCTGGGCGCCCAGTATAAAGACACTCCGTTCCAATCAAGAAGACTTCATTCTTCACGTCCCTCCGAATTGAACATTTCGTGGCGAAATTCTATAAGTAATGAATAAAAATATTTATTATTTAATTCTTCTGAATGGGAATCGAATCCACAGTCGTAACGTTAAGTAAACAAAAGTGACAAACTCGCCGCTCGTCTACTACCGCTATATCCGCGCAAAAGATATTTTTAGTTTTATTTATCTTACATTTATATTCTTATATTTTTCTTGTAAGACACCTTACTTCTTTTATATATGTGATCAAAATTTTTATCTATATAATAGATACAGAGAGATGGTATAAAGAAAGGTTTGTTTTTAAGAACATTATCAAATATAACATAAAATGTTGAAGCTTTATAATATTATACGAGTACATTAACACGGTTAGTCAGTATCGGTTTCTCATTTAGAAATTTTAACATTTGTATAAGAATATAAAATGATATAAAATACATGAGGCCTGTCGTGGCGTGTGACTGTAACCGATCGGTTCTGGGTTCGATCCCCATTCGAGGAAATGAAATATTTAATATTTTCAATTTAAATATTTAATGTTTCATTTCTTCGCTCTGGTAATAAGGCAAAACGCGGCGTTGAGTTCCGCCACTCAACACGCAATGCCTCAAATTTGGCGGAAAGTGGGGAACGGAAGTGCAACGGAGTATCTTGACACTAGGTTACCGGGTTCCCTCTGCTTAACATGCATGGTGCGGGATACAGCGTAAAGCTTCTTACCACCCCCGGCATTTGAGACCGGCGTTATGTAGTGGCTTTGGAAACTGCGTTTCGCATTAGGTAATGCCGGGCCCCGGTGCCCTTCCACCTTAAAGGACGGCAACGCTCCTGTGGCTCCTCTGGAGATACTCGGGGCCGTGAGCGACGGTGTTCACTTACCACTAGGTGACCCGTACGCTCGTTTGCCGTTTTATCCATAAAAATAAGCTATAAAAAATAATAATAATAAAATACAATTGTTGTTATCGAGCAATCAGAGTTACATATGGTAGTTATAAGTCCGAACTAAGGAAAATGCTTATATTTAATTATATTGTCCATGTGATACGCAATGTCTATTACTTTATACGAAAAATATACAGCAGAATTGTTATGTTTCCACTTAATATGTTGTAAATAATATTCTTTGATTAGATGCAGGTAGCTCTCTGTAAATACCAGTAAAAAAAAACTCAATAAATAATAAATAAACACAATGTGTGTATTTACTATAAAACTATACGATACTAGTTTAATATCTATCCTTTCGATAGATAATAATTTTTAATTATTCCAATTACTATGCAAACATTTTATACGTTTTCTTGCTACAGAATATATAATTAAAACTAAACGCTTATAATAAATTAAAGCTATTTTAAGTGAACACTTGCAATATCATGTCAAAGTATTAATGGAAATTTTAATTGGAGCGTTACTATCGGTGCATGGACTAAAGTATCTAGTTTACGCTGAAACAGCAGGAAGCTGCGCGCGCGCATTTTAAGTAGTTTAACCACACCTAATAAGGTATAGAGGCGATAAAGGATTGTATATGAGATATTATAGCTTTATGTGGTATAAAGAAATGAATTTATTTATCGAGTTGGCTATGATTTATATTTTTTGTAGTTTTGTTAAGTGTTGTAATTATTTTAGTAATTGATAAAATTAAATGAAAATGAAACATTAAGGCCTTATATAATTCTGCAGGGGAACAAGCTTGTGGCTGTAAACACGGCAGGTTGTGCTCTGGTAATAAAGCAAAGAGCTGTGTTAAGTCCCGCCTTTCGATACGTAATTCGTCTAATTTGGCGGAAAGTACTTAGAGGAACGGAGTGTCTTAACAATAGTTCCCTTTGCCTACCCGTCCATGTAAGGGATACAGCGGGAAGGGAAATGAACAAATGAATATTGTGAAGTATCGTGTTCTACAATTGGCAAATCAACTATCTCACGCCGAAACTGATAAAAATCTCAACTTAAAATACTGCATAGATATTATATACCGCATTTGAAAACGCGACGGTAGTAAAAACGTATATTTCTAACCCAAACATAATAATGGCATTATTAATTAATCGCTTCATCAAAGCTTAGACATATTTTACAAGTATAATGGTCTGATGATATTTGAAGTATAAAACGACCAGGTCTGACAAAAAGCGAAATCCTTTTAGGGTGTTATTTATGACGATCCATCCATCTGTTGAGCCATCTGCTGATGACAGGAGACTTATTTCTTAAGCTTTAATATTTAAATACATTTTAGTTTGTAGGGTCACAATTAATCATTCATTATTGACTCAAATTATAAATGAGTAAACATTAGGAAGGAAAAGGCAGTTAGTTATATGTTTAAGGTAAGCCGTTTCTTATAAAGATTTGTTTGTATGTATATTTAATACTGTTACTAGAAATATTGTGAAGTTGACGATTATTTAAAGAATTTAAATAATTTTACTAAAAAGATAAGGTCTGAATTCTCTCTCTCTCAGCTTCACGCTGTATCCCGCACATGGCAGGGTAGGCAGAGGGAATTTGGAACCTAGTGTTAAGACACTCCGTTCCAGTCCCTTTCCAGGCCATGCCCCGAATTTGAAACATGACTTGATGAGTGGCGGAACTCAACGCCGTGTTTTGCCAGTACCAGAGCGAAGAAATGAAAACGTTAAATATTTAAATTGAAAATATTAAATATTTCATTACCCCGAATGGGGATCGTACCCAGAACCTGTCGGTTACAGTCACATGTTTGTTCCGCTGCGCCACGACAGGCCTCAGGTCTGACTTCAATAGAGATAGTTATTTTGAAGTTTTATCTACATATGTTTTCTAAAAGCAGTTTCATCCTGTATATTATAGACGTCTGCATCATTACTTTATTGGCCAAAAAATCGTATTATTTTAACACATTTTAAAGTACGCAGCGAATATTTTAAATAATCATTCTATAGATGAGTAGTTTTAATAATCTTCTTATAGATGAGATACGTAATAAAATTAATAATACTTATAGTCACTAACGTATAAGTACTTAAGGTTTCATTGATCAGGGTCTGGACAACCGTCCAAGATCTTGGAAACCTTTAGAATAGAATACTAGATGGGCTTAATCCCTACTACGAGTACGTCCAAATTTGTACGTTTCTAAACATTATTTCTATGTACAAACTGATCCGTGATTGTTTTAAATTAAAATGTTCTATTAATATAAATTCTTAAAACGTTACTATATATAGTCTAGATAAGTTTATTTATTACTTTTAATACTTAACGGTGCGTCAGCAGTCGTTTTCTACATTATCGACCGTACACTGGAGACACAACTGGAATTTTATTCAATGCTTCATGCTGATTTTACACTTCGAAGTGTACCAATGAGATGTGTTTAACGTTGTTTAATTTAACATATTGTTTTATTATTCAAATTTTGATTTTTTTTTAAATAGATTTATAGACTTATAAGTCCAATGTATGTTTATATACGATTTCTAAATTACTTAAGTGCTATCACACCGTATTATTCCTGTCGTCTGTGTTTATATAATTTTAATATATATATATATATATATATATATATATATATATATATATATATATATATATATACATATATATATATACATATATATATATATATATATATATATATATATATATATATATATATATATATATATATATATATATATATATATATATATATATATATATATATGTACTAAAACTAAGACTGCCATGCTTAAGACAGCATATGTCATTGACTTGTGTATCGTATCCTTATTGATATGAGAGTAAATGTATGTAAATGTAAGTAAGAAGGGCGCCGTGGTGGTGCACATTGTGCAAGTCTTCCAGATAATGGCACAGGTTCGAATCTAATAAATAAGAATTATTTAAATATATGCTATTTTTAAAAGTGTATTGTAGAGATAAAATGAAAATTTCTATTTACTATTATTTTATTACGTAACTTTAGCCGTATGCTTTTTTTCTCATAATATTACATTTTTTTCAGTTCAGCTAAACGTAGAGGCAGAGAGTATTTGGGAACCTATTGTTAAAATGCACCGTTCTATTCCCCACTTTCCGCCAAATCTGAGCCATTACGTATTTAATAGTGGTACTCGACGCCACGCTTTGCCTTGTTTACCAAAGTGATTTGAAAATATGAAATATTTCACTTTTTGATTGAAGATCGAACCCATAACCCGTCGTTTACAGTCACAGGCTTGTGCCCCTGCGCCAAAACAGGCCTCAATAATCATATATCTAAATAATACATTAATTCTGGCAACAAAACTAACAATATAAACATGATTTACAGATACTAATTCGCTTGCTCTATTATTCGAAGACGCTAACTAATTTCCTACCGATAATGAACAAATCAAGAGCAACACGCATGTAATCTCCATGGACCAATATTTGTGAAGTATAAAACATTCATATATAAATTGCAGTTGGTATACGATTGGCGCCGGTGGATACAAAGAAACGAAGCCAGCGGGGCGCCCGCCTCAATTATAACTAAGCTCCAAACTTGACTCTAATACAGAACTCTATATATGACGATTTGTAAAGAAAAAATCGAAAAGCTTACACGGTTTTGATACAAACTGAGGCTTTCAATGCTATCGCCATTCGTTGTGAAGCCACCGATTCTATTTGTATGGTAATGTACTCATTATCAGAGACAAAAAGGGTGGAGGTTATAGAAAATGTGAGGATTTATGGCGTGCCGTCTAAAAAGTCGCTCTTCAAGGGCTAATGAAATCGAGGAATTCGATTTGTATTACGATACTTATTATTGCTTGTTAGGTAATGTGCGATCAGTTTTTTGATGTCCACCGTGAGCTGGGTCATTTGGAAATTGAAATATTTAATCACGCCTTTATAGTGCCTTGGGATATGTTAGATGAAATAATGTGGCTGTAGATTCGAATTTAATTTTTGGGTTATATTTATACATTTCATTTTTTTATATACTATAATTTTCTATAATAAGTAAGGTCTGTCATATTTTTTTTATGTATAAAATATTATTTAAATTAAACTAAAGTTTGAATTGAAAAATCCCAAAAAATTATTCAGTATTCATTAAAACTCAAGTGTTGTTAAGAAAAACTTTATAGTTTAAATGCTTTCATTTGCCATTGTAACACCATATGCATATATATAAACCACAACAGGTCTCAAACACTAAAATATACTTAAATATAAACAAACAATTTTAATTTATGACGATCTTTTTGTTTCGAATCTGGGCTGATCTCTAGAACAGTTAAACGTTCAAGTTGTTCTAGGACTTCTATTGAAAAACAAAGGAGCAATTTTTGCGAGCGATTTCGTTACATAATAATTCTACTCTAAAAATTGATTTAATTAATTAGTGTTAAGACACTCCGTTCCCCACTTTCGCCGAATTTGAGGCATTGCGTGTTGAGTGGCGAAACTCAACGCCGCGTTTTGCCTATAGGAGGGACAACTTATGAATTTGAGTTTCGGATGGGTGTTAGTTACTTAGGTTGTGTGAAATAAAGTATAAATTTTACTTTGTAATGGCCCTCTATGAAAGACGCATAAATTTTCGTACTACATACATACATATATATATATATATATATATATATATATATATATATATATATATATATATATATATATATATATATATATATATATATATATATATTTATATATATATATATATATATCTACACATGTATTCAACAATCAGGATTCAAACCAGTAACTATAGTGGACAGTAAGTTATTATCCATTACCCAAACACGTTCCAATTGCAACACGTCGGTGTATTTATACAGTTTCTCAAACTAGGCATGTACCAGAGTCTTATTGAGAGAAAACGCGAGTCATCGTTTATTTAGCTCAAGCACCGCTCAAAGATGCCGGCCTCTTGCCTTCTGTTGTTAGTTTATGTTTGTAAGTATCGTACACAAAATATATAATAGATTACCTTTGTAAATGATATGCCGACAGTTAAATTATAAGAAAATGAGTCGGATACTTTTTTGTACTTAGATTTCATTTAAGTAACAGTATTGTTTAATCTGCTTTTGATATACGCCTCTGCCTTAATTCGCGAGATGTTAATGGGATTTTGATCAGATTCTTCATAGCTGTGCCACGCGTTGGATGTCGTCTTCTATTTTTTTATTATGAAAAAGACAAGGCACACGAGCCACTGCCCACGGCCTCGTGTAACACTAGAGGAGCTTCTAATATATTAATCTGTTTTAGCTTCATGCTTATTCTTGCATACATTAGGGTAGACAGAAGATAAATTTAGCGTCTAGTCAGTAGACACTGAATGTTTCCATAATTTTCGTAACATTACGTGTTAGTGGAAATCATTTATTGCTAATTTGGTTAGGTTAGGTTAAGTTTCATTATTGGACAGTGGAGGTGGGTCTTAAAGCGAATTTTCTATAGGGCCCTTTACCAAATGGTTCGCATGTCCAAGGCACTGCTTCGAACTCCCTGCAACGCCACCGGTCGGGTGCCAGTCTTTTAATACAATAACAAATTTTTCGTGATAAAAAAAATGTTTGAGAAGTCACAAAACATAAGATAAATATAAATATTGCTGTCAAAAACATTAAACTCACAATTATTAGGAACAGTAAGATTTCTAGCATTGCAAGCCTTATAGGGTATGCGAGTCTATTTCTTTACATTTTTAATTGTTTTTACCTGTGCCCTTACCCTTGTGTTCTATGTAAAAATTGAAACATGATAAATTTTAAGCACTTGAAGTAAAGTGAATTACATTGAAGCCATTAATATAATGTAATGTGCTAATTTAGAACAAAAAGATTTTCTATTATTAATCGAAAAACTTAGTCGGCATCGAGTTCCGCTTTAACAAAAAGTGTAGAACGAGGCGGAGTGTCTTAACATTAGGTTCCCGAGTTCCTTCTGCTTAGTCTACTATCTGCGGGATACAGTGTGAAATGAAAAAAAAAACCAGCAGTTTCTGAGATTAACGTAATGAACCAAACAAACTCTTCACAGACATAAACATTGCTCAATTTAAAAAACCTAATTACATCGACCATATAACTAATATGAAAAATATCTTATTTTCACATAAAAGGCTTTTATGTGAAAGTATCGCTTAACCGTCTACTATGACATATGGATATCGCCGGGGACCTGTTCAATAATTTCACGGTAAGGGTGCTTAACGCAAGTCACTCCCGCGCAATCAGTGCCCCTTTGTTTCAATACACCGCTGTGGCGCCGAGCTGGTAAGGAACGGCCTTCTTTAGTTATTACTTATTAGCTAGCATTCATTAGGTAACTCATCTATATATTTAAAATGGTATGATTTTGTTTCTTCCCTTAAAAAAAGCTTATAGTAATATATTTACAAAAATAAATGTTTTTCAAAGTTACAGCTTTCAGATATTATTATTATTATTAATCGTACAAATATTTTTGTTACACCTAAACAATTAAACATACTTGATACTCGTTATTTTAAAATCACAAGAGTGTGACTGTAAAGCAACAGTCCGTGGGTTCAATTTAATATTTGAATTTCCACGCTCTGGTAACAAGACAAAGCGCGGCGTTGAGTTCCACCATTCAACAACTTAGGTATAAGATCAGGTCAGTATCCGCTTAGATCGGATCATCAGCCAATCACAAGCTTCGAAGAAGGTTAACAAACATAGCGGTAACGGCAATAAAGAATTATTATTTTCTGCTGTGATTAAAATATTTATAATAAAATAATTATGTTCATAAGGAAAATTTACATTTGTGTACAATGTAATTATTTTTATTGAAAATGCAAACGTATGTAACATAGACATATGATAAACATAATTCTGTGTAATTTACACTATACTAAAATCAAATTGTGTGTCAAAAATGTGAATCTATTAAAAAAATATATATCTATGTCATTTAGGCGCATTGGGTCTATGGTTGGGGAAATGTCCACCTAAGGAACGAACTATTTTAATTTCATTGCCAGAACAGACAAAACGCGGCGTTGAGTCCCGTTGACAATTCATTATGTCTCGAAAATTTAATGGAACTAGGGTAACAAAGTGTCTTAACACCAAGAAACCCCCGCAATATCCGGGAAGAGACTCAGATATATAAAAAAATACTAATGTATTGTCATTAGCTGTCTATAAGTGATCACGATTCGCATTAAGCGTGACTAAAACTTATAATAAACTAGCGAACATTTCTTTATTAAACAAATTTATCAAGAAAATATCTTTGGGCAGCGACAAAATCACTACTAATACTAAGTATTTTAGTATCGTAAATCGTATTTTAGTATCGTAATAGTTCAATATAGTATTATCATTTTTTTTTTAGCGTCTACCTGTATCCCGCACATAGCCGAATAAGCAGAAGGAACCAGAGAATCTAATGATAAGACACTTCCATCAGGTCACTTTCTACAGAAGTGCTTACAGTCACTCACTTGTGCTTCATCAAAGAAACCACTCAGGTTCAAGTCGGCCTCGCCCATCTAGGGTTCTGTAGAAATTTCAGTACTCAGCCGGTCAACGACTTCCCGTTGTGCACCCATAATTAAGTTTGTCAGCTATATCTTGTAGGTACATATACATACTACATAAAAATTTGCTAACTCAAGTATGCACGCTTAACACGTACGTTTACGTAATTCCTAATTATTTTCACTTTTATTTCTATTACTTTTATTTGTATTGTGTTTCTATTTCATGACAAATTTCATAACTCGGAGTCAGCGTGAATTTAATTTCCTTCCGTGCTACAAGGGATCAAAGAACTGAATATTCTATATTAATTTAACCACCACTTGCACCGTTATAACACACTTAGGGAAAAATACACAGAGAGATTCATCAACTAAATAAGTTATGTGAATTTTGACGTAGCTTGACAAGTACACAACGTATGGCTTAGTTGGTCAAAGCGCTGGACGCCAAGTTCGGTTCCAAGAGGTCCAGGTTCAAATCCTGCTACGTTTAAAATTTTATACGCTTTTAAATTTAGTAAAAATTTTCTTATCTAATGGACAGACGGACCATGAAATGATTCTAAAAGGGTTCTGTTTGGTAATTTTGAGCCAAGGAACCCTAAAAATATCGAGAAATCGGAGTTAATTTTGTTTCAAATAAATATAGATTCATTCAATAATTACTATACATTTCATTTAGTTTTTAGTTACTTAATTTATTATACCGCAGTTGCGCACATCGCACAGTCACCGCAACGCGCCGTACACGCCCCCTAATTCAATTTACATGGCGATGGGAATGTTATTGACAAAAGTGACTCGATATTATTGATTAATACAAGCTTACGTATTAAATATAATGAATACAGTCATAAATTGGGGAATTCAGGGTTATTTTTCATGAAATTGTTGTGGATTTTCCATGTGTCATCATTTATTACTTAAATATTTATTAATACTATTAAAATGAAGGTTAACTTTAAATATTTATTAAATGTGATGTCCAACATATATAGTTAAATTTAACTATCATTTGATGCTTGAAGGTTCCATTCTCACTACAATGCAAATTACAGTAAAATCATAATTCAACACACATATCTCCAATGCATGGATCCATACGAACATTTTTGTCCAACCTTATATATGCAAACAAAGCTAAGAAAAGCCAAATATTATTATTATTATTATTATTATTATTGTCAGAAGAATTTTGATGTGGTATTTTGCAACGGTGTGTCGCATTAGATTATATCTGGCTTCAGTGCTTACTTCTCATCATTTTGAATATGAAACAGAGAGAGAGAGAGACTATCTCAAAAGGGTATAAGCTCTTCCGTTACCGGAAGTGCTGATACCTCACCATCGATTGACCCGTATGCTCGTTTGCCTTGTATTGTCATAAAAAAAATCATATAATCGTAGAGTGCCAAACACCAAATCCACATGTTGTTAATCATACTGGGAAAAATAGCTCATTATTCCTTGATTATAATTTGAATACCAATATTTCCCTCAATGATGTCAATAGTTTATATATTATTATTTTTATTATTATTAATATATATATATATATATATATATATATATATATATATATATATATATATATATATATATATATATATATATATATATATATATATATATATATATATATATATATATATATATATATATATATATATATATTTGAGTGATTTATCATTATATTATTGTGCAATCACCTGTACATTGTATGGATTAATGAGCAACAATGATTTGCGAAACAAGGAGGTTGAGTAGGCATATTAAATTTGTAATTAGTGTAACAGGGTCCGAAGCGACTCATTCGCTGCGTTGGTAGCCGGAATGTTCATGTAATAATCTACACAAGACTGAAGTATTATGATTGTAATCTGATGATTTTAGGTTGTTATTCTGTTGTAGTAATGCTTATATTTATGAAATGTATACGTGCAGCCATTGTGGCTTCGACTCCCAACACCACTGTTGAAATATTTAATATGTATTTTATTTTCCTCGCTACGAGTGTAGAAATGAGGTGTTAAATATCACGATTCAACACACAAAGCCTTAAATTCGGTGAAATGTAAGAAAAGGTGGTTTTTAAAGTTCCCTCAGCCAAGCCAGCCAAGTATAAACAAACAATAAAATGTAAGTAGACTGATTTTCCCAATTATTATTAAAAAATATGTTATTAAACAGTAAAAGAAGAAGTTCTTAAGAAATTGTTGTTTATGGTGAACGGAACGTAATGTCTTAACACTAAGTTTCCAATTTACCTCTGCCTATCCTGCCATGTGCGGGATACAGCGTGAAGCAGATAGAGTGAATGAGACAACTTTACGCAATCCCGAATAAACCCGCGACCTTAAGTGAACATTACCTAACCGCTAAACTGTGAGATCAGATCCAAATAAGAAAATTATAACATCAAAAAACTGAAGGCAAATTTAACTACAACTTGGCCATTTTATCTGAAGGCCTCGTAATATCAGTGATTATACAACATTACTTCTACAAAGAAACCTCAAAATGCTAATGACCATTTCGACTTACCACAAAGTAGCTTTGGTAAGTCAATATTTTAAAATTAGAGTGGGATAATTGCTCGTTGTGAAATATAATGTTGCTTACAATTCAGCTGCGTACTAATCTGAATCTTTTCCTAGATTTTTCTATATAAGATACTTTTTGTAAAAAATATAAAAATATAGAAAGAAAAATCTTTTTTATATCTCTTACATGACCAATGTAGTCTTCAGGACTCTAAATAGAGCTATAAATTACAATTTTCTTTAATAGCTCCATTCTTTACCCCAAAAATTTTCGTGTTGATCAGCGGAACTCAACGCCGAACTTGATTTTATACATTCTCACAGATTGATTATAATTTAAAATATCTGAAACAATTAAACTTATGCCGTATTGGTGCAGTTAGGACGCCCTGGCTAATCTTAATAGTTTAATAATCAATCTTTATAACTAATATATGAAATAGAGGATAAGAATAAAATATTACTACTCTAGGTGATATCTTACCAACTTTCTTATAACTACTTTATAAAAAACTGAAAAGGTTGAAGATAAAAAAGGGCTAAGTAACGTTTTTGTATCATTTTATATATAAACGAGTATATCAAGTATACTTGATATAAAAATTTCAATTCAAGTTAGTAAATCACTAACAATTTCAAGAAAAAAACCAACGGTAAATAAGTATTTAACGAGTCACTTTTACAAATAAATAATTTAAAGTTTTACAATAAATAGCTTTAGGATTGAAAATATTAACAGCAAAACAATTAAAGAACTGACAAAAAGTTACTGAAAAAGAATACTTACGAAAAACGTTAATAACAAATTGCCTACTTCGTTAAGTTACCAATAAATAAAAAGTACTTAATATAAAAATCGACATTTTTTTTAGTGTCACTCAGTCATTTTTTTTAGTTTCACACTGTTTCCCGCTCCTAGAAGGATATTCGGGATGAAATTTGGAACCTAGTGTAAAAACACTCCGTTCTCGTTAAAACACTCCGTTCTGGTTGAGACACATCCGGTTCTAACTTCCGCCTAATTCTTCAAGCATTGCATGTAGAGTGGCGTAATTCA
The DNA here is from genome assembly GCA_019049475.1 of Eueides isabella. Classification (NCBI taxonomy): domain Eukaryota; kingdom Metazoa; phylum Arthropoda; class Insecta; order Lepidoptera; family Nymphalidae; genus Eueides; species Eueides isabella. Next base: position 12,885,129 of record CM032384.1, on the reverse strand, counting down.
GTTACTACAGCTAGAAAATTGTGATATTAAATATTTTCACGAGTAGGAATCGAACCCACGAGCTGTAGCGCCAATAGTTACTAGCCTGTATACCTGTGCCACGACTGGCCTCTATCTCCTTATAATTTTTACATTTCCTCAAAGAAAGGCGAACACTGCCCGTAGTTTTTGTAATTACGTGATAGACATAAAAAGTTATTGGAAATCGTTATACAAATTAGCTCTGCTTCTAATATTGTTTTTAAGCATTATGTAAACAGGTATTTCGAATTTCAGCTTACTTTCCTTGTAATAATCGAAGTCTGGCCATAATTGTTTCGGATGGATAGACAAACAGAATATCCGATTGCGGTTTTCTCACTGCCCTATTGGTTGTCAAGGAGGTATGTTGAGAATCAGAGGTATCGTTTATTCACATTTTTTTTTATTATAAAAACATAAAGCTTGTATGTTTTTTTAAGTTTCTTGCATGTAGGACGAAGGTAGATGGAGCTTTATTTAGCCACTACGTTTTCTGAACAATTTCTAAGTTCCGCCCAATTTTTGAGATAATGTTTGGTCGGTCGCGAAGTTAAACGCCGTGCTTTGTTGCTTTGTCGAGTTAACCACAACGAGAAAAATGAGTTATGTAATTCATTTCTCCAAAAGGGACTCGAACCAAAAACTATCTTGTTTACAATCAATCGGTGGACCACTGTGTCACGATGGCCTTATGATCCATAGGTATGCATTTAATAAAGAAAGTAAATAAGGTACATTTTCTAAGATTTATTTTATTACATTTCTTTTTTTAATGAATTCCAAGTATCGAGTTCACTTCATTTTATACAACATACAACAATTTATAGAAATATCTTACTTCTCAGTTCATATAAATTAACATATTATAAAACAACAATATTTCTACCAATCTTCATAGATCAATGTGATCGACTTGTTACAATCGTGATTGCGCGAGTTAGTGCGCACGCGACTTCCGCGGCCACAGCCCTAAGCTATTACACGAAACCACTGTTTGCTTTGAACTTCGGTCGTTGCCTGCTATGATCTATTACAGGCACGTGCCTGTTAGGATATAATCGTATAGACCTTAAAAAATTGATATAGAACTTAAGATAGAACATCGATTTAATGTAATATGTTTTTGAATTGTTTAAAGTTTCTACTTAGCGAAGGCAAATTTTAAATTTTATTTCATATTTTATTCATTTCGTAATTAATTAAGGTTGGATACCTTAGATAACCTAAACTTACCTTATAACTTAACGAGTCTGAACGATTGAATGGTAGCAGAGTTTGAAGCCACGCCTCTTGAAAATCGTCCTAGCGCTCTGACCAGATAAGCCTTATACGTTCTTATCAAACTAAGTCGAAATTCTTATACGCTTGTTAATATATATAACTTATTTACATACGTTATACTTACTTATTACTTTTAAATTTAGTATTTCCTTTTCTAAGTGTAAAATAACACTCAGTTATGTCAGAGAGCTTGGACTTGGTTTCCAAGAGACGCAGATTCAAAACCCTGCAACGTTAATTTTTTTATACATTTTAAATTTAGTATTTTCTCTCGTATGTGTGGAATAACACTTTAAAAATAGTAAAAATAGTCTATTCTTTGTTGGTAGAATATTTCAAACTTGATTATATTGCACAATTTCAGTGTATTGATATAGCAAATATATAATAATTATTCCTCAATTTATTTATATTTTATTTCTACTTATCTAGCACAATAACACTTAAAACTTCAAATAAGGATTTAAATTGTTAAAAAAGTATTTTTTTATATAGACATTAAAGTTTATACAGATGTACTAATAAATAAATCTATATTTTAGATAACAAAAAAATCTGTACATTTGTGATATATTGAACAACGATATCTGAAAGTCTAGACGCCATTTATATTGTCTGAGACGTTCCAATTTTCGACGAACCGAATCGTGTACCTTTAAATGTCATTCGTGTATCGAAACCGACGCGTGCCCACTAATGGAAAGCTTTAGTGAACCTTTCCTTTAAAAATATAGCAAAATTTATACTCAAGTAACACGCAATAATCATTTTTAACCACTTTAATTTAAAGCTTATTTTTGTAAATGTGTAAAATGAAATAGATGTTACGTGATAAATGTTTCGTAATTACGTTATCGGTTAGCATTATTTGCGTATTGACGTTTTTCATTTCCACGAACAAATGAACGAGTTGTTTTTTTTTTATATATTTCATTTAACATTGTAGAAATATCTGTATGAAAAACACAATGAAACAATATAATTTATTTATCTATTTTCGTATTTCAATGAATGGTGTTCAACAGTATCATATTCAACATAAAATATGTTCGCGACGCTGCGATTTTCGCCGATCGTCGACTATACACGACGTGCAGTTGTAAGTGATTTGGTTGCGCGTCGTGACGTCATATAATTGCCAGTTTTAGTTGTAATTTCGTTTTAGTTTGATTTTCCATATTATTATTAAAATAAATAAATAATAATGCGATTCCGTTAATAGATTTAGATTGAAATGTTAGATATTAGTTTTATATAATAATTTACCAGTTTATAGCATGTATAATATATAGTTCTTTTATAGTTTTAGGTAAATTTATATTAATCTGTTTTTAAAACAGTAATTCGGTAAATATTGTTAAAATAATAATTTAATCTTGTTTATAATAGTTTTGTATAGTCAAATAACAGATTAAAATATTCTAAATGACCGTAAATACAAATTAATAGAAAAATATAATGTGTAACTTGTACAAACATCGCTGTCAATTCAGTGTTTTTTGTTATTTTCGAATAGTAAATGATTAAATTATTTAATGTTGTATATACAGTTAAATAGAGAAGTTCGTGTACTTTTAGAATATATAAATTACAAATATATCAGATAAATAGTTTAAAAGATGTAAGTAAAAAACTGTAACATTGATAGTGAAAATTGTTACGTAAATAAAGCCAAAACGGCTCGGTGGCTTGCGGCTCTCGTCACGGTATAGCTCAATACAAGGGATAGGCGACTAAAGTCGCGTAATGTGTGTTCGGACAACGAGTATAACTACAACAAGAAAAATAGGAAGAAATAATTGAAGAAAAATAGTTCAAGAACATTTAGAAGACATTTATAAGAAGCCGCCAGCCATCTACCGTTATATCGATATATAACACATATCGTTTTATTCGGCGATCCCCGCGCACCCCACGATCCGGAACCTATAGTGTACAGGGCGTCAGTGGCTCGTTCCTTCGAGATACGCCCGTCCGGTACAACGCGCTGGTCCTTCGAGCCGGATCTGGGGCGCACATAGTGACCGTTACGTCGCCGTCATCGTGTTCGTCAACGTCGTCGTGCTCTTCGTGTCAAGCTAAACGTTGCGCTGACCACCGTGATTGCAGTCGCGCTCGCCGTCACGCCGACTGCTGCGCGCTCACTGTCGCGCCCGTGCCGCGTTCAAAATCGCGCACTCGCTCGCGAAGCGACTTCTGCGCGCTCACTGTCGCGCCCGCGCCGCGCTCACCGTTGTGCGCTCACCGTCGCGCCGACTTCTGCGCGCTCACTGTCGCGCCCGTGCCGCGTTCAATATCGCGTACTCGCTCGCGAAGCGATTGTTGCGCGCTCGCGCCGCGATCTCCGTTGTGCGCTCGCCGTCACACAGACCGTCGTCACTACTGTTGCGACTACCGCCGTGTTAACCGTCGCGCTCTCCGCCGCACGTACTACCGCGCTGAACCTCGCAGACGCAGTCGCTGTCGCGCTTACCGTCTTCGTCTACCTTCGCGCATCATCGTCTGGCTTCGTGTACCGTCTTTATCGTCCGTCTTCGTTCATCATCGATACTCATCGTCCGACATCAGTGATTGATCTTCGTGCATCATTATCCGTCTTAGTGTAACATCAACAGTCTTCGTCCGTCTTCGTGCATCACAGTGACTACACCGTGACTCTTCGTTCGTCTTTGTGCTTCATCATCCGCCATCGTTCATTGCCAATATGCCAATTACACGATCGAGAGGCCAGGCTGAGGGATGGAAATGTGAGGCTAGGGGTGGTCCTTCATCCAGTTGCGAAGTTGTGCCACATCCGCCTACAGTTCCCCAAGAGGATTTACTTATAGTAAAGAACATAGTACCGAGAGAAGATAAACCTCAGGGACCACAGAAAGAGTCAACAACTTCGAAACGATCAAATTCGAAACTGACAACAAAATCTAAACGTAAAGCAAGGGATGCTCGTCGAGAAGTTCTTCGTATTAAGCTTGAACTCGCCGAACTAGCTCTAGAAGACGCAAACTCAGATAGTTCAGATTACCAGGAAGATAATATATCTAAAACCGATTACGTCCGCTCCTGGGTCGACCATAGTGCACTCATCGAACAAGAATCGTCGTCACAGCTTCCGTGTGCAGATGTTCCGAGGCAATCACATCCTATAGCATCAAATTATACTAAGCCTCAATGTCTGCCTATTGCCCTCTCCGAAAGTCAACAAGCCGTACAAATAGATCCAATTAAGGAAATAGAAAAGCTAAGGAGAGAAATAGAAAATTTGAAGAAAACCTCTTGTGAAAAAGTGCAACCTTTGGCTAACATGTTACCTTCACCTAATTTCACTGTTGCATCAAAAGTAATCATGGATCTCCCCACATACAACGGAGCGCTGAATGAATGGCTATCATACAGAGCCATTTATGAAAACACTAGGGGATATTTTAATAACATCGAAAATACAGCCAGAATCCGAAGAAGCCTCACTGGGAAAGCACTGGAAGTCGTGGATACACAGCTCATAGCTCATTCGAAACCAGATGCCATCATAGAAGAGCTTGAATTGAATTTCGGTCGCCCAGATACTATTGCCTATAGTGAATATGACAAGCTTCGGTCTCTACCTCGTTGTGCCGATACCCCAAAAGAGATCCATGCCTTCGCCAGCAAAGTTCGAAGTAGCGTCAATTTATTTCGTGCTCTCAATTTACACAATTTTATTACGGCTCCAGATATAATAAGAGCTCTTCGTGAAAAGCTTCCATCATCTTTATGTACCAGGTGGTACGAAGAACAAGCTTCTATTGTTAAACCGGACCTGGTGCACTTCAGTGAATTTCTTACAAAGCAAGCAGCATATCGTACACCTTATTCTCCACCAGAGATCCTGGAACCTACTCGTCGGGTTATTCATAGAACACATACTACAACAGAAGACAGAAAACCCATCAAATTTCATGAAGTAGCAAGAATATCGTGCAAAATTTGTAGGAAAGAAGGGCATTATAGTATTAGCTGCAAGAAGTTTCAAGATGCCAACTCAGATAGTAGATGGAAACTCGCCAAAGAACATCGATTATGCTTTCGATGTCTCCGGTCTAGACAAATAGGACATTCTTGCAGACCTATGAAATGCAGGGTTAAAGGATGCACCGCTACTCATCATCGGTTGTTACATTATGAGAAAAAGGAGCAGCCGGTGATTTCGAATCCAAGTGAAGAAAACGAAACAGTAGCTACTGCATGGACACCGTCACAGGTTCGGGCTTATTTAAAAATGATACCAGTTCGAGTTCTCGGACCGGCGGGAGAAACATCGGCATATGCTCTTCTAGATGACGGATCAACTGTGTCTCTTATAGATGAAGCTTTCGGTGCTGAGGGACGTCAGGATCCGTTGAAGATGGAAGCGATAGGGGACATAGTGATCGATACACCAGGATCAAGGCGTGTTACAGTGACACTCGCTAGTTCACACAAACAGAAAATTACCTTCCGAGCTCGCACCGTTCCCAATCTAAATCTATCCCCACAAACAGTTCGTAAAGAAGACTTAGTTGCCTGCGACCATTTGATCGATCTGGAGAACAAACTCGTCTACGAATCCGCCGCACCTAAAATTTTAATCGGTCAAGATAATTGGAACCTACTAATCGCAGAAGATGTTCGTACGGGGCCTAGGAATCAACCTATTGCTTCACTCACGGCTCTGGGGTGGGTGCTCCATGGTGCGCACAATAGGATTTTGGGTCAGAAAATTCACTTCGTCAATCAAGTAACAAATTATGAAGATAGAATAGATGAACAACTAAGAGATTACTTTGCCTTGGAATCTCTTATCATTAACCCACGTCGGCCAGCTTCTGATCCAGAAGTAAAAGCTGAAACTATTTTGAAGAAAAACACACGTCGTTTACAGGATGGGCACATCGAAACTGCTCTTCTATGGAAAACCGAGAACATCGTGATGGTTATTAATTATGAATCAGCATTAAAGAGACTCATATCGATAGAAAGAAAACTTGATCGTGATCCTGAATTAAAAAGAAGATACTCGGAACAAATGGAGTCACTCATACAGAAGGGTTACGCTGAAGTGGCTCCTAAACCAAGCACCTCGGGCAGAACATGGTATCTGCCACATTTCGATGTTCAAAATCCAGCTAAACCAGAGAAACTTCGCATTGTTCATGACGCCGCTGCTAAAACTAAAGGAATGTCTCTGAATGTTTTTCTCTTAACTGGACCAGACCTTCTACAATCACTTCCAGGTGTCATGATGAGATTTCGTCGTCATGCTTTCGCTGTCTCAGCTGACATAGCTGAAATGTTTATGCAAGTCAAAGTAAGATCTCAAGATAGAGACGCTCTTCGTTACTTATGGAGAGGACACCGGCGGGAGGGAGCTCCTGAAGAATATCGTATGACATCAATTATATTTGGAGCTGCCAGTTCACCATGTACCGCAATATTTGCTAAAGATTGGAACGCAAGAAGATATATTGACAAGCATCCAGAGGCAGTGGAAGCTATAATCCATAATCACTATATGGATGACTATCTAGATAGTTTTCGAAGTATAGAAGAAGCCATAGGAATTTCCAAGAAAATTCAAAGTATCCACAGTGAAGCGTGTTTTAAACTCTGCAAATGGGTATCAAATAATCCGGCTATAGTGAAAGAACTAGAAACTCAGTCAGAGGCAACAGAAGGAATTAGTCTGGGTACAAAAGAAGAAAAGATTTTAGGTCTAATGTGGAGACCATCGACGGATGAATTGCGATTTAATTTAAAATTAGCAAGATTACCAGCCAGCTTATTAAACAAAGCAATTCCTACAAAAAGAGAAGCTCTGAAAATAGTTATGTCACTCTACGATCCACTTGGTTTCGCCTCACCCGTAACTGTTCGTGCCAAACAAATTCTTCAGGAAGCTTGGCGAAGAATTATAGATTGGGATCAACACCTAGATGAAGACCTTGCTAAGCAGTGGGCGGAATGGATGCTACACCTCCAGAAGTTAAAAAACGTAAGCATACCTCGATGTTACTCTGGATACAGCGATGCAACATCTATACAACTGCATGTATTTAGCGACGCCAGCGAGGTAGCCTATGCAGCAGCTGCTTATTGGAGGGTGATTACTCGTGATGGAAAAAATCACGTGAGCATGGTCATGGCTAAAGCAAAAGTAGCTCCACTTAAGGTTATGTCAATTCCCCGTTTAGAACTGCAAGCAGCTGTCATGGGAGTTCGTATGGCAGAAGCTGTCATAAAAGAACATAGTATTATGCCGGAATGCAAAATCTTTTGGACAGATAGTAAAACTGTTCTTACATGGATAAAAACTGGAGCCAGATCTTATAAATCGTTCGTCGCACACAGATTAGCAGCCATCGAAGAGTATACTAAAGTTCAAGAATGGCGTTGGGTACCTTCTAAGCTCAATGTCGCTGATATAGCCACCAGGGATGTACCATCTGACTTTGGAGCCAATCACGAATGGTACAGCGGACCTGCTTTCTTGAAAGAAGATCAAAATACCTGGCCCATCGAAAAACCAACCGTTACAAAAATTACTGATGAAGAACGTACTTTTACCGTGACAGATATCAAGGCAAATATAAAATTTCGTGAGGCAATTCCTGATCCACGACGTTTCTCAAAATGGGAACGACTACTTCGTGCTACAGCTAGAGTTTTACAATTTTTAACTATCTGCAGAAATAACAAAGAGAAGACATTTTATAAGCGAACACGTAGAAATTTAGAAACAGATCCACACTGGAACAAACAAAAAAAGTCAGTGCCAAAACGAGCTACTAATGTACAGACCAAAAAATCCATAGATTCTACCAATTTTCTCATATTAGATTCTGAATTCATTATAAAAGCTGAAAACCTCCTTATACGTGCCTGTCAAGAAGAATCATTTAAAGAAGATATCGCAGATTTAATAAATAACAGAACTATTGCCAAACAAAGCCGCCTTCACTCATTGCCCGTGGAACTTCGAGACGGCATTATCGTTCTTCGCAGTCGTATAGCTGCCGCCGAAGAAATACTAGAAGAAATAAAGAGACCTCAAATCCTAGATGGCGATCACTACATCACACAGTTGTATATTGACTGGACACACCGTTGTCTTCATCATAGTGGCACGGAAATAGTAGTTAATGAAGTACGTCAACATTTTTGGGTTATTCGACTTCGTCCCACCGTTAAAAAGATAGTTCATCAGTGCCTCAAGTGTCGTATTCGTAAGGCACAACCGCCACAACCCTCTACGGGTGATCATCCAAAATCTCGTCTCGCTCATCATCGGAGACCATTCACATACACCGGATTAGACTACTTTGGTCCTCTTACAGTAACCATAGGCCGACAGCATGTAAAACGTTACGTCGCACTCTTCACCTGCCTCACCACTAGAGCAATTCATCTTGAAATTGCCGCCAGTTTAAGCACGGACTCTGCTATACTCGCATTGCGGAGATTTGCTGCGCGTCGAGGATGTCCTTCTGAAATTTATTCAGATAATGGAACAAATATGCATGGGGCAGATAAAGAACTCCGTGAAGCTTTCAAAGAAGAAGCCAGTCGTCGTGGTATCACATGGCGTTTCATAACACCTTCTGCACCGTTCATGGGAGGCGCTTGGGAGCGTCTTATTCGCTGCGTGAAAACAGCTCTACAGACTATTCTTCGTGAGAGATACCCCCGAGAAGAAGTTTTGTCTACTTTACTCTGCGAAGTAGAATATACAGTGAATAGCCGACCCCTCACACATGTTTCTGTTAACAATGCCGACGAGGAATCTATAACACCTAATCATTTCCTACTTGGAGGGTCAGCTCGTCTACCAATACCTGGCACATTTAATGAAAGTGATGTAGACAGTAAAAAGGATTGGAGACGCTCACAAATTCTCGCAGATATGTTTTGGAGGCGCTGGGTTCGTGAATATCTCCCTGAACTTCAATATCGGCGGGAGCCTCATGGTCGGGGCCCTATTTATCAAGTAGGCGACCCAGTACTCATCGCCGACTCTCAACTACCAAGAAACACGTGGCCAAGAGGACGCATAGAAGCAGTGTATCCAGGTGTCGACGGACAAGTACGAATAGTTGAAGTACGCACTAAGGGTGGTCTTTTAAAAAGGCCAACTAAAAAACTCATCCCGCTTCCGAAGTAAGAAGACACCGTCACTCACCGCGGAAAAGATGCAGCATCACGTCGAGACCTGATACTGCACGGCGGGAGAAATGTTCGCGACGCTGCGATTTTCGCCGATCGTCGACTATACACGACGTGCAGTTGTAAGTGATTTGGTTGCGCGTCGTGACGTCATATAATTGCCAGTTTTAGTTGTAATTTCGTTTTAGTTTGATTTTCCATATTATTATTAAAATAAATAAATAATAATGCGATTCCGTTAATAGATTTAGATTGAAATGTTAGATATTAGTTTTATATAATAATTTACCAGTTTATAGCATGTATAATATATAGTTCTTTTATAGTTTTAGGTAAATTTATATTAATCTGTTTTTAAAACAGTAATTCGGTAAATATTGTTAAAATAATAATTTAATCTTGTTTATAATAGTTTTGTATAGTCAAATAACAGATTAAAATATTCTAAATGACCGTAAATACAAATTAATAGAAAAATATAATGTGTAACTTGTACAAACATCGCTGTCAATTCAGTGTTTTTTGTTATTTTCGAATAGTAAATGATTAAATTATTTAATGTTGTATATACAGTTAAATAGAGAAGTTCGTGTACTTTTAGAATATATAAATTACAAATATATCAGATAAATAGTTTAAAAGATGTAAGTAAAAAACTGTAACATTGATAGTGAAAATTGTTACGTAAATAAAGCCAAAACGGCTCGGTGGCTTGCGGCTCTCGTCACGGTATAGCTCAATACAAGGGATAGGCGACTAAAGTCGCGTAATGTGTGTTCGGACAACGAGTATAACTACAACAAGAAAAATAGGAAGAAATAATTGAAGAAAAATAGTTCAAGAACATTTAGAAGACATTTATAAGAAGCCGCCAGCCATCTACCGTTATATCGATATATAACACATATCGTTTTATTCGGCGATCCCCGCGCACCCCACGATCCGGAACCTATAGTGTACAGGGCGTCAGTGGCTCGTTCATTCGAGATCCGCCCGTCCGGTACAAAATATAAAATTTTCTTTTGTCAGCAAACAATTTCTTGATGTATGATTGTATTGAATAAATATGTTCGTATTTTTCATATGAATATGTTCACATTTTCATTTATTTTAATGTCTAGGACTTGCAAATTTTTAAGCCTTTAAAATACACGTCTACGTAATTGTTGCCTCGACTATCTGAGTTCCTCTTTCTATCTTACTAGATTTGAAATGTAGTATCAATTGCTAATTTACAAGAATAACATTTTGTATGGCATAAAAATACGAGACAAAGTGTACGTTTAAATAAAATAATATCTAAATCCACAAGTGAAGTCGAAAAAAATCATCAGTGTTACAACGTGTTGATAGTTTCTATTATAAATTCAATCAACATAAATTAGTTTTAATTTGGTCGGAATTCGTGGTCGGGATTTGAGAGTAAACGATGATTCGTTATAATAGTTGATTATGATTAATCTTTTTTGTTTATATTTAATTTAGAATTTGTAGGCGATTTTTAATTGAATAGATTAAGTTATGTAAACCTTTTCCTTTTTGATTATATTGCTATATTAATATGATTTGTTTTATTTATGTCATCTGACTTTTAACCAATTATGATGGAATACAGGAAGTTGCATTTAATTGTATCTATTACATTGACGGTAAATTTGAATGTTATCTGCATACATATAATAGAGAGAAGAGAAATTCTGAGTAATAAGGTTAATGACAATTGAAAACAGTAATAGAGATAGCACGCCACCTTGAGGTATCCCAGCAGGATGTCACACCATGTTAAGAATTTCTCAATTTATGTGAATGCGCTGCCTTTGCCCTTAAAAATAACTTTAACACATTCAGTGACAGAACTGAAGTAAAACGATTGAGAGATTTACTTTAATTACATACAATAAGCAGAGGCAATTAGGAAACCCAGTGTTAAGAAGCTCCGTTCTTTTACTCATTCTTGAGTGCCTAAATTCAGCAACACGTTTGATTTTTTATTTAAAATATGAAATATTTTATTTCATCGGATCGAACCCACAATCTGTTGCTTTTACAGTCGCATGTTCATGCCCTTGCGCTACGACAGACCTCTTGGATCAAGCTGTTGGCTAATAAACGCATCTAAAATATAAATAATTATTCTAAATAATTACTCCAAATATTTATTCATTAGTTATTATATGACCAGTAAATACTCTCTTCATAGTTCAATACTTAGTCTCTAAAATTCGTTTGTGTTTTACTTCTAAGTTATTTTTCTTCTAAGTTATTTTTTCAACAAAATGAGTAAAACAAAGGAATATTCAGTTGAATATATTGTTGAAAAATTTTCTACTGAAGAAACAATTTACAACAACCGTAGTCCTGGCAAATTGAGAGCAATCACTTCGAGTGAAAATTTGAGTATTATTATTACAGGTAAACGGAATAAGCGGTTAACTGCAGTAGAAATAAACCTGTCAGTGTATACACAGTCAAAAGATGAGTATGCGCAACGGTCTCAAAATCATAAAATGGTAAAACTTATTTGGGCTAGAGAACACCAGAATTTGACAACAGCAGATCGAGAAAAGGTCTGGATGGGCGAATCAATATTCAATTTTAGGGTCCAAGTAAAGTGATGTAGTTTGTATTGTAGCAGACGAAGGAAAGGGTGAACGAGGCTTTTTTTTATATTATATACAGCTTTACTTAAATATGGCAACTCTTCTTTTTGGAATCTTGTGCGTAAACAAGGAATATTAAAAAAAAAAGTTGTAAAAACAATAGTGGACAGTACAGTATCATCTGGAACCTGTTAATTTGGTCTGCGATTTATTTTTTAAAGAGACACGTAAATACTTTGCAATAATTTTGTAAAAAAAAGGAACAGAGATCCAAGACTTAACCTCTACAATCCCCAAATTTTAAATCCAATTGAAATCTGCCGATATATTACAATACAATACTGTCTATAAATTTATTTTCGAATAAAATACATTTTAGTATGATAAGTTATGATGAAACAAATGCCGGTTTGTTATTTTTTAATTATATAAATGTGTTATGTTTTAAGCAATAAACAAAGCAAATTAGCATTTTAATAAGCTCCATGCCTAAAAAAGCATTGATCGCCTATCAATGCTTTTTTAATTTTATAAAGCTGTTAATAATTTTATAAAGATGAATAAACACAAATAAGTATATAGTACAGTACACGCAATGTTTCCAATCTTTATGAAAAGAACGAAGTATGTTCACGTAAGGTCTTTCTTTCTACTCTGCTGTATATGATTAATTGTGAAACTGCTCAATATACGTAAATATTATCAAATCAATATATTTTAAGTTAAAGGTGATGCTTCTAATTGTTAGGGTCCTTTAAGATAAAAACGGAACCTTATAGGATAATTCTCAAGATATCCTCGTGTTAAGTGGTGGAGTTCATTGCCGTGCTTTGCCTTGCTATCAGAGCGAAGTGAAAAAAATAAATATTTTTTATTTCGCCGTATAGGTATCGAAATCACAACCGTCCCGCGTACACCCTGCTCGTGCCCCTGCGACAGGATGGTGTTTGTTATAAGGATTTAATTAGTTTATATTTTCCTACAAATATATGACTTGTCATGATAATAACATAACTATAAAAGAATTATTTTAATTTAAAACATCAAAAGTTAAATCTGTCTAAGATAAATATCTTAATAAGAAATTAACACGCAAGGTATATATTCCATAACTTTTCTATAATTAGAATTTTAATAAAGAATTATTAAATACGTACAAAGATAGAAATTATAATAAGCGTTCTACTAACAAATGATAAATTACTATATACTATAGAGTTGTTCCTCTATACACATAACACTTGTCTATACGAGAGTTACAGTAAATTTTAATCACGCAATGCCCAAATATGGACATATGCACAAGAAAACATATTTAAATAATGAATATTTTGTTATTTAAAAAATAAGTCACAGTGACATTTAATGAAAACTGGTAAGTGCAAGATTTGTGCGTCACAGTTATTATTACTACTTGAACTTCTACTTTCTTACTTACTTCTATGGCATTCAGTTATTGAATTAGAAGAAAAATCTATTTCTGTATGTATATAATAATTTAAAAAAAAAAACCGGAAATCTACGTATAACCGTTAACAAACGATAAAGTTAGCGTTTCTCAAATCCGCCCATATGGTACTATTAATGATGACGAGACGTTTACAGCTAGCTACTCGTATATATATACATATAAGAAAAATTTACTACATCTACTGTTACCAATACAATTTGTGTGTTAGTTTATTCGTCAGTTTAAAATGACGTTTTTTTTTTAAACTCTCCTGAGTTTAAAAAAAAAACGTCATTTTTCAGCTTCACGCTGTATATCGCACATGGCAGTGATAAAACACTCCATTTTTACTAATGAATTTTCTTTCCCCAATTACATATTGAGTGGCGGATTTCAACGCTACGCTTTAAATATTAACAATACTGTTAAGAGCAAAGAAATGAGAATATTAAATATTTATTTCGTCTAGTGTGAATCGAACTCACAATCATTTTATTTACAGTCGCACGCTTGCCCCCGTGGGACAAGCCTCTGTATGTCGTATATAACTTTATCATCATCTTTTTCTTTAATACATTGTTCAACTTCATATAACTTACTGTATTAGATATATAAATATATATTAAAAATATTTTTATTTAAAATGGGGAACGGAAGTGGAACGGAGTGCCTTAACACTAGGTTCCCAAGTTCCCTCTGCCTACCCTGCCGTGTGCGGGATGCAGCGTGAAGCTGAAAAAAAAATTATATCTCAAACATAGTAAGGTATGTAAAGGGAACAACAACAGCAATATTCTTTTATACACTACGTATGTTAAGCCAATCAAAAATTGTAAACTAAGCAACAGTAAAGTCATCACATAGTACTAAATTTCAAAACCAATAAATTCACTAAAACGGACAGAGACGCTTTATTAGTAGAAAACTGAATAAATAATAACATTTTATAGTTGGCTGTAGGAAATCGATTAATTTTGTCTAATATAATTCCCTCGTCAAACAGTCGGCCGCTCGTTTTGGTGATCAATGTATGGCACCATAAATGTTTATGTATAATAATTTTACTATTAATTGGGAACTAGAGAGGTAAATAGGGTAACATATGTTCGCCTTGGGCTAAGCAAATGTACCTTATATTGGTTTTTATTTTGTTTTTAATTATTTCATTGGGAAAGTGCAGACATTTCCCATCGCTTGTTCTTAATTAAGTTAATTAAGATTATTATTGGAATCGCTTGTGGATACAGCTAATATAAAATCAAATTGAATAATAATAAAATTATTTATTAAAATTAAAGAGAAAACGATGCTATGTAGGTACAGTCGCTAACACACGTCTAAAACATAGGCAAAATAACACATGAACGTAAAAGGATTCGTTTTAATGTTAGTGAACAATATGTAATTTTAATAAATGTGTAAAAGAGAAGAAAAAGTCAGGAACGTAACAGAGAGTCTTAGCACTTAGCAAGTTTTTTAAGTCAATACTTTATAGATCTTTGCAGTACTTATAATTTTTTGTTTTAATTTTACAATTATTCTAATAAAAATAATTACATTTCTTCTACTGTCAGTTTCTTTTTTTGGATTCCACAATCGCTTTTGAAATATTTACTTATATTCACTTTATGGTTGATATCGGATAAATCACATATAACATAATGTCTACTATACTGATGATTTCTATGAGGTTCTTTCTTAAACACTATTTATTTAAAATATACTTTACGAAAGTAGCAATCGTTAAATCAGGCACATCGAATTAAATTTTACGTTAACTAATATAGTTAACGAACACCGATAAAATAAACGTCATATTGCAAAATCCAAACTAAATTGATTCAGCAGGCTTATTAAGATGCAACATAAAATCGGCGCGTAT
Source organism: Eueides isabella (assembly GCA_019049475.1). Classification (NCBI taxonomy): domain Eukaryota; kingdom Metazoa; phylum Arthropoda; class Insecta; order Lepidoptera; family Nymphalidae; genus Eueides; species Eueides isabella. The sequence continues at coordinate 12,869,720 of CM032384.1, read as the reverse complement.
TAAAGTAATTTAAATGGAAACATGCCGTCGTCCTAACAAAACGTCTATATACGCATAATTTACGACCAGTTATAAAACCTCGTACAAAATCACTGAACGTTAGGCAGAATACGCACCGACCGTTGCCATCCCACAAGAACATATTATACTTACAATATATTTACTATTATCGATATTTTACACCTCATCGATGTATCGAAACGGAGAATAACAAGGTGATTATCGTGAAATCAAAAAATTGAAAAGCAACATTTAATGTATTTAGGTTTTTTCTCATTATAGTATTATGAGACGTAAATATAACTGTTCATAATTATGTGAGCTCGTTAAGCCGATATCGATAGGCCCATCACTAGCCGAGCCGTTTCGGATCATAAAACGCTACGCTAACCGCCATTATCATCACAAAGGACGCGTGTAATTGTTTGTCAAATAAATAATAATAAAATTTTGATGTTTATTAAATATGATTTTAAAAATAACTCCTCCACATTGATTTTTTTGGTTCACAACAAGATTATTTAAATCAGCTTTAACTTTGTGGATTAATTTTTAGAATTTCGTTTGGCTATTCAACGTGTCTCTTTCACAAGTATTAGCATATGATTACAGACTATAAAAGACGAAATTCCTCATAATCTACGAAACAAATATTGAATTAGGGAATAATAAAATTCAAATTAAACATAGACGCCTTTACGGCACATTTGGACGTGTCTGAACTCTAACTATACGTTGTGGTGGCTTTAAAATACTCGTGGAGAATGGTCATATTTGTAATTAGCGAAGAGCTCGAGGCTTCGCCCGCGGTTTTACCTGCTAAAATAACAGTCTTCTATTTACTAATTTCAACTACTTTCTTGTTCTAAAAACATTATCACTTTTAAGACAACATTTGTACATTGAAAACTGAAATCTTAAGCTAAATGAATAAATCTTTTATAGCCATTTTGTTGAACTAAACCTTTTAAAATATTAAAATTAAAATAAAACAAGCGCGTACACACAAACAATCAAACATGTCACAAATCTGTATTTTGGCGTTTTTAGGCCCTATTAATAAAGTCAGTTACAGATTAATTATAGGTATAGCAGTAGGTTTTTCGTTAATCTTATAAGGCGAATAAGCTAAGTCAATATCGGGTAATTTGCTACCGGTATGTCTGTAACCCTCACTATAACGGAGTGTTTTAACACTAGGTTCCGAATTCCCCTCTGCCTACCTTTCCATGCGTGATATACAGTATAAAGATATTTTTTTCTATTAAGCCAGGTATGCCAAAAAAAAATATGTGTGTCAAGAATTTAGATTCTCTGCCTACTTAACTAAACATTGAGTACCATTCATAATATAACTAGGTATTCCGTCACTGTGTAATTTAAAAATTAACTAATTCCGTAAATTACGAGGTAAGGAGTCGGCCATTACGCCGACCGCAGGTCCTAGGTCAGCTAATTAGCACACGTAGTCACATCCCTTCACCCAGCCTTGGTGCATTGATGATGGGTTACATCGGAATGATTCATGGTAATCGTGAATCACGATTTAAGAAATATTTTTAGTGAGTTATTTAGGAGAAAGTGTTTATTTATTTATTCATATTGTGACACAATTAGAAAGTCATATATGTGTATTGTATGTAGGACGCGATAATCGTGGGTTTAAATCTGAGTTAGGGAAATATTTATCAGCAGCTCAATTCGGCGGAAACTGGATGATGAAACGGAATGTTAAGTTCCTAAGTTTCGTCTGCCTACTTTGCTATGTGCGAAAAATAGTGTGAAGCCATAAACAAACATTGAAGAAAAAACATTAACATTGAAAATAACCATTAACTTCTTCCAGATTACTTTTACGGCGTTGGGTAACGTTGGGTTATCGGTTCATTACCTACAGAATAACAGGAGATATATAATGAAGTAACAAAAAAATATTTCACCATCAATTTCTAAATGAGAATAAATAATTTCAACGTAAAATATCTAATAAAATTCATTGTAAGCCTTAGACAAGTATGAGTTGATGGCTTAGGCAGAGATAATGGCTTAGGCAGAGATAATTTGGGAACGTAGTGTCAAAACACTCAGTTTCATTTCCCACTTTTAGCTGAATTTGAAGCATTTTGAAGGTTGAAGGTTTGAAGTTTTTAAAATATCAGTCTCACTTATCAAGTAAAAGTTGTAAGCAACATCATTTGCAACATAAAGTTGTAAAAAATATTAATACAGAGATGCTAACTAATAATTTTCTTTTTTCAAGTGTAATTCGACGTCGCTTGTTGACTGTATGACGTGGTGGTCAGGGCGCTTACACAGTTTCCAATTGGCACAGGTTCAAATCTCGCTACGTTCGAATCTTGATAGGTTAGAAGTAACAGTTTAAAAAAAGGTAAAAATAATATAAATTTTAAGTATAATTTTAAAGATATTACCTAAGTCAAATGAAATTACTTAGGAATTGTGTGCCAAAATTGCCAACGTGATACTTAGTCATAGTTTCATATTATTCAAATATAAACTGACTTAGATAGCATTATTTTAGCTTTACGCTATATCCCGCATATAACATAGTAGACAGAATGAGCCCAGTGTTAAAATACTCCGTTTCTATAAAGACATTTTAACTCCTCTACTCGCTTATAGAACTTAATAATGAAAATATCAAATATTTATTTTCTCTAAGTAGTGTAAATAGAGATGAAAATTAGTAAAAGGAGATCTAAAGAGACGGAAAAAATAAGTAAAAGACGATTTACCTCGACAGATAAAATAATTCCAACCAACAATATTCTAGCTTTATAATATTAGAACAGATAGAAAAAAAAAACCACATAAAATCTTAAAATATTTTTATTCATATTAATCTTATACATTGCAAATTACAAAGGACGGAATTAATTTACAGACAATAATGAAGAAGTAATTACTTCTATTACATAAATATTCAACAACGCGTTATCTGATCAAAGCATTGAGTAATAAGTTAAGAATACGTACTAATTTTATACAATTTACAATAAAGAAAAAAGAGGAACAATTTACATTATATACAAGATATTTTTATATCTAAACTTATTTAACTATGTTTTTTTTTAATTTGTAAACATACATAAAGATAAAAAATAAATGTCATAAAAGATTCTTAAGATTTAATCATTAATTTTATCAAATTTGAAATAAAATTATAACAAATCTAATTATAAGTATATATTTACAATGATTAATCACTAATAAAATTATTTAAATTTCATATACTAAAATATATAATAATCAACATATGAGATCAGCCCTTTGCCTTAGAAGTTCCAGTCGTAGCTCGTGTTCTCTAGCAGCTAATCTCAAGGCGGCTATACTTGTGGTTCTAATATCTTCGGGAGGAGGTACGGTTTCACTACCAGGGGAGATAGGGGGAGAGATAGAGGGGGCTGGAGAGCGGAGAGCCTCTGGTGACAGTCGAGACTGCTCAGGCGACAATCTGGGCGGTTCCGGTACAAGATTAGCGAAAATCGAGTGAAAATGCGGGGAGGTGGCGTACAATGGTGTTCCGAAAAGGGGAGGTCGGGTTAAAGGTGGGAGGTACTGTGCCCCGAATAATGGTGAACTTGCGTACCTGTTAGAAAAATAAAGTAAAATAAGGTTATTGTTAGACTTCAAGTGATATATTTATTATTATTTCAATTCATCAACTGGTTTTTGGAATAAAAAATAATATGGTGATTTAATTTTACTGTAATCACAAAACAATAATTATGAATAACTTACTTTTATAAAAAATAAGCTGATATTAAAATCTTAGACAACATATACATTTTTTTTATTTTGACAACATATTATTATAAATTTATGGCGGAAACAAATCTATATACAAACCTAAATGAAGCCAAGGCGTTATCAAAAGGCTTTCTCAGTCCAAATCCAAGTTGCGTTAAAGAGTGAGGCGGCACAGGCAACGTAGGCGTCGGTAGCGGCTGCCCGCTGCTCAAGTACCCACTGTACGGGTGCGCGTGTGGTCCCACCTTTTCTTGCTTACGCCATTTGGCCCGACGATTTTGGAACCATACCTAGGAGGGAGAAAAATAATTATAAAATTATAAAAATTCTTAAGATTTTTATAAATAAAAATATTCTATACGACAGTATATAGAAAAATATTTTTACACGTATAAATCTTTAATGTAGTGTACACTTTATCCCACGCTAAGTACTCGAAGCCATACGTTATTTTGGAATTATGTTAACGTGTTACATGTTATAAATGTTGTTAGTGATATTTTAGTTATTTTTTTATATAGATTCGTTAAGTTATATAACGTATAAGCTTTATAATATATTAATACTGTAAATTTAAAATTCTATTCGTTTTTTTCTTTATCGGCTTCACGCTGTCGCACGCACAAGGCAGGGTAGGTAGAGGGAACTTGGGAACCTAGTGTTAAGAGACTCCATTCAGTCCCCATCTTCCACCGAATTTGAGGCATGGCGTGTGGAGTTGCGGAACTCAACGCCGCACTTTGCTTTGAGACCGAACCCACAACCAGTCGCGGGTACGATCCCACGATTGTGCAACCAATAACAAACAATTTCCATACTTTATAGGATATATATAACGTATTTGTTTAAGCCTGTGACATATTTTAATTATAGTTTGTGGGTTTTCCGCTTTACTCTAAAAGGGAACAGTCAACGTACCACACAAATATTGTTTGTATACGTGTCATGGAACGTGTCGTGTCCGTAGAATTTCAGCTTTTAGAACAGCATATTTCGGTATTTATGATGAAATACTAATTAACATATTTATAATTAATTTAAAATATCCAAGAAGCTGTTTGGTTATTCTATAGTGGTTTCGCATAAATAATATTTGTTTACCATAAACTAGAGATCGGTATAAAATTACAACAATGCAGTTAATTATATTACGCTTATATATTATTTTTTCTCTTCTCAGCTTCACGCTGTATCCCGCACGAGGCAGGGTAGGCAGAGGGAACTCGGGTCCTAGTGTTAAGACACTCCTTTCCACTTTCGTTCTCCACTTTCCGCCGAATTTGAGGCATAGCGTGTTGAGTGGTGGAACTCAACACCGTGCTTTGCCTTATTACCAGAGCGAAGAAATGAAACATTAAATATTAAAATTGAAAATATTAAATATTTCATTTCCTCCACTGGGGATCGAACCCAGAACCTGTCGGTTACAGTCACACTCTTGTGCCGCTGCGCCAAAACAGCCTTATATAATATAGGCATGCAATTTTTCTTTCAGCTTTTATCTGTACTCTGCATACCTTCTAGATAGGGAAAACAAAGAAGCTCTAGTATAAAAAAGCTTTAATAAATAAAATTAAAAAAAAAACGGTAAAGGCATTTACTATATTAATATTTCATACAACGCCAATTATGAAACAAACGTTTAGAAAGTTCTCAGTATATTATTATTATGATTAATTACTATTACTTAATAAGTAAATTAAATTTATCGCAATATAACTGAGATTAATCTTATCTTTGACAGGTAGCAATTTTTATTTGAAACGAATTCAAGTTTTGCAACTTATCAACTAGGTAACTGAGGTATCCTTTAATTAGCTACCTACTTTGACTTCTTTGGTTAGATATATATTGATTATTGATTGCTTTTTATGTAATTAAAACTTGTATTCAATAGTAAAATAATTAAACAAGCCCTATAATGTGTATATTCGTTTAAAAAACGACTTAATTTATAAGTAAACGTTGATTTATAAGCTTTTTACTGCAAAAATGTAAATTGCAATTGCTATTACTATTTCTTTAATGGGAAATGTATTTATGGCCACCTTATGTGGAGTATTCGAATTTATTTATGGTCAAGTGTTGTAATGTGTAATATGTTGACTCTGTTTCTGTAGATGATGATGAATTTGTATGATGGTACAAAAAAGGGGATGTATTTGTTTTACTTGCCTACTGATTTTGAAAAGCACGTTTGTATTTCTAGCGCGGAAAAAAGATATATATTTTTTTGTAATATGCCAACTTTATAATTTATTCCACGTTTGTTAGTAAAATATTATTTGTGTCTGAATTAAATAGGATTGCAAAAATCTTGCATATCACTGATTTATAATGTTCTTAAGTCACGTTTACAATATTTATGACAATATTTATTGTATACAAATATCTATCTATCTGTTTATTATCTGTATATTATCTATTTTGAAATTCTAATAAACTGATACTCAAGATGCTTAATGTATTGAAATGAAATAAAACAAGGAATATACATTTTATTAAACGAAATTCAATTTTAAATTAATGTATTTAAATACGTAAAAAAATATATATGTTACTAAATTAATCCGGTAAATAGTTTCATTTAAAATAATTACATATAAAGTGGGCAAAAACAAACATTTAAGCAAATTTTGTATTTTTATCTTTTCTAATAATTAAGGTGCATTTTAAAATATCACAATATTTATGTTACATACGGTAGAGAGAGAGAGAGAGAGAGAGATCAGTACCTACTTTTATTAAAATTCTATTTGAAAACTGCAGCGTGTCATGCCATTTTCTACGCCATTTTCTAATTTACATTTTCCACATCTGAGCCAAAAGAGAATGGAAATACTATAGTCTCCATCGCTTCATAGTATTACAACTACAGTTGATATTGAACGACGTAACCAGACGTCAAATTTTTCGATTTTGTAATGAAATTTTTTGTCGGTTGAAAAAACCGACAGATCGATAGACGGGATTCAGAATGCTAATTGTTGTAGGACAAACCGGCCGAAGCTTGCCTAAAGCTTAAAAAACCGAGAGTACATCTAAAGGAAAATGTAATGCGTTATATTGCAGCCGTGTAATGTAATGTACATGCCATATAACAATAGTTAAAACAATGTCGTCTCGTTTTAAACCGGAATGAAAATGGTCAGCTATACCTCTGAATGAAATATTTAATATTTTCAATATTTTTTTTTCGCTCTGGTACAAGGAAAAAACGCGGCGTTGAGTTCCGCCACTCAACACGCCTCAACAATGCCTCAAAATCGACGGTAAGTGGGGAACGGAAGTGGAACGGAGTGTCTTAACACTAGGTTCCCAAGTTCCCTCTGCCTACCCTGCCATGTGCAGTGACAGAGAGAGTTAGCTATACCTCTTCTGAGTAATTTAATATAAACAATGCTGTTGTGAACATTTTTGGTGCAAAACTTGAACTGTTTTGTTCAAAGACAAAGAAGTTGTCATAACTCTTTGCCACAACTGGGAATCGAATTTATAACCATTGTATTTGCGGTCAAGTGCTCTACCACTGCAAAATTCCCTTTACAATAGCGTTGATGATGCCATTACAATACTTATTATTTGTTATACTTGACGTCCGTATATAATAAAAACCCAGTAAATAAAGGAAACAATCACCCTTAATTATAGGACACGTAATCTAAATTATACATTATACGAATGCATTTGTAAAATTGAATCTGACTCACGAGATTTTTTGCCTATAATTAATATACATTAGATGTTATTAGATATTTTTTTGTTATAAAGTTATGTGTTATTCTCATAGTTTTAATTTTATATATAGTACTCAGCTTCACGCTATATCCCGCACATGGCAGGGTAGGCAGAGGGAACTTGGGAACCTAGTGTAAGATACTCCGTTCCACTTCCGTACCCCACTTTCCACCGAATTTGAGACATTGCGTGTTGAGTAGCGGAACACAACGTCGTTTTGCCTTGTACCAGGGCAAAGAAATGAAAACATTAAATAATTTAAATTAAAATATTAAATATTTAATTTCTTCGAGTGGGGATCGAACCCACAACCTGTCGGTTACAGTCGCACGCTTGTGCCGCTGCGTCACGACAGGCCTCAATATAGTAATATAACAAATTAAATAATATAAAAAAAATCTCTTTTAAATTGAATTTATATTGACACGTATTAGATTTTAATTTGTTACATTTTATAATGCAGGTGCTCAGGAAATTTGATTTTTTCAATATGGCATTAATATACAGTATAAAGGTATTGTATACGCCATGCAATACCTGGATGATATTGCAAAAAAACTAAAATTACGTTACGTAACGGTTAGTAAGTTACTATAGTATTATATATAGACGTGAGAATTCAGAGCATGGCTTCTTCATCTTCAGAATTCGTAAATTTGCGGAACTCAACGCCTCACTTTGCTTAGCGAAAACTGAGACATTCATACTCCGAGCAAGATCCACAACCATCATCAGACACATTTCCACAACGCTACTGTGACGTGGCACACCTTTTTATAAAATATTTTAATATATTTTGTTTGGATTAACAAACATCTCGGCATCTTTTGACATATGTTATAATATTCCATGCAATAATAAGTTCCATACAAAAAGCTATAATAGCGGGCCCATACGTGACAACACGTATTAAGACCTTCATGGTGCAATTAACTCCATTATGGAATGAGTAAAAACTAATCTCATCCCTTTGATTCATCCGACGCGGATCTTATACGTCGTTATTACTGTTAATAATTTGCAAGAAACGTATATAACACTTCTTCATTAACGATTTAATATATTATATTGTATTTCTTTATTAGTTTTAAGTAAAAAGTTAAATACATGGTTAAGGAAATATATCTAAATAGATATAATGGAGTTTATATAATCTTAGTTTGTTACACCACAGTGGTGCAATTGTCATTTAAATAAATTGTAGAAAAAGAATCTTTCGTGGCGAACTTGATGTACCACGACAGGCTCAAACCACTACGGTAATATGTTAAACATCTATAATGTATTTTTTTTTATCTTTGCTTAGGAAATCTTAATGTGTGAAACCACGATTTTCAAGAGAGAGAGAGAGAGAGAGAGATTTGATATATATTTGTTTTTTCTCTCCTTTTTAAATCTGTTAAGTATAATATTGTAATTCGTTTTGTCAGTAAATGAATAAACAAATAACTAAGTTACCTCTTGTATTGCTTTAGAATTTAATGTTACGACTTCAACATTTAACTTCAAAATAAGCTTATGTACGAAAAAAAATATTTACGAAAAGCTTCAATAAAATATGGCGTTGTTATGCCATCACTAAAAATTATTTCAATTAAAAAAATAATATATATATTTATTGCATAAAATAAAGAACGGAAAACGTAAAGTAGTAGGCAAGAACAAATATTGTATAAAGTTATTACAAGTTAAAATGTGCATATGCTTAATGTAAAATTAATTTGAAATAAATAACCTACATATATGATATTAATTATGTATACGTGTAAAGAAATCCAATCATTTTAAATGCAAGAGCACAATACAAATATTATTGTTTCAATATATATGTACTTTGAATAATATTCTATAATATAATTTTATAAAGCTGTAGAGTTTGATTGGTTTTTTTCTGCGTATGGTAGAAACTAATTTGGTTAATTCTGCTAATGTCAATAACTACAAGTTCTACGTTGTAGACGTAGACTTATACATGGCAAGGTAGACTGCCTAACTTAGAAAACTAGTTTTAGGACGCTCCATACCCATACTTCCGTTCCCAACTTTCCACAGACTTTAAGATATTTCGTGTAAAGTGGCGGAAAGCGATGAAATTAAAATATTATATATATATATATATATATATATATATATATATATATATATATATATATATATATGTAATGAATAATGAATTGTAATGTTACTTTATTTTTTTTTTAGCTTCACTTTCGCTGTATCAGACATATGGCAATAGGGCACTTCCTTACCATTACTTTTAATTTTTAGTAGAAACTCTTATTGATCTTGCTGCATTGTATTCAAACACACAAAAATATGCAATTAAATGTTTTAATTTTAACTTACTATGAAGACTCTATATGGAAACCTTAAAAGGACACTACCATTTCAGTAAGACGAAAAATGTTGATTTAAAGAATAAAATGATCACTCACTTGTATTCTTGCTTCCGTAAGACCAATTTTCAACGCCAGTTCTTCCCTAAAACAAGATTAAATTATTTAATTTTAAACAAAAAATAAATTAAATTAAATACTGAGGCGCAGGAGCATAAGCATGCAAACGTAAGTGCGTGCAAAAGTAAGTGCGGTTGTGGGTTTGATCTCCATACCAGGAAGTGAAAAATTACTTGGCTCTGGCACCAAGGCAAAATCATCAAAAAAAAAAAAGGTTCCCAAGTTATCTCTGCCTACTCTGTCGTGTGCGGGATAGTGTTTAGATGAAAAACTCATTTAAAAACGTAAATCCATAAAGAAGATATCTCTGATAGATCTCAATGATTTATATTTCTTCAACTTGTATCTTATTCATTAATATAAATATATTTGTGTATGTAATAAGAGTTTAGTGCTATCCGTATACTATTGATACTATTTTATAAAAAATCATCATACCTTGTGAAAACATCAGGGTAATGTGTCCTTCCGAATGCCTTTTCTAACTCATCGAGCTGGTAACTCGTAAAAGTAGTTCTATAGCGTCTCTGCTTTCGTCTGGGGATGTCTTCATCATCCACCCCACTTCCTGACCCTGGACGGTCAGGGTCGTGAGGTGAAAGATCTGGAGTAGTGGGTGAACCGGTATCTGATACTCCCATCTTCCAAACTGTTTTAACTAATAACAAAAGATAAAACATTACATATAAAATTGACATTACTATTTATAAAGATTTAATAGATTTTATATGCATTTTGGTTTGGCCCTTTAAATAAACGTGATGCTGAAATATTCATATGTAGATAAGAATACGTCTTTTAGCTTCACGCTATACTTCGCACATGGCCGGGTAGGCATTGAGACTAGAAGCATTAAAACACTCCGTTCCATTCAAAAGTTTCCGCCGAATTTGAGGCAATACGCTTTTAGTACCAGATCTTAACGCCGTGCTCTACCTTATTGCTAAAGCGAAAAAAGTAATATATTAAATATTTCATTTAAACGAGTGTGGATACACCTATCGCATTTACATTTTCACGCTTATAGCACTACGCCACAACATAATTGCTTTTTAAGAGAAAACTATAAAAAATGTGAATTAATATAGAAAATAAAGATGCACATATGTACATACGAGTATATCTGATAATATCATATCTCTATATATACAACCGTTAGTACAATTGATAAAACATTACATATAAAATTGACATTGCTATTTATAAAGATTTAATAGGATTTTATATGCATTTTGGTTTGGCCCTTTAAATAAACGTGATGCTGAAATATTCATATGTAGACAAGAATACGTCTTTTAGCTTTACGCTATACTCCGCACATGGCCGGGTAGGCAATGAGACTAGAAGCATAAAAACACTCCGTTCCATTCAAAAGTTTCCGCCGAATTTGAGGCAATACGCTTTTAGTACCAGATCTTAACGCCGTGCTCTACCTTATTGCTAAAGCGAAAAAAGTAATATATTAAATATTTCATTTAAACGAGTGTGGATACACCTATCGCATTTACATTTTCACGCTTATAGCACTACGCCATAACATAATTGCTTTTTAAGAGAAAACTATAAAAAATGTGAATTAATATAGAAAATAAAGATGCACATATGTACATACGAGTATATCTGATAATATCATATCTCTATATATACAACCGTTAGTACAATTAACATGCACAGAACAAAATGTAAACATAATTAATAGTCATTACATCGAAATGGAGTACTTTGAACAATCGCAAAAGCGATCAACAAGAGTTATCTAATATCAAAATATTATTGTGTGATAAACAAAATTACATCTAAACTGAAACTCGTCAAGGATAATTTAACTTAGTATCGCACTTCCGCATCTAAATTGCAATATGCATGTTCACTTTCTTTTCCCCCCTTGTCATATTTTGAAATGTTTCTATAATTCAATTTATATATATATATATATATATATATATATATATATATATATATATATATATATATATATATATATATATATATATATATATATATATATATATATATATATATATATATATATATATATATATATATATATATATATATATAATACGTTCACTAGAATTATACGGCAAGATCTGTCGTGGCGCAGGGGCACAAGCGTTCGTCTTAACCTGACGTGACAGGTTGTGGGTTCGATCACTACTAGAGGTAATGAAATTATTTATTATTTTCTCACTCTGGTACCGAGGCTAAGCGCAGCGTTAAGTCTCACTACTTAATAATACGCAATATCCTAAATTAAATTCGGCGAAAGGAGAGAAAGGAACTAAGTGTCTTATTACAAGGTTCCCAAGTTCCCTCTGCTTACCCTGCTAAGTGTGGAGCATAGCGTGATGTTTATACAAAATATATTATTTTTTTATTCAGTAAATAACAATTATTTTAAATCTGAAATAAAAATAAATAAATGGCATGACCTTTATAGCAGCGTCTGAGATATTGCTATCTATCGTACCATATAATTATCGCTAATTCAAATCGCATTTGTTTATTTGCTATGACCTTACATGATGTAATTTAAGAAACATACATATAAAAAACAACCTTAATACAATTGAACGTTATAATTACACAGTCAAAACTATTGACGAAGAACAGAAACGCGAAATAAATTTTATTTACTGTTTCTCATTTACTATCTGCCAAATACACAATTATTTCTTAGATAAAACAAAGCTAATAACTACTGGGCTATGACGAAGATCTAATTAACTAACTGATAATTACATTTAAGTCAATTTAACGGTAAATTTGTTTTGTTACAATCAACCTGGTCAGGTATTCAGAGAAATTTCATTCAAAATAATGACGCTATTAATTTTTAAATTGCCAATCAAAATCTATTGATTATTTAGGACGAAGTTGAACATAGAAATATGTTAATAAAAAGTTTATTAATAAATAAATAAAAGAAATAAAAAGGGGAGGATACATTAAGAGGATAAGGGTAGGGTAGACAGAGATAACTTGCTGTACCTCTATACTTCCCGGTAAATTTGAAATATTTCGTTTTAAGTGGCAAAATTCAACGCTTCGATTTGTTTAGTCAGAGCATTGTCGATTGAATGTACAAGTACAACCATGTCATAAAGAGTCAGATTGTAGCACGAGTTTCCTACTTATTTTAATTTATTTAGGATAAACGTATTTTAGGAGAAACACATTTTGTTATATATACGTATTGTTTTTTAGTGTATATATTCTCTCTATATACCTATATATGATATATAAATAGAGTATATATTAAAAAACAGTTATTATAAAAGCGAAAAGACAAAAAGCTTACAAATAGTTATTATTTAGTTAGTAAAAGTCTTCATTTTATATTACATATCTTATCTCGGTGTTGAGGTAGATAAGATTTAAAAGTAAAGTCGCGAACGATGCAAGTAAATAATAAGTATTATATTTATTGCCATTTAATTTTGCTCTCACATTTTTGTGTAGATAATTTAACAAATTAAAAACAAAAAAGAATAAAAAAGAAACTAAACACTAAATTACTATTTCTTTTTAAATGTCTTTGATTTTTGCGATTGTTACACATTTTAAATGAAACACTTATAAACGGACTAATCGCGTATATTGATTGGTAAGCATTTTTGCTTAGCATTAAATATACACGACGTCCGTAACCCGAAGCTACCCACGGGCTACTGTAAAGTGTTCGAAACATCGGCTTTCCAAAACTACTTACCATTAAATATACGCGATTAATCCGTTTAAAAGTGTTTCATTTAAAATGTGTAACAATCGCAAAAATCAAAGACATTAGTATTTCTTTATTTGTTATCTAAGAATTATTTTATGAGATAAAGATTGAGAACGCGGTATGCAAAATTGCGCAATACTTTACTCCAGTAGAATCCAACTAAATAATCTACCCGATAAATTGATTGTCTAAAGAAAATTCAAGTTCAAGGCACTCAGTTTCAACTTTCCCCTGATTTTCTATTTAACATTGCGTGTAGATTGGCGAAACTCAACGCCGAACTTTGTCTTTATACCGTAACAAGAAAATTAAAATTAAATAATTTTCACCGACCGAACGTCAAACCGAACCGACCGTTGTATTTAAATATTGTAGAGCAAAGACCATAATCTACTAGGCCTTTAGCTTAAAATTGATAAATGATCAAAGCAGGAAAAGTTTCTATTTAAAATAAAATATTTTATTGAAATATGAATATATTGGGTATTACAAAATATATATTTCGAAGAACTTTATCAGAATGATTCATTTACAAAACTATATAGTTCTATTTCTATAACATGTCATAGCGGAAATTTAATTTTAGTGAATCATTGATATATTCGTAAATATGTTATCAATGATTAATAATATTTATAAAGATGATTTGAGTGAGGTCTGTCATGGCGTAGTGGCACAAGCGTGCGACTATAAGCGTGACAGGTTGTGGGTTCGATCCACATTCGATGAAATGCAATTATTCAATATTTTAAAATTAAATATATAATAATGTTTTCATATCTTCGCTTTGGTAACAAGATAAAGCGCGGCGTATTGTTCTGCCACTCAATACGTATCTGCCTACCCTTTGAAACTTTGAATCTTTCCTAATAAACTTTTTTTTCAATTCTCTGCTATGTGCCTGAGTACTTAACCCGAATACAATTTTTTATGCAATAATTAACTTAAATAATATAATTCTAAATAGTTTAAAATAAATAACATGTGAACCTTCATCGTACCCTCTATTTTACACTTTAAATTATATAAAATTATGCAAATGATTTATAAAAAAAAGGTCACATCGTTTTTAGTTGGACTAAAAACTTATCAGTATATTTTACTTGTTTTTGTTAACTATACCGGATGAAATTGGTCAACCTTTTCCTTATTACTATCTTTTCCTATGGTTTTTCAGCAAATTAGTAATCGGTTGATATCGGTAGCTATGAAGCGTGACGGTAAGCCACCTGCGGCCGCATCTGCTGCGCACGCGCCGGTGCGTCCTCAATTCAAAGTTACTACTTTATTTATTCATAAACAGTAAGTTTATATAGGTACAACTAATATTTTAAAATATAGTAGAATATACTTACTACTAGTTTATAATAAAATATTTATATATTTCGTTATTTTTCGGTCTTCTTTAGTTTTTTCTTTTATGAATCTCTAATTGTTAAGTAAAATTGTCACAATCAATGCACTAGGCATAAGGCATATAGTGTTGAGTGGTGAAACCTAATGCCATTCAACATGCAATGCCATACATTCTTCGGAACGTAGGGAACGTAACAGAGAGTCTCAATACAAAGTTCTCAAATTCTTGGGAATTTGGCAGTAAGGGAGACCTTATGCGGGATATAGCGTGAAGCTAGAAAGTAGCTAAGTATTTATTTCTGTATTTGGACATATTTGCTGTTTATTGAATTCACCGGTTAGTACAATGACAGATTTTTTTGCTGAGCTAGCGGTATTGGGTTCATTTGCCTCGATGTAGTTTGTTGCCGCTCCATTAGTTTAAAACTTAAAAAAACTTTCATTTTACAAAATCAATTATGATCTAATGATTTTTTAGTAATCCAACATTAAATAAGAAGTGTATTGACAAATTTCCTTATATCTAGTATCACGTTTTGCCACGGAGCAGAGTATCGAAATTAGTGTTAAGACACATATATCTCTCTAATGAACTATATTATATTTAATTCGGTTTCGGAACAGGATGTGTTAACAGCGTAACTTAACGCCACGTCTACTAAATAACTAGCTGTGTAAGTTTGCCCTTTAAAGTTAAGGAAACAATTCAATATTAGTGTCAATCAAAGTGTTTATACAAATTTTAATTAACGTTTTTCTTATTATGAATGTCCAAACAGCATCCAATACACTTAGCGATATATTTTTTAGTTACAAAAGTAATTGGTAAATTTGACATGTCAGTTAATAAAACGATAACTAGATATATACTGATCTAATAAAATTCAGAGTTTGCAAACACTTATCACATGAATATATTAATTTTATTTATTTAACATAAAATGATTCAAACGGCCATCTTTCTATTTTGATTATACAATATATATGTGAGGCAAATAATAAATAAATGAAGTTCTTAATTGCGTTTTTTACAAAGCCACAGGCTGGCTGTTGGTAACGGTATTCAATTAATACTCTCGCATTTAATAACAAGCATGTTTATGCGTCAGTGGCTACAACTACCGCAGCCGAAGATAATTGAGCTAATTATAATTATTATTGAAAACTTATTAATAAATATGTGTACACAATTTATATGTGTACACAAGCATAGAAGAGATTGTAATGTTTTTTTTTTAACTTTGTATGATGTAAATTTCGACAAATTGTTCAGAATTGACTAAAAAGTGTTAGTTAGATTAGTTATTCCAAGAATGTTTCTTTTTTATTATAATGAAGCGTCTTTGAAAGGTTAGTTAATACTATTTATAAATATTATATATCATATATAAAATATTATTTTTGTAGAAAATACATTCCCCAGTCGAGGAGATGAAATATTTAATATTTTAACATTAAATATAATTTAAATATTTAATGTTTCATTTTCTTCGCTCTGGTAATAAGGCAAAGCGTTGAGTTCCGCCACTCAACACGCAGTGCCTCAAATTCGGCGGAAAATGGGGAACGGAAGTGGAACGGAGTGTCATAACACTAGGTTTCACTTCCGTTCCCTCTGCCTACCCTGCCTAGTGCGGGATACAGCGTGAAGTTGAAAAAAAAAAAAAAAAGAAAATACATTTGTCATCTTGTTTTCAGCTTCACGCTGTAACATGGGTATGTAGAAGAAACCTGGAAAACTAGTGTCTAGACACTCCATTTCCCACTTTCTACCGAATTTGAAACACTGCGTGTTGAGTGGCGGAACTCAACGCCACGCTTAGCCTTGTTTCCAAAGTGTGGAAATGTAAATATTAAATATTCATCGAACTCACAATCTCTCGTGTGTAAAGTTACACGCTTGTGCCGCTGCTCCACGACAGGCCTCAATATAGAAATACATAAATTTTGATGATACGAAGCAAGCAATAGGTATGAAATCCAGTTACTGCGATATGTGTGAAAATTTAAAAACACTTTTTACCACTTCAATATCACTATTACTATTATTGCAACAACTTATTTTACTTGGAACAATTATTTAACATAAAATTTCAACAGTTACACATTCTGTATGTATGCATTTTGTTAAAAAATACGGGTTGTTTGATATGAAATAACTTTATAATAGGATAAGCGATATGCGCGGCGCCTGCGGGATTACCCTGGTTTGGTGATCCATTAGAGTAATCTGTCCATTTGTCCTTGTTTCTCGACACTTGACTAATTGTAAATGATTTTTATTTTATTTGACGTAAACAGTCGACTATATAACGCAACATTTTTAATAACAATCAAAATTAAAAACAATTATAGATTTACAGTATAGGTATACATTTTTGAACATGTATAAAATTTTATTATTATTGTCTATGATAGTTTTAATTTTTTTGAATCATATACTATTTTAAATAAAAATGAAAAATTATAACATTTTTCATTTATATTTAAAATAGTATATGATTAAAAAAATTAAAACTGTCATAGACAATATAAAATTTTTGAAATCTCTTTTTTAATCAATATTGAAACTGTGATAATTTAATTTTGATTATTTTTAAAATTAACAATGCCAAAATATTGTTTATAAATTACATTTAAATGATAGATGAAGCTATAACAAAAAAGTTGGTTATTATCTAACAAAGATTACGATATAAACAGTAACTACACAATAGATTTCAAAACTCAAGCTAAACTACTGATTCTCAGAAACTATTTTGCAATTTAATTTCTCTGTCAGTGGATTAGTAGTTTTTGTCCATTAGGCTTAAGTATTAATGGTGTCCGGGATTATAACCTCTAAATGTGATAAGATGAAAGTGTGACTCACTGACTGATGCCTGTCTGCTACCTGACGTTCCTAACTTCCAACCTATATACTCAACTACAGCATATCTAAAGAATGTTTAATTTATTACCCGGGATAAAACATAGACTCAGAAACAAAATGTAAGTAGGTATTGAATTATAAACGACCTTTCGTTTGATATTTATGTAAATGTCAACTTGTCTAATAATGCTATATTAAATATGGCTTGTAATATTATAGCAATAACTAATTGCACTTTTATAGCTAACGTTAATATCGTGAGAGACAATATTTTTTATTAAATATAAAGGTAATATAAACAGTATCTTCATATGGTAAAATGTAATTTTCCTACATCCGTGAACAAATAATAAGAAAACTGTATTTACATAATTTGATCAAATCAAGATAATTACATTAGATATAATTGGTTAAAAATGAAACACATACCTCTTATAATCATTACAATCAATCTCAGCCGTGTTTTAGTCTAATTTCATCACCATAATGAAACAAAAAATATCAGACCAACTCGAAACACTAGATGATAACATCTAGAGGAATCAACTTTCCTATTACACACGCCGCTGGTAGCTCCGAGTAGCGTGTAATGAGAAAAATCAAAATGTTAATTAAGATCTAATTAAGTTTAATACAATCAATGCTTCTCGCTTTTCGGAGGCTTCCGCAAGTCATGGTAAGGGTTTATATAGACTAGGGAATGGAGATCTTTAACCTTCTAACAAAAACGTCCTGCGCAACCGACTTCATTAACAACCAAGGGCACGCCGGGGGCCATTAAAACTGGCAATGTTAATCGAATTGAGATCGGCCAACCCTTTAATAAAAAAATTGTTAGAATCACTGATTCGAATACCCATTGTGATGTGAGAACTCAATTTAGTGAACACTGGAGCTGTACGTGAGGTAACTTATATTGAAATGAAGATATCTCGCCGTGTAATTACAAAGTCATAATAGGTGTAGGAATTATTAAAAAGTCGTTTCGATATTATTTATTTTATTATTAACTGAGAAGAAAGACTTTATAATATACAAATTTGTTCTGAACTAATGTCGTACCATATATTGCCGTAGCGTCGGCAATAAGAATCAAATCAAAAATTAATAAAGCTAAAAAACACTTAAATGTTATAAAAATATGTTTTTAAAATAAAATAATATAGTTAAAATGTAATGTAATGGGAAATTAAATTAATACAATGAAGAAAAAAATGTCCACCATCAACCTAAGTCAGTCTACAACCATCAAAAGACGCTTTACAGGTTTATAAAGAGAATATATAAATGGTGTCTTCAATAGGCCGGTTCTATAAAACCCATATAAAATGTGATCAATAGCATAAATGTACTATTGTTGTATCGTTTATAGAACTTGAGATATGAGAATAAAATTTAAAACTGACCATAATACAAGCTATAAACAAAATTAACAACACAAGATCCCCTGCTGTTTTCAATTTTGGTTCTGACGTTGGCCCTAATTCAATAAAGCAATAAAATTCACCTAATTATGCAAATGCCTTTAAAATATCATATGTTATGGTTTTTTGATTCCAAAAATATTAAAGGCGCCGTCAAATTACCACTTTGTGTGTTGGACACTTTTGTTTAAAATAGTGTCAAATTTCTATAACCGTTAAGAGGTTAGTACTTGGCAAAGCAGCAGAATGGGCATGTAAATTATTACAAATATTGTTAACAACCTCATTTACTGAATCACGTTTTTTATATAAATGATCATTTTAAAATATATTTTTTCGAAGCAAACTTTGCTCTGTTCTATAATAGTATATGTTTTTATTATATCATGTAGCCGTATCAAATACGTCATTTTAATATATAACTGCTATTTTACGGCTATCTCTATTTTTATATAATATGCTATAAAAGTCTTATTGATATAAAAATACATTAATATTGAAACGGACCATAAAATTGTTTACAATGTAGTGTCAACAATCCCTTTAAGATTTACTAAGATCATATAATAAATAAAACTTACCAAATACACGTAACACTAAAATGAACAAAATTCAAAAGTCCTTAAAGTCACACAACAGCTGACAGCGAACGATTTACTGCTAATAAACGCCACAATTTACATGATACGCTCGAAGTCACGATAAACTATGACACACCGACACCTTCAATCGACTGGTTGAGAATAAAGCGGATGGCTCGATCGCCTACGCACGGTTCGGTAATGTATAATAAAAAATGTAGCGGTCCAAAGCTCCGCCCAACGATATCCCCGGCCAATGGCTGTCGTCTGATACGGCGACAGACGCGAGGGTGGGCCCATGTCGACTGATACGGGTCTCAACTTCGATACCGCTAATTGACTTTATCAACAAACTAACTTTACTGGCCGGAGTCACGATATATGCGTGTATCTGACGCGTCAAAAGCCTAACTGCGACCAACTAGCGCTGTAATTAAGTGTAATGCGTGATTCTCTTCGGGACATCTCACAATTTTTTATTTTACAATGTAAAATTGATAGCTTTTATTATCGGTTATTGATGTAAATTTAAAAGGTTTTAAGATATAGTGAATGACTGTTTTATTTATTGACTAATTTAGTTCAATGCTAAATATTGTTTATTACTATTATTTGTTTACTATGAACTTTTTTAAGGAAATTTTTTTTTAATACTTTTTTGAATGAACAAATAATTAGTTATAAAAATTATATATAAAAAATATATGATTCATTACAAATACAATATGCCGTACCTTTAGCAAAAGCAGAGACAAAATAAGTAATAATTGTTACTTTGTAACGTAACAACAGCGATTATCTAAATTGTAATTAGCCCACGCTATATAATTATAATAGTTAAATTGACATTATGTTTTAACTAAGGCGTTTCCACGGCGTAATCTGAAATTGCTTTAGTTCGTTATAGTAATAGTCTCGGTAGTCACATAAAATCATTTTAGAAATTACTTCTCGTATAGTATGCTTTTTACTAGTACTTTAGGCGAAATCAATAAATGTCTATTTCTATTTTATTGTCATTATACTATTTTTGTATACCTACTTTGTTTTATATGATTATTATTTTTACAATAAAAATGAAAAAAAAAAGAAAACAATATTTAACTATTTCTTTAACTTTAAATTTTTAAATACTACAAAATAACAACTCTTGTTAATATTTTAAACATATTTTAATGGCAACGAACATAATTATAATAACAATAAAATTTTCCGTTTCTTATATAATTTTATATAAAAAAAATAATAGAATTGTGATGAAACAGCATTTACCTGAACAATTTAAAGGCAATTACAGTTGGTTAAAATATTGTCCTCTATTATAATGAATGTGAATAATATAACAAAATCGTAACGCAGATGAACGTAATCTGCGAAGCGCATTAGAATACACAAATTACAGAATAACAAGGATTTCCTCTTCATAATTGCACAAACGACACAAATTACTCAAGTAATAACACATGAATAATAAACCGTCGATAACAAACTTGCGGGGCTGCTAAGGCTGAGTATAAACTTTAATTTTGTTTATAGTAATAGCCTGCCTTATAAAATCATTATAATAATAATATTTTGCTATCAAATATTATTATTATAATGATTTTATAGAATAGGAACGGCAAACGCGCGTACTGATTAGCCAATGGTAAGTGATCACAATCGACCACGGCCCCGTGTAACACCAGGGTGCTACAGGTGCGTTGCCGGCCTTTGAGGTTGAGGTAGACGCGAGTTTTTGAAGGCACCGGTGTCGTAGCGGCCTGGAAATAATGCCAAGTGTAGGCCGTTCCACAGATGTGTCGCGCGTGGAAGGAAATTCCTACAAAACCGCACATTATTGTAGTGACACATTTCCAGATAATGTAGATGGTATTTTAGATTGTTTCATACTGTGCGGTTTGAAAATTCGGCGGCAGTTACAAAGTCAAACAGTTCTCCAAAACACTCCCCATGATAACTGCAGTAGAGATCGCACAGTGAGTATACGTCTCTACGCAAAGCCCCAACGATACGAGCGGCTCAATTTCAAAAAAAATATTATTATTATTCCCGCCTTCGTTAAAGTTTCGGGAAAAATTGGTCTAGTATTATCAACACTGTACAATTTACATTGTTTCTAGGTTTTTAGTGTTCTTTGCATTGTCTTTCAGTTGGGTACTTTTAGTATAGATAGCCTGTTCATGAATTAAAAATAATCAAATTCGAATCAAATAGAGGTCTGTCATGACGTAGATGGACAAGTATGTAACTGTGAACGCGACAAATTGTGAATTCGAACTTCACTCTGAAATATTTAATATTCTCATTCTTCACTCTGGTATCAACGTAAAGCGTGGCGTTGAGTTCCACTACTTAACACATAATATTTCGAATGCGGTGGTAAGGTGGCAACGGAACGGTGTATCTTAACACTAAGCTCTCAAAACCTTCTGCCTATCCTGCCAAGTGTGGGATAAAGCATGAAGCTAGTGGGCGAGTGGGTGAGTGAGTGAATGAATTCAAATCTATAAAATTCGACGTCGTCATTGCGCAGGGGCACAAGCGTGCGGCTGTAAAGGCCTCGTGTAATAATGAGAGCGGAGTGTTTTAACACTAATTTCGCAGATTCACCCTCCTTTTTAAGTGTGAAACTTAAACAAGAACTATATAACTTATCTGGCTAAATATCGCATTTCAGAAAAAGGTTTTTTTTTTAAATGGTGGTTACGTAGTGGTAAACTCATATTGTCTTCTGCTATTTAAAGTAAGCACTTAAATCAGTCAGTACATAATTTATGGATAAAATTTATTATTATCCTTATTAAGTTACCGTTTTTAATTAAAGAAGTACTTAATATTAAAATATTTCTTGAGAATATTTATGATTATAACACTTTTACTACTTTTTTTATGTTCCGTGCAACGAACGCAGAGTAAGGTGAGGGAACTTCAGAATTTTTGCCTTGTTATTAAAGCAAAAAAATTACATTATAGACTATTTCATCTCGTCGAGTGGGGAACCCACAACTAGTCAATTTTCAGTCGAGCACTTGTACCCCTCCGCCACGACGGCTTCAAAAAATAGTCATAGTCTTCTTTTTATCGTGTTAGGTTTTTTAGGAATTTCATTATGCAATATTAATATCGTACTTTTAGTTGCTATGACTTTATAAATATGTATTAATAAATAAATTTAAATTTACACGGAATATATCTGCGTTAGCCAATGAGAAACTCGTTCTCCACTTCTCATATTCATATAAAGAGTTATAAATTTAAATTAATATACACATTAATAAATAGTATCTTGCCGTCGGTTCGTCTGAACTCGCCCTTAATAGCACAAATTATATGACTGCGTAATTCCCGCGGCCGGTAAATTAGCCCATATTTAATTTTGGGAAAATGTAAAAATAAACGTTTTTATTTGTGTAAATAACACAATAAGGCCACCATTACCGAACACGAAATTTGAACGCGCACCAAATTACGGAGATACGATCTCTGTCGCCGTAATTGTTATTTTGTGTCGTTAGTGCCCCGGATCGTGTAAATTCAGTTAGGGATTTTGATGTGCATTTTTGTTTTAAGGGACAGACTTGCTGATAATATTATTTTAATGTACAAATTTTTGTCTTTTTAATATACTACTTACTATATACAATTTTACAATAGGCGTTTATGATTTTCGTAAATTTGTGTAGTTGTATTATTGTTTGTCTATAGTAAATATTTCATACTATAAATAGTTTAGATAAAACTAGTGGTGTAGTTGTAGCGCTAGGTCACAAGCGTGCAACCTTCTATTCCCACTCGAAGAAATGAAATTTTCATCTCCTTGTTCTGGTAACGAAGTTAAGCGCAGCGTTGACTTCCAAATTTTACCATGCAATGTTTCAAGAATTCGGCGGATAGGAGAAGGAAGATGGAGGACGAAGGTTGACTTAATGAGAACATAATGTTTAACACAGGTTCAGGTTACCTACACTGCTGTGTACCATGATAATTATAACATTTTAAATAAATTTAAAGCCTTTATATTAGATAGCGTCATCCATAACATAACATAACATGAAAAAATTTTTATTTCACACCAGAAAAATAACAGATATATTAATACAAAATACGAAAACAAAATGTGAAAAGGCGGCCTTATCACTAAGAGTGATCTCTACCAGGCAACCTATTTATATAAAACAATTTACAAGCAACAAAAGAGTTAATATACAACGATATAAATGTAAATGATAAAAAGATATAAGTAATAAAATAATATTAATATATTTATAAACTTGCACAAATACTATACAGTAAACTACATAAAATACACAAACTTAATAGAAAACATTATACTCGTAGATACAGACATAAAATACACTACATGCTAAGATAGTAATTTTTTACTCTATACTTAAACACAGATATGGATTTGGATTGCCTTATGGCTCGTGGTAGCTTGTTAGATAGCGTCATCCAATGATTTTTTTTAAATTAATCTATGCGGTTTTATATATGCTACAAAAATAACTTACTAAAAACACATAAAGAAGAGAGGTAACACTTTTGAAGGTGATTGAGATTTCACTATCAGAGTTGCAAGAAGTTATCCAAATTTCGAAAAAGATGGAAATCTGTTGGAGAAATGTCCAGGGAGTTCTGTGGTTGTTTTAGATATTTACATTGAAGCAATTCTAATTCGGTAGCCGTTTGTTGTACAATATGTGGTCTAGCGTTGTCGTTAAGCAGCAGTGGCGTAGAGCGATTGACCAGCCTCAGTTGCTAGCTAGCTATCGCAATTACTGACAATACTTCACCAGCACTAGTCCATCAAAGGCTTACAAGTATTTTTTTTGTTCAATTTGCTTGGGACACGACTGGCTTTACATGGTCCAGCCATTGAGATGAGCGCTTCCGATTGTCGTATAGAATCTACTTTTCATCGAAGGCAATGATTCAATTTAAAATCCTTTTATTTTTGTGTAATGTGAAGTTAGTTCTCTAGAGTAATTTGCTTAACTCAATTCGTGATGTACCCACATTTCAAACTTGTTAGTAAGTGACCTTCTTCCTTTTTGGAAAGAGAAAATTCCTTTGGAGAAAAGTTTATTTTATAAAGTTATCAAATTTGAGTTGTGTTTGGTTTTGATTGTTTTAATATATGACTGTACCTATATAAGACCATCTCTGAAAAATGAGCCACCATACAAAAAAGAAAATCAATTTAAAAATTTAGAATTTATAGATATGTAATACATATAACGAGGCAAAGCGCGGCGTTGAGCTCCGCCACCTAACTCGCAATGCACCTAAAACGGAAATAATCCCTAGTCTTAATACTATGTTCCTAGATTCTCTCCAAACCACATGCAGGATACGTTTCTCATTGTATGTTTATGGATTCAAATTAGACTACGTTAAGTTTAAAGTAAAGTTTAATATACGTGATAGCCTTAGGTCTTACAGGAAAATGACAGTAGCATTCACCTTTTATAAAATGTCATCAGTCTATAGTAAAAAAAATGTTCAAAGATAAAAAGAATGTATCAGTCAATAGTAATAATTGATAATTCTTTTACTTGGAAGGTTTAGTATGTATTATTGGTCTATCTGCCTTAATGTGTAAAAAAAATATTTTAATTTTAAACCAGAACCTAGTTTTCAATGATTGAAAAATTAAATTAATAGATAAAATAGGTGTTTGTAGATTAATTTATTTAAAAAAATAAAAAGAAAACCGAATAAAACGCTACGTCATATATTTCCAAAGGTTGCCCGCCACTTCAAAACAGATTTTCATATCATATATAGATATATATCTTTCACTAACTATCTATATATATAAAAAGAAATAAACAGCAATAAATAATCTACAATCTACACAATACAATAAAAATATTTATTAAATACAATATTTCAATAGACAATGAATTAACAAAATATAGAAGCCCCATATAAACATTAAATATGATTTCCCTTGAACAGGAAGTGGGCACATTAAAAAAAACATGCATCCGCTCATTTGCAGCTTTCCCAACACTGCAATAACCGTAATTAGTTTAGACGAGTCGATGTAGATAGGCCCGCGTAATACGTTGTAACTTGTAATATAATGTTAACTTTTTTGTACAATGAAAATAATTTCAAATTTAATTTTATTGCATTTAGTTCTTTTAAAAATATTATTAGTTTGTTGTTTTTAGAGGAAAAATGCGTTGTGGAATTATAAATCATTACTTTGTTTCATACTTTTAGCTTAATCGAGACCATCATGGCGCATTGGCACATCCTTTGACAATAAACGCGACGGTTGTACGTTCAATTTCAACGTTAAAGACGTTGGGTTTCATTATTCACTTCGAAATGTTTTAAATCTAGGTGGACTCTCTCTCTCTCTCTCACTCCTCTTCACGCATTGTATACCGCACATGGCAGGGTAGGCAGAGAAATTGGAAATCTAGTGTTAGAACACTCACTGCGTTCTATTCTCCACTTTTCGCCGAATTTGAGGCATCGCGCGGAGAAAAAAGGAAATATTAAATATTGAATTAAAAATAGGAAATATTTTGTTTCCTCGAGTGGGGATCGAACCCACAGCCTGTCGCGTTTACAGTCACATGAAAAAGCGTAAACTGCTTAAATCATCTCATCTTTATATCGATAATATCTAAAGGCACTATAATCGCTCAATATGTGCGGTCAGTATGTACAAGGGTTTTCAAAGAGCTTGTGGTCAATATCAATCACACCATTATTAGTTTTTTCCAGCAGTGTCACTGCGACGCCGGATGTGACAACCGGACTTCGATTTTCAACACTATATTTATTTTTTGCTTAATTTAAAATAAATTACAGGCGAACCTTACCGCCTTTTTGTATTTACATGAATGGTTTTTTTGTCGTTTTTTTATTAATTTTATATATGGGTCAAGAAATGACAAAAAATCTATCTATTTGAGCTGGTGACCCAATTAATTGTGACACGAGTTAATATTAATATGGCAAAAACGACAAGTCAGCTTGCAATTCTGATCTGACATTGATATCCAGGACATTTTTTTTATGTGATAAATAAACAACATTGAAGCATATCGAATTTAGCTTATCACAATGTTATTATTATGTATATAATTACTTCTAACATAAAAACTTAAATTTCGATCAATGTTTAGATAATATTACCATAAAATAAGTTACACCATTTTCCATTTTTTTATAGTATTGCCGTGTTAGTCATACTTTGGAATATATACTATATCGAAAATCCATATAAAAGTTGTCGTAATAAAAAATATAACAGATTAAAAATGGTATTGAATATCTTAGCCAATCTAAAACGATGTTTTAACTTTTCACTTCCAAGAAGAATATTTTATACTAAATTTCAACGTAACGTAAACAAGATCTACCCAAAGCAAATCATAACTCAATATTAGTTTTAATCACGCCAATAATTGATCCCGTCACGGCGAAGTCGTGAATCTGTACCAAAAAGCGATCACGATGTTCTCAGAGCGAAACACTAACAAAATTTACTTACTTTTGTGTTGGGGGTATAAAAAGCAAATCGAGTTACAGGGCAAAACGGACAAATCGACAAACAAATACCATTATCACGGCCATTTTCGAGTATCCGCTCGTGATGACGACGTTTTTCATAGCATTCCTCTGTATAACTACAATGAGATTATCGAATATTTCCAACATGAATTACATCCATTGCTTAATACATTCAGTTGCAAGTTTAAGTAGTACTGCTTTAACAAGCAATGGATGCCTTAAAGTGACAATTGACGTAGATGTTGTAGTGAGTGGGAGCTGCAAGCGATGGATTCAATTCACAACTCATCTTTTTGGATAGGTTCGACCGAGCTAAACAAACTGTGCGTCGTTGGCCGCCGAATCAATTGGTTTCGGTTTAAGTCAAAAAGGAAGGCAGTGTTCTGATGCGTCCATGTTTGACGGCGGCGCACGACTGGTGGGAACTACTAACTAAATATTTGATCGCCCACTTTGAAATTGGATCTTCAGAAATTAAATTTTCAATTGAAATCATTATGTGGAAAAAATTAAAAGGTAACGAGTATAGCTTAAATGATTTCTTCGATATACAGATAGGTAAATTATATTTTGTAACTGATATTTTTATGCTGGCATAGATTAAATTGTTTTTTTTTCCTGGCTTTCACTTTGATAATTTTCATCGAATAGCTAAGCTATAAATGAAACCTTATTAAAGGTTTTTTTCTTGAATGTCTATTTAGTAAAGGGCTTCTAAAGTTTTTTCTTTTTTTATTGATAGGTACGTATTTGACGATTGTTATTAATTTTGTTTTCTTCTATATTTTTCTTTTTATAGTGCCATACATAAGCCTTATGCAAATTAGTACTGTATTGTAGTTACTTGTCTAAGGAATTTAGACCTGATATCTAAAATATAACTACCCACTTCAGCTACTAATGCAACTTTAAACATAGTTCATTTATAGCTAAATTATAATCATCTCTAATATGAAGTAACAATGTTTCGAACAAAGTATATTAGACAGTAGAAGACACTTAAGCGCCGATTATAATTGTAATTATCTGCAAAATCTTTTCACACCCGATTATGGATTACACAGTGTTAAGATAACTTTGTATTTACTTAGACATTCAGATTCAGAATAACAAAAAGTTATTATTTTTTATTCTTTTGTTGAAGAAATCTTGTTCAATTTTGTTTTTTGCGCTTTCAGATAAAATTGCTAAACATTTCTAGAGAAAGCTTAAAAAAGAAAACGTATAAAACCGGTTAAGTGCGAGTCGGACTCGCCCACCGAGGATTCCGTATCAATTTCAAGATTGTATGCCCAAAGAAAAGAACAACCGATAAAAAAATAACTTAAGTTAACTTTAAGGTGCAGGTAGGTCGTAGCGGATGGACACAAGCACGTGGCTGTAAGCATGACATGTTATAGGTTCGACCCCCACTCAAGAAAATAAAATAGTTAATAATTCCAAATAAAATATTTATAATTTTATTTATTCACTCTAATAATAAGGCAAAGCGCGGCGTCGATTTCCGCCATTGTAATGGATGATTTGAGGCATTGTAATGTCTCAAAATCAGCGGATAGTGGGGAACGGAACGAAATGACTAATCACTAGGTTCCCAAGTTCCCTCTAACTACCCTGTTTCGTCAATTGTATTGTAATAACCTCTATTTCGACGATTGTATTGTAATAATTAAGAATTAATTAATTATTAATAATAATTTGTTCACAAATAAACAATCTTTTTTTTTTTTTTTTCAGCTTCACGCTGTATCCCGCACTAGGCAGGGTAGGCAGAGGGAAAGGAAGTGAAACCTAGTGTTATGACACTCCGTTCCACTTCCGTTCCCCACTTTCCGCCGAAATTTGAGGCATTGCGTGTTGAGTGGCGGAACTCAACGCCGCGCTTTTGCCTTATTACCAGAGCGAAGAAATGAAACATTAAATATTCAAATTGAAAATATTAAATATTTCATTTCCTCGACTGGGAATCGAACCCAGAACCTGAAATAAACAATCAACTATCCATATTAAATTGTCATTCGCAATTTTCAACAAATATGTGACTTGAAAAACACATATAATTAGTTTAACACAATGTAACCAAACTAGAGTTAAATGAAGTTATATTTAACAATCCACTTTTTAGTGTGCAGTAAAACCGTGCTCACGATATAGCGATTAAATATTATGTAGAAAAATAGCTTTATAGCTTCATTATCGGTTCTCGACAAAGAATTTTAAACACACTCTCATCTGCTTCGTGATATTTAATGTTGTAGTTACATTTAACTATAAGAGTACTTAAAGAACTCTTTTTTAATATTTTAAAATGTTGATTCAATAAAAGTAGAAAAATATTTAGAAAATGTATTGAAACTACCAACAAAAACGCTAAATAAGCTCTGTAAAATCGTAATGGCTAAGCGCTCGGATGGTTTCCAAGAAGCGCGCGTTCGAGTCCCGCCTCGTTTAAATTGTTATACGTTCTTTAAATATTATTAACTAAACGCCTATAATGGCGTATGGGTTAATGCCTGTGACGTGGCAGGTCGTGGGTTCGATCCCTACTAGAGGAAATAAAATAATTAATAATTCCAATTAAAATATTTCTGTATGCTTTCATTTCTTCGCTCTGGTAACGTGACAAAGCGCGGCGTTGAGTTCACAGAAAGTGGAAAAACGGAGTGGCTTAACACAAGGTTCCAAAGTTCCCTCTGCCTCTCCGGCCATGTGCGGATAGCTTGTTGTACATTGAAGCGTAAGTAAGTAAATAAGTACAATGTTACATTAGGAATGTCAATTTTCAAAATCTACATGTTGTAACACTGAATAGAGAATATTTTATAGCGTATTGTACATATAGTAGGGTATAGGGGGTAGGGTAGGGAATAGGGTAAGGATTAGGATAGGGATATAATAGTAGGAACCTAGAAACTTAGTGTTAAGACACTTCCCCTTAAGACAATTCCGTTCCCCACTTTTAATTTTGGAAAAGTTGCGAGTTTAGTGGTGGAACTTACCTATTAAATATTTTTATTTTTTCGCTCTGGTAACAAGGCCAATCGCGACGTTTAGTTCCACCACTCGACACTTAATGTCCAATTTTGTCAGTGGCAGTGAGCAAAGGAGGTTTCTTAATAAAAAAGGAGTGTCTTAAAATTAAATTTCGAAGTAAATCTAAAATATTAGTAAGAGGTGTGTCTTAAAGAGACATTAAAGTGAGTGAGTCTTTCCAGTTAGTTGATCTCGTGACGGATGCTGTGACGGAGGCTACTACAAATTGTTGTCAGCGATATATAGTCAAATCTTACTACTATTTTATTATATACCAAGATTGCCATGCATCTTATCGCTAAAAAGTAAAATATGAATTTTATTATAAAAGCTTTTATTTTTTTAGGACATATTAATATTAAATAGAGATGAAAAATTATTTTTGGTTGAATCAGTAATCTCTAGGAGTACCAGTTCGATTTGAAAAATCCTTTTGTATTGATAACCTTACGTCTATTAAATAAATCATATCAGACTTTGAATGATTTATAAAAAAATAATTGCTTAAGGCAACATGTCAACCAAATTGATATATTACAAAACACTACAGTAAGCACGCAGCAGTAAAATACAGCAGCGATATGAAATAATAACTTAGCTTCGCGCTGTAACCTCTGACTACCCTGCCATGTGCGGGAACATAGCAGGGTAGGTAGAGGGTACTTGGGAACCTATAGTAACAAGGCAAAGCGCGGCTTTGAGTCCCGCCACTCAACACGCAATACCACAAATTCGGCGGAAAATTGGGAACGGAAGTAGAATAGAGTGTCTTAACACTAGATTCCCAATGTCTCTCTGCCTCACCTGTCATATGCGGAATACAGCGAGAAACAGAAAAACAATTTAAAAAATAATAATAATGAACAGCGATATAAAAGTGTATTATTTTTATCCTAACAGATCCTTAAAGCAGAAACATAACGTGTCTAGTGTTACCAATAATTATTAAAAAGTAATGTGTAAAAGTATACCAAATTGAACTTTACAAAGCTTGAAGCCATCGTGGCGCAGATGGCATCTGTCTGATTCTAAGTAAAACACAATGGCAGTGATCGATTCCCGCTTGAGGAAATTATTTTCATTTCCCCGCTCTGTTAAAACACAAAACGCAGAGTTAAGTTGCGCAACGACTATCCTACATACGTGGGACGGAGAGTCTTAACACTAGGTACCCTTCGCCTTATGTGCAATGCGGGAAAAATCATGAAGCTCCTTATATTTAACTTTTAAAAGCAACATTTTATCGAGAAAAAAGAACATTTCAATTATACAATTTTTATTTAAAAAAGATAATTAAGCCTGTTACCATCACGTCATGTACGTAGGTACATTCACGTGCCATGATATCAGCAGATGTAAATTAAAAAAAAATCATTATGATTTTTTACTATCAAAGTTCCCCAATACGGTATCCGTCGTACAGCCACGTCTATATAGTCATTAATCACTTCTAAAAGGATTCGCCTAGTTAGCCATGTCACTAATGTTAGATTTGTATTTTGTATCGCTTCATAAACGTGTTTGTGGTAGAAAGCGCGCCAAATCGACTTTTAATTATTCAGATAAGACCTCATTACACTGACATTAGTTGTGCTAACTTACCTTCTTTTGTTTTAGAGTTGCGTGTGCTTTAAGTGAATATACAGAACTATTATTTTATATTTTTGGTTTTTTCCTCTTTTAAATTCAAGTAAACATTAAGGCTATCGTGGCCCAGTCGGACGGCGTTTTACTATAAGCGCAATGGTTGTGGGCTCAAGTCTCACTCCGATGAATCATTTTTTTTGGTTCAAAGTTCAGCGTTTACTACCGCCACAAAATACGCAGTGTCTCGAATTAGGGCAAAAAATAGAGAACGTAATGTGGTTACACTACATTCTTCACTATCCAGTCTACCCTGCTATATACTGAATAAAATACATAAAAAAGCTATACGGAATCCTCAACCAAAATAAGCCGTCCATCTTAGCCTAAGTGAAATTACAGAAACTTCATAACATTATCGTTGCGAGCGATTCAGGTGCGATTGTTATCATCAGTAATGTTGTTTTAACAGATGCTAATGTCTCGCCGGAGCACGTCGCCGTGGAAAATGGATTAGGCAAAGTGTACATGATTACATTATATTAAGGAAGACTCAATTTCCCTTAACTGGTTTCTTACAAAACTCTGATGGCGGTTCTGTTCTATGAGTTTGTGTTTTACGGTATTTGATTATTTATTTATGTATGTATGTTTGTATTGTATATATATATATAAGCACATATATTTGCATGTTTTTTTTTATTAATTGAACATAATTGGCATGATGTCATTGATTTTAATGGCGACGGACAAATATTATAATTCAAACATTCGAATTCAAGTATGCAAGTGTTACACTTCTTTTTCCTTTCTATTCCATTTAAGAGGGTATACGTAGATAACGCTAGTGCTAAAAACTTTATACTTTAACAAACAAATAAAGATAATTGATTTCAGATTAAAAGAATCCATTTTTTTATTAATTCATCACGTTTCAGTCAGATGGCACAAAATTAGTAAATGTATTCATTTGGAAATTAATGTATACCTATGTTTATTCTAAAAAAATATTATTATATTCTATAAGACGGACCCTCCATAAAAGTGGATAAACGAGTAATGTTCCTGTTTTTAAAAAGGGTAATGTAGAAATATATACACTCGTTGCACAAAAAAAAAATACTGTTGTAGATATAATACCTATGGCTCCATAACTCCATACCCATTAGAGTTACATTATATTCAAATTATAATCAGAAGCATACTCATGACAATTGAAAGCCTCTACTATAAACAAAGAACACCTTGTTTTCCTCCTTACAGTCAGCATTACAGCAAATACTAAAATAATTGTTTTTAGGAATGTTAAAACACGAAAAATAAAAATACTAATTTAATGATTACAGTCCATGCGTCGAGTGGATCGGACCAAATGATACGTTCGGTCCCACGCCAGCAATCTGGCAACACATTACGAGACGATTTTCACTCCTAGCTATAATTTAATATAATCCAAAGGAATAGGTGCACTCGACAACTCCGTACATGAAGTAATAATATCGATATTCGATGCGAAATCGATACGTGCTTAGCATTTTATCTCAATACAACCACGACTTTATACCATAAACTATAAAGTTCATTTTCCATCAAGAATTGAAGAAAATAGTGATGTAA
Organism: Eueides isabella; assembly: GCA_019049475.1. Lineage (NCBI taxonomy): Eukaryota > Metazoa > Arthropoda > Insecta > Lepidoptera > Nymphalidae > Eueides > Eueides isabella. Next base: position 12,836,022 of record CM032384.1, on the reverse strand, counting down.
CGTTATGACTTAGTGTATCACCGTACACAAATAATCGTGATTCCGATCGGGATTATCGATCACGACGTTAAAGATTCGATTAGCTTCAATGGCGGATGGTTGTTTTGATTTCGAATTTGCGCTTGCGCCGTTTGGGTGCTAAATAGCGGCACGTACGTACTCTCATTCCACATTGCCATTTTCGTTTTCAATTTCAAATCACATCGTTGCAGTATGACTGGTACGTGTTACTCGTGATAGCTCTAATATTTGATTGAGATTCATCTTCACGCTGAGAAAATTGTTGCTGGGGTGTTAATAAATTTTTGTACATGTGACCATGATAATATTTCAATGGCAATATGTCGTGAGAGATCAGGTCGTTCGTGGGATGAAATAATATTTATAAATCAGTGGTAACTCTAAGATTTTGTTTTCAAAATTTTAATAACGTATGTATGATTTAGTGCATAAAGTATGTGTGATGTTATGTTTATATTTATACGAGACTTACCTGAGTAGTATTGAGTTATTAGTATTAGGGTTAACTTCTTAAAAAGGCTATATTTAATATATTAACTAGTGTAAATAATTTGATATCATATATAACATACAACCAACAAGATCAATTTTCATATTATCGTATCTAAAATATCGATATGTTTTTACTTCCCTACGGTTAAGATAGCAAATTATAAAACGGAAATAAAGAAACATTAATATGAGTCTTAAGTAACGTTGGGACAGCGGTCTTTTGTCGATAACAGGTTAAGTAAATGCTACAAATGGACTTTAACGTCCATAAAAATAATTTCAATCGAAATCGTCTTATTGCTTTCCGAAAATTTAATCTTATTTTCACATTAAGTAAATTATCCTGTAATTTTATTGCTTTAAGAATCGAGGATGTTTTTGTTCACCCCTTTTGGATAAGTATGGACTTTTTTTTATTTAATACTGATATTATACAAAAACTGTACAGAATATGAAACGTGAAATATACGAAATACACGTCATTCTTAAATTATAAAATTAGAGATATCAATATTTATAATAAATATGTAGCTGATTATTGTCTGTACATGGGAAATACATTAAAATATCTTATAGTGGACGATTATTATTGTAATAGGTACAAAATAGTCTTTTTTTTCTATCTGTGCGTTTGTACGCGCTAATCTCAGAAAGGGCTTGTCAGATTTATATACAGTTTTCACTATTACATGTTAGCAGCCATCCTTTAGAATTTGGTGTATGTTTTATTTGAACCGGTTGATAAATAAAAAGTAATCTACGTCAATTTAAAATATGAACTTCGACAAAATTGCTACAAAGCTTTTTCTTTAATTGAAAATTATGTTTAGATGTTGTATTCAAAGTTATAATTTTACTACAACAAGAAAGTAATTAAATTAGTATATAAAATAAAGACTAAAAACTAGTCCACATTAGTAAATAAAATAGCAAAGTACTAATTCAAGCGGACGAAGCCGCGGGCCGATCGCTGTTTATTAATAATGATGACTTTATCTTAATAAGTAAATTTAATTTAAAATTAATTTAAAAAAAAATACATAAATTACATTAATTTTCAATCTAAACTGACTAAAGGCAGTAGTATTACAAATAGTTTGCGAAAACACTGTAAAGAAATCTGAAAAAGAAAATTGGTTAAGCGTGATAATGAAGTTTAACAGATACGGCTAGTTCTAATTCAAAAATATAATTTAGTGTGTATAGTCCCTTTAATAAGGAAGGCACTACCAATCACTTTTATCCTTTCAATGTATATCCTATTGTACTTCGTCATACTCAAGACTGTATGACATTAGAATGCGCAAGCGCAGCCAGTAAGTTTTAGTAAAGCATTAAATTGACGTTGTTTAAAAGGTGTAAATTGGAAGCAAAACAGGAAACATGCTCGCTTGAGCTAAATGCTAGTTTTTTACATATTTACGTACCAATCTTATGGAACTTGAGATTGTTATAATATTTTGTATACAATAAAAATGTTTAAAAATAAGAAAAACAATTTAAGAATTGACTTAACTCAAAAAATTACTTTTTTATATACATATATTTCGTCATGGAAGTCAAAATGGACTATGTTCTAAATTTAGATATTATCATGGCTTACAATATTATATACTGACTAGTAAAATGTTGCCAAGACGACCACATAAGGTTAGGCCTGTGAAAAAGATATCAGATCTCATGTAGAGGCAAGCTTCTGATTCTAAAAGGCCTAACTCTACCGACCCAAACTTCACAAATTCTACATATCAGTTTAAATGTAGAATTTGTGAAGTTTGTGTCGGCAGAGTTAGACCTTTTAGGCTTGGCTGTTTCGACACCTACTTTAGAAACTATTCTTCAGAAAATATTCACATCACCTGCACAACGCTATCGAAATGGCGAGATTCAGAAGCTTGGCTGTACATATTTTTACAGGCCTAATTTTATGTGTTCGTCTTGGCAATATTTTACATAAAATGTTATTGGTGGGATTCCTTTGTAATTCTTTTCTTTCGATTCTTTTACCACTTTGTTATTACTTTTGACCATTTCTTACTCGTCTCGCTCAGCATATGTCTACCTCCATTTAAAGGTCGTACATGTTTCATTTGTCTTTAAATTTAGTTTTGTTCTTTATTTCTATGAATCTTACTTTATTTGTTCTTTCGACACGCTTCTGTCAATTCCATATTTAACACCAATATTACAGTATTAATATAATATTTTTTCCTTAAGTATCAGGAAATCATTAGGGAAATATTTTCTATAATTAATTAGTAAAAACTGAACCCTATAGTAATTAACGATGTATTGGTTAAATTTATTTACAGCAAGTATTGTAATGGTTTTAAGTTATCTACGTAAACGTTTATAAATATAATAAATCATTAATCATGGAACTGGATCACACATTGTAATAAGACGTCACGTAACTCGTGTAAATATGACAGAATAGGTCTTCATAAGGGCGCTTAATGGAAATACACACGCAAACGATACATAATTTTATATGGAAAAGAAATAAAATCTGATAACAAGTAGATTTTACACACACTTTATAAATAAATATATTAAATACAAATATATCAAAGACTAAACTACATTATTAACTATAGCCAACCTGATTGCGTCAATATTTTAAAATGTACAAAACAGATTAAATAATATCTTTTTAGGCCAAAGGTTATTGAGATGACCGTTATGACCTTCAAGACAAAAAATGGTAGGTCTTAAACAGTTACTTCTGCTTATTCACAATTTGACACTAGCGGAAACCCGGGGAAACCAGGGTGAACGGAGCGCTAAGCGCTAATGGCTCTGCATACCTCTTTTATCTTGTCCACTGGCAATCCTTTGGCAGAAGATGTGACAAAAGAGGTGTGCCCGACCCGGAGTTTGACTCTTCATATATACGCAGGAATTATTGAGATTTTATGCTTCCTCCAGAATCATCGATACCGTGATCTCTAGGTCAGACCTACACTTTTATAATTTGATTACATAAATTCAGATGAACTTTTCGTTTTCCAAGTATATAAATGTGTACATATGTACATTTACAGTATAGGTAAAGTATTCGAAATAACTAGAAAAATAAATTAAATTTGTACAACCGGTTGCAAAGAACAAAAGCTATTAGCATTTAGTTTATTGTCGCTTCGCGTGTTTACCAACAGTTACAGGAATTAGTTACCGTAAGTACAATCAGTACACAACTAAACTGTTTAACGTTAATTAATACGTTATAATGATTATATTTTACTCACTCACTCACTCAGCTTCACGCTTTATCCCGCACATGGCAGGGCAAGCAGAGGGAACTTGGGTGCTAGTGTTAAGACACTCCGTTTCACTTCCGTTCCCCACTTTTTTAAACTTTTTATTTCTTTTTAAAATTATACTATTTTGGTGATTATGATTTCTTATAAATAAATAAATATAATATTTTTATGGAATATATTATATATTCCTAATTTTAAAATATTTTTTATTTTTTTGAAGATTTCAAACTATCTTGTTGGTTGGTGATAAATTCAAATTACAAAAAAAATCTTGAAGATGATGGTAAGAGATATGTAAATATATTTTTTAAGCTTAAAAAGATGTCAAATTTTAATACATATATCATACATATTTGAAGTAATTTAAATATAAAGATTTGTTTGCCCTGTAAGGGTTGGAAATATAATTCTACTTTTGATTTACTTACGTACCTACATACGTACATTACATCATGGTAGTGTTACATTTAAAACTTAAATTATATTTTAATTAATAGTAAATACTAATAATAGCAATTATGAAGTAGAAAAAATTAAATAAATATATTCATCAATTCCTTCTACGTGATTGTTTGACCGAAAAAAATAACATGGTATATTCTACAACGACAAACTTTGTTGTGCAGTTATATTTTTGGTTGGGTAACGGAATTCGAAGACGTTTTTGTCATCGAATATGTTGAGATAAATCGGGAATGATCCCACGAGTGTTACTCGAACCCACGATTATCGCGATTACAGTGAGCCATGTCTCATTGCGCCTCTGAGGTATCTTATATAACTTACTTAAATTCACGCTGCATCCCTGAGGTAGCCAGAGACAATGAAGCGCCAAACACTACGCTCAGTCAACCGAGGTCTCTTTCTTCGTCTCGTACCTCTTATATATAAAAATAATTAATATACACAATAATAATTGTTTTATGAAGCTAGTTTTTAAGGTTTATCCTGTTTGGTACCAGCAAGAGTTGTTCTTAATTCTTCATACATTTATGAATTGGATAAAATTAGGGAAACGGAATTTACATCACACAATGCGGTAAGTACGTAGAGATGACATTCCATTTGCGTCATTGACCTCTTCGTCAATGCACAGATTCGATATCCTTATTAAATTAAACAATTTTGTATATATTTGATATAATTTAAATTACATAAATAAAATAAAGTAAAAATAGTTGCCATCAGATAATGCGATGAAATATGGCACCCACCTCCCTCTGCCCTGCTATAGTTAGATTAGGCGTTAAGTTAAAAAAAAATCGTATCTGTCGTATACGATTACGTCACTTTATGTCGCAGTTGAATATTTTTAGTGTTTGTGCTTTCTAGCTTCATACTTTATCCATAGCCATATATATATCCATAGCGGGGTAGCCAGAGCCTGTCGTGGTGGAGGAAATGAAATATATATTTAATATTTTCAATTTAAATATTTAATGTTTCATTTCTTCGCTCTGGTAATAAGGCAAAAGAGCGGCGTTGAGTTCCGCGGAAATTTCCGCTCAAATTCGGCGGAAAGTGGGTAACGGAAGTGGAACGGAGTGTCTTAACACTAGGTTTCTGTGTTCCCTCGGCCTACCCCGCCTCGTGCGGGATACAGCGTGAAGCTGAGGGTAGCCAGAGTGAGTGAACGACAAGTGATACGATCTGTGCATACCCCTATCGCCTCGCCCATTGTCAATCAACCTCTTTGGAATTCCTCCTGGAAGCCTTTATGGTTTTTACTTGATTTTGCTATAGTATTGTAGATACTGTGTTCTTGAAGGCCAGACGAGGTCTTCTCCAATTTCTTAAATATATAACTTAACTTATAGAAAATGAAAGGTCTGTTGTGGCGTAGGGTCACAAGACTGACTGTAAGCGCGACAGGTCGTTGATTACCACTCGAAAACATAAAAAAATATATATATGCGAATAAAATATTTAATAATTTCACGTCTTCGTTCAAACAGGGCAAAGCATGGCGTTGAGTTCCGCCACTCAACACGCAATGCCTCAAATTCGGCGAAACGAGGGCAACAGAAGAGATTGTCTTAACACTAGGTTCCCAAGTTCCCAGGCAGAGGGATACAACGTGAAGCTTGTAGAAAATCAATGCACTATACTAATTTGTAACTATCTTGTAGGAGCAATAATCGCTGTAGATAGTTCTCTTATCTGTTTAAGATAAGGTAAACACTACTTTAATGGGTTAAAGACTTAATTAAGGCAAAACGTTATCAGTTCTAAAAAGTATGAAAATAATAGTGCTGTGTGCGATAACTGTTGCAATCATTAACGAACTTTGTAAAGGATATATATATATATATATATATATATATATATATATATATATATATATATATATATATATATATATATATATATATATATATATATATATATATATATATATATAATTAAAAAATATTTGCATTCACGTTATAGCTATCCGTAGGGACATCATGGGCAGAATGGCCACATGGATCTTGGGAAATAAAGTTAAGACACTCCGTTCTCTGTAGCCAATTTACAATTATGCATATATCAAATATTAGTTCCAATTGGGAACCGAACCCACAATTGTCCTTATTATATTCATATAAAATAATATTTGTAAGCGTAGCTAATATTATATATGATTATTTCCTACAATATGCATATTGTATGTCATACCACAAACGAAATAATTGAATTGAATTAAAAATAAATTTGCTACTACAATCTGATACATATTTTCATACTAAAGTACATCGGCGCCGTGGCTTAGTTGGTTAAAGCGCCTGTCTAGTAAACAGGAGATCGTGAGTTCGAATCTCGCCGGGGCCTATACTTTTTTACATTTTATTGAATACTATATATGTGCCATAATTTATTAAGTTTGTTTTTTGCTTTTTTAATTGTTTGTTTTCTTGGAAATTTTGTTTTTATTCTATTCTAAGTATATTTTTTATTCTATTCTAAGTTAATTAAAATAATAGATGTAGATATTATATGTGACATATTTATATTTTATCACAACACAGCGATGGCACCTTTTGTTGTTTATAATCAAAACGAGCTCTTACTTTAGACTGGCACTGTTACACAAGGTCGAACATTGGGTTTTTCCAGGCCATCCGCGTGTATCGAAAATTCTCTATAATACAGAATTCTCTATAATACGCAAATAATAAATCACGTTTCGATGCGCAAAGTATGACTTTAAGCCCGACCATTGTGGGATCAATTCCACTTGGCAAAGATGTATTTGTATTTTCTCGCAGTGGTAACAAGATAAAACGCGGAATTGAATCCAGCTAGACAGAATGCAATATCCCGATACTTTTGAACAATTAAAAAAATTTAATATAAGTTTTTTTATACGTAATATATAAAACTTGTAACCTTTGGTGATGCAAAAAGCGTCAAACCATTGTTAGTATATCTACACCTCAACAGACATTGATGTCACTCTAAGTCATTCCTTTTCACTTAAATATCTCGAGACATGTCGGGGCGCAGGAGCAGAAGCATATGACTATATCCGGAACAAGTTATTGGTTAGAAATATTTAATAATTTCATTTATTCACTCTGGTAACAAGACAAAGCCCGGCGTTGATGGCCGCTACTTATTTCACACTGCCTCAAATTCGGCAGAAACCGGAGAATGGATCGGAGGGTTTTCACACTAGGTTCCCAAGCCTTGTGCTGGTGGTTGATTGTTGTCACCATAATTATTTTTACATAAACCTAGCAATTTCCTGTTAATTCTTTATATTAATTATAATAATGTATATTAACACAAATTAAAATCGATAAGTATTGAAAGGGATCATCCTTTTCACTCAAACTTATAATATTTTAAAAATATGTTTATAAAATATACACGGAGCGACACTGTGCCTTACCGTGAACGCCTTCGGTACAAACCCATAACAATAACAAGGGCAATCAAAGTAATAAATGGCGGCCCAGAACGGATCGCTTTTTGTTCCCAATTATTTTTATTGGTGCTCTGTTAATTACGTTCTTTGGAGAAAGCCGTGCCAGTTCAAGGTGACTTCAGTAAATATTCTTTAAGCTTTAAATAAAATAATGTTAATGTTTTTGTGTTTTGCTGTCATTTTGTTGAGCAGAAAATTATAGTTGAGGCTAGTCGTTGCCAGATGTGGGTTCGATTCTCACTCGAGGAAATTATATATGTAATATTTTTATATTCTCGTAAATTGCTTTTTAATAAGCAATGCCTCCAGAATTTGGCGGAAGCTATCTTAATATGTGGCCAGATTTTCTTTGCCTATCCTGCTATGTGCAGGATACAGCGAGAAGCTAAAAAAAAGAAATTTACAAATTCTTTACATTCCGTGTGACAGACAATGATATGGGATGAGACAAAGCGAATTCACATATTATTAAATAAAATTTAATCGAACGTGTGTGTTCGGTGTGAGTGGGGAACGGAAGTGGAACAGAGTGTCTTAACACTAGGTTCCCGGGTTCCCCCTTAACTGCCCTGCCTCGTGAGGGATACAGCGTGAACCTAAAAAAAAATATTAATCGAGCACTATTTAAATAAAAGGGTGAAATTCCCTGTTAACGCATCCTCGTGTCGATTATGCCGTACGAACTTTTGCCACACAATTCTCTGAAGCTCGTGATTTTGTACGTGCCTTAATTTAATACAGCAGACGAGGAAAATTTTAAACATACTTTAGGTGTAAACTCTGAATATCTGAACATACTGTTAAATTTATGAAATAAAAGTATCTTAAATTAGTTAGTTTAAAAATATTCTTTACGATTACTGTTACTAATCTGTTATACTTATAGGATAAAATAAAAAAAGCAAAGAACGGTGTTTATACTGCAAAACAAAAGGTCACGACAGAAATCAAAATAAGCATCCACCATTAAATAAACGAAAGATAAAAACTATCAACAAGAATTCCATGAAATAAAGCAATTAGTGTAACCTAATTATAATTATCACGTATAAACGTAACAATTATTTTATCGTATTAAATTGTACATGGTCACTTAATAAAATTAGTTTCCTACAATCAAACTATTTCCAAAGCCTTCGTTAAGCTATCAACTTAATGGCATGAATTATGGTATATCATGGGTCTTCATGGTGAATTAATGTTTTGAATAATCAAATCTTTCTGTGATAGGCGCCACAGATGTATAAGATTCTTCAATTATTCCAATCAAATACTGATATTTTTTTAACTTCACGCTCTATCCTGAGGAAAGAGGAAACGTGAGAACAAAGTGTCAAGATACTCCGTTCCGTGCTTCGAATTCGGTGAAAAGTTTCGCCCAAATTGGTGCATTTTGTTTTGTGTTACAGAAATGCAAATATATTATATTTTAATTAAATATATTATTTACGATCACACGCTTGTGCAACTGTCTCACGACAAGCTCTAATATATTTTTTTTTTTATTTTATAGCTTCACGCTGTATCCCGCACGAGGCAGGGTAGGTAGAGGGAACCCGGGAACCTAGTGTTAAGACACTCCGTTCCACTTCCGTTCCCCACTTTCCGCCGAATTTGAGGCATTAAATATTTAAATTGAAAATATTAAATATTTCATTTCCTCGACTGGGGATCGAACCCAGAACCTGTCGGTTACAGTCACACTCTTGTGCCGCTGCGCCACGGCAGGCCTCAATAAGTTATTATATTACTAGTAGAGAAGCTAGTCATTATTTCGTACAACGCTTTTCTATATTTATAAGACGTGTCATAAGATGGCAATACCTTACGTTGCACTCAAATAGACTTGGGAGTCACTTTTCTATTTAAAGGCAATATTAGACTTCATAATCTATTAAAAAATGCTGGTTACATTTTGTACATAATTTCATCTACAATGACTTTAGAAACAAGTTCTTCGAAAAGGCTTAGTGCTTGACGATGTTGTTTTGTGAGTTAAAATTTGAACTATCTATTAAAGCTGCTTATGGTTAAAAGCCAACCAAATATGATTAAAACAGCCACAGAGAGGGACACTTGTTATTGTCTATATAGGGCCAATATTGAAAAATAAAGTATTTTCACTTTTACCCTAGAATATTCTGATAAGCGATGGGACCAAATCTGAACATACAGTTTATTTTAAACTATTTTTATAGAAGACGTTTTAATGAAACTAGACATTATTACAAAAGTTAAAATTGCTAACTTAATTGGTCAACTTTAATGTATATATCATTCATAAAATCTATATTTAGCTAAACTAGCTAGCAAACCCAAAAATGTACATATAATAACCTAACCTAACTTAACAAAACAATAAAAATCCAAAGATATATGTATATTAAAAATCATTCAAATATTTAACAAGAAAGTAATAATCCAAAATTTTATAACAAAACATCCTACAAAGCGAGGCCTTTCATCCAATTAGGGGACTAATGATATCTATAACAACTAGTTTATTACATTCGTTCTGTTATTGACATGTCTATTTTATTTCTAACGTTATAAGATTTAAAATGGTTCTCAACTTTAATTTTGGTTTCGAAAATAGAGCAGTAATATTTAATAGAGAAGAACATAGCTCTCATTAGAGAAAACAAATCAAAATAATTAGGCAATAAAACCGGCTGTAACCATTGTGATGTAATTTGCTAGATTATTACTGATTTGATTGTTACAAATTTGTTTATGGGTTTACGGGCGCGGCGTTCCCGTGTTTTTTATTTGATCCTACGTTATAATTTTGGATGTTCTGCGTATTTGGTTATATTGTTGAACCCTTTCTTTGATCGGAATCTACGTTTGTTAATGTAATTCAATAAAATAAATATTGCCAATCTCTATTGTATTGGTGTCAAGCATTTCTTTTATTATCAATTACAGTTGCTTCGAGGAAGTTGCTTGGCGTACAGTAAAAAACGAATGCATATAAAGGCGAAGTTTCTAAGTTCGATTATTATTCGGAAACATTATTTATTTTCTTAACATTGGTAAAAAGACATTTCGCGGCGTGGAGTTGTGCCATTCTATATGAAATGTCTCAAAAATTAAGAAAACGGAGCGGCAAACGCTGACATCAACTTCTTCATACATTGCCTCCGGAGGACATCATAATTTATATGTTACCTTCCTTTGGTAACGTAGATACTGTAATTACGAAGGTCACCCGGAGTAATTCTTTTTTGCTATTCTTCAATTACGTATTCGCCCGCGGTGCACAAACCACCTGAACACGATCGGCTTTATTCTCACCGTGACATCCACGCTAGTAGGTACCTAATATTTTGTGAATAAATAAAAATAAAATTGGCTCCTGATATCCTGATCTTATAGCCACCTCTCGCCTGCCTCTCAGCAAAAGTTTAGGAATTAATTATTAGAGGCAATTATGGCCTATTTAGCTGTGAATCCGCGAAGCTTGTAGATTTAATCACCACTTAGAGAAATGAATCTTTATCTTTTCAACGTGCCGTTAACTATAACTACACTGATTCCACCCCTTAAGATATACCTTATATTTCGACCGGGGGTGAAAGACTAGAACAGTCTTGACACCTGCCTTGCTATGTGCGGTAAACGATATGCAGCTGAACATAGATAATGATAAGAATATTTTACTCTATTAATCATTAACTTTTTGCCTTTATGTGGATATATCTCAGAAGTTCATATAATAAAAGGCAATTTATTAAGGATATTGTAATATTGATATTATACAATATTTAATTATAACGACGATATTACAGTGCTAGGTTTGGATGGCGACTGGCGACAGAAATATATAATAATTTATTTATTAATATATAATCATATCCGATATCGATTCGTTACTAGGTGCCAAATATGGACAGTGATTTTTGCTTACATTAATAAGATAATCATAATACAATTAGTAGGCACAACTTTTATTAAGAGTATTAAACAAAGTCATCCTTAACTGCGTTATATTATTTACACATTCTTATACTTTGTGGATTTTTCTAACAATATTTTTTGTGAGAAAATGCATAAAGTAAAACATGTTTATATATATATGAAACTAGGTTATATTAAAGTTTGATTATTACTTAAATAATAATTTATATAAGTATGGATATTTAAGAATATTTTTATTATATTAATGTGAAAGGGGGCCGGTCCGCCCTCATCGCCGCCCATCCGCCCACCGCCTTTAGCGATCGATTTTATTGATTCACAAGTACACACGCGGTCTTAACTGATTTAATTAAGTCAAGTAAAGATTTTAAACAAAGTATAAATATTTTTTTTTTGGCTTTTTTTCTGTAAATTCACCAGAGCTTGTAAAGCTTTAGTTTTCTGAGTTGTCTCCATTATAGCTTTAAACCTATGAACCTTTACTCATAAAACAGTCTTAAATAATAATAACAAATTAAATATTTTTTTATATTGTATGTTTAATATAGGTTTATAAGTATTAAATACTAAGTTTAAAAACGTATAAAAATTTGAACGAAGCAGGATTTGAACCCGAACCTTTTGTAAACCATCCAAAAACTAATCAATTCGTACTTACCAAGCTACATCGAAATTCTTATACGCTTGTTTCAGCTTATTTATGCTGTTAATATCGCGGGTTCAATTTATTCTTTGTTCAAATTTTTATACGTTATAAAAGTTTGGATTTTTCTTTCCTAGGTGTAGAATAACACTTTAAAAATAGTAAAAGTATTAAATAGTTAAATATATTAAAATTTAGAAATGAGCTTATTTCTAGCTATTTCATAATATTTCAATAAAGATTTGCAAGAGGTCGCACCACGATGACCTCTTAGTGGCACAATATTTGGCAGTAAATATAATGTTGTGGGTTCAGTTTAAACACAAACCATTGACGTCTGAAAAGACGAAGAGATAAAATGAAGAACAGAGCTTCATTTTATCTCTTCGTCTTTTCACTTCGCTTTTTCACACAAAAATAATTATTACAAATTTGTCAAGCATTCTCTTTGTATCTGTACATAAGTGCCACGCTCATATCCCAGATTGGTGACGTAATGAGCGTCTTATTAAACAATTATTAGCCGCTGATGACCCGCTGTGAGCACGATTACATCCTCGTTTCACTTAACATTTAAAACACGTATATCATAGACAGATAGATGTACGGGGTTGAGTGTTGATGTCTTTGATGATGGCAAATTTATCGAATTACTTTAAAAAGAAGAGTTGTATTTAAAAAATCTATTTAGATTAAACTATGGTTTTACTTAGTAAGGAATCTCATTTTGTTTATCAGATAGAATTAATATAATATGTCACTCAATTCTTTGCTATACATTAGATAAAATACTTATTTAGGAAACGTATAAAAAAATTACGTAAAGGGATTTCTACCCGCACATTGGAAACCGTCCAAACGCTCTGACCATTACGACATACGTTCTCATCAAGCTACGTCAAAATTCTTAAACGGTTGTTACAACCCATTTATGTTGTTAGCTTGTTACCTCTGTATGGAGATTTTTACTAATTTCCGCTACCTGAAGATAATCCCTGAGGATAATCGTTTAGCAAGAGAGAATACTATTTATTTAATGTTTTTACTTATCTTACAGTGTTAATCCACACTTAGGAAAGAAAAATACTTATTTAAAAAACGTATACAAGCTCAATTGAGCGCAGCGGGATTCGAACTCGCGCATCTAGAAACCGTGAAATTCAACGATTTCTGAACTTGATGCTCAAGCGTCGATTAGATATAATAATTCATATGTGATTTTTTTCAACTAAACAAAACAAAATTTGTCTTACATTATATTTAAAGAATAAGTATATAAGTAATATTATCGGTTCGAATATAAAATATAAAATAGAATCACTAGAATAAAATTTTACAATATGTTATTTGTTATGGTTAGTATGATTTTTCAAATAACAATGCTTTGGCGACGTTGCTGATTTCTTTCATTATTACGCCAAAGGTTAAACTAAGATCTCTGCACGTGTTCGTTTTATATATAAAAAGGTGTACTTTAAAAATGATTTCGCTCTGATTAAGATGAAAGTATGGCGTTACAGATGAACGATTAACACGCGCCCTAAATTCTACAGAAAGTGAAGAATTTTCAACACCCAATTCGCTGAATAGTACAAACAAGTATTCCAACAATTGTAAAAGTAATAACAAAGATGTAAAAAATGTACCTGTTCACAAATGCAATGGGTATAAGAAAGAATAAGGGAAATGTGATTGTAGCAGTGGCACAATAGTGGGACTGTAAACACGATAGGTCGTGAGTTCCCACTCGAGGGAATGATATATTTAATATATTTAAATAAATATTGGAACGAAGTTCCTTATCGCGCTTTATGAAAAAGGGCTGGACGGAAAAAAATCTCACGAAAAGTTATAACGACACTTTTTGCTATAGTAAGCTATTGTAAGCTGTGTGGCGTGCGCATGTTTCTCTGTCTGTCTCTCTGTCTCTCTCTCTCTCTCTCTCTCTCTCTCTCTCTCATAGAAAGCACGCCATATATTTTCATTTATATTTCGCATTGAACATTGTGGTGTCGCGACGATTATTTTTTTTTTGAGTATAGACAGGTTTTTTGTACATAATAAATAATAATAATAAAAAAAATATTATTATAGCTTAAAAAAATAAATTTTATTACAATTCCTTCACTAATGAATCGTAAGGAACTTCGTTCCATCCGGGTGTCTCTTGATATCTCTCATTATTATTGTATGTCTTTATTTCTTCGTTCTGGTAATTAGGTATAGTGCGGCGTTGATGTCTGTCACTCAACGGAACAGAGTATCTTGAGCTTTCTCTGCTTACCCTGTCCTTATACAGTGTGAAACAGAAAAATATATTTAAGCGCTAATTAACTCTCCGAGATCTGTGTGTATAATTGAAAAAAATAATTGTGATAGTATAAATATTAAATAATAAATTATATTTGGTATAATATAACATATTGTAACTACTTTGAAATAAAAGTATTTATCAGGGTTTCATCTATGATCTTATATTAAGGTGTTAGTAAAATATTATCAAGAAAATTTAAGTAGTTAACCCTATAAAAGAGACCCACCAACCTTTATCAGAGAGTAAAAATTATATGATTTTTTTAACGACTTCTCTCTCTATCCCTTATATGGCAAGGTAGGCAAAGGGAATTCCCAAGTTCCCTCAGTCTAGGGCACTCTATTCCGCTTCTCACTTTACGCCGAATTTGAGGCATTGCGTGTTGAGTGGCGGAACTTAACGCTGCGCTTTGCGCAAGTTTAAGTTGCTATATGACATTTGAAAATATTAAATATTTCATTTCTTCGAGTAGGGATCGAACCTGTCGCGTTTAGTCTCACGTTTGTGCACCCTGCCATATAACATTGATATTTTTATTTCAATAAATCGAGTACACAAGTTCATTATTTTTTAAGCCAATTAATTATATACGGCTGTATAACTAACTGTACGGCTGTAGTGTGAAATTTAAAATAATTTAACGACATTAGCAGAAAACTTATTGTAATAAGCCTGATCGCAGAATGAAGCCCGCGTCAAGAATATTTCAAAGAAATAATTTCGAGCTGGCTAACACTATAACTCTTTAAAATGGCACGTCTTACCTTCTTTAGGGCTGTCTACTTAAAATAATTATCAAATTAGTCAATTTTTAAAAATAACATTCATGAAAATTCAAAATAATTATTAAATAGATACAATTAAAATGATTGCAGTTAATTAGGCATAGATATTTACGATGGTGCCGTGTGTTTTATACATTACAATATGTCATTGATTACGGGTTCGAGTAACCTCAACTAGTTATTATTAGACACCTTAAGTATATATTATTAGACAACTTAAGTAATTGAGAATTCACTAAGCATTTTTTATAATGTTAAGCTCAGAATTTTACTATTAATCGAAATAAATAAAAGACATTCTGTAGACCCTGTTAAAGTAAAGTTCAAAAAGGACCCAGGCGTCCGAACAGCCGCCATTTGTATTGAAATTTAACCACAATATATTACGTTTGTTTGTTAAGTTAATTGCTAAATGGAGTTCGTTGTAGCGGGCATATTTTATTATATCGGCGCTTGCGAGTCGAATAAATTCTTTGATTGTGAAAGATGCGTCTGCATTTCGAGTATCCACAGCCCTCGGCATTGTAGGCCTTTAGTTAATTCTTTCCATTACACATACAAATTATTTAAATTTCTATATAAGCACATATTTCTATCTATTCTGAATTATTATGACAGTAGCTTGAGGCTAGAACTGATCTAAAGTTAAACAATAAATAGGTTTTGATAATTACGCTTTATATATTGTTGTTAAATGAATTTGTTTGTTTATCGCATAGTGAAGTGGTGGCTTTATAAAGTTAAGCTGTGGGCTGTTTTCTATTTGCTTGTGTATGTTGGTCTTTGGTTGTTGTTACAATCTGACAATTCATTGTAATTAGATTCATAAAAAAAGAAGAAATAGTTTTTGGGTACCAAATTTAATAATCAATATCAAATAACTTAATTGCCATTTTTCTAAACAAAATCATTGTTGACATCGTCGTACGCAATCTTATATTAAAAGTATTCATTTAAGTAGTCAGTTTGAACGTTTATCTTTTCTAAGCCTAAGGTTGATTTCAAGTAATTTTAACTTCTCTTAGACCTAAAAAGTTGTCTTTAGCTTAGTTGGGTTTGTATGAATGCAATTGGACTAACATTTTTTTGAGCATCACGCTGTTCCCTGTGGCATTGTGTGTTGAGTGGCGGAAGTCAACACTGTGCTTTGCCTCAGTACCAAAACGAGGAAAATGAATATATTAAATATTCCATAGTTATATTTGAGTGATAATGAAATTCAAAAACCACGGATGTGCCCCTGCACAACGACTGGTCTCAAATGAAACGTTTTTGCTAATATTTGTCCGTTTCAGTCAAAAATTGCAAGATTAACGAAGAACTATATATGATATATAAGTAAAAAGTATATAATTATATACTATATACTTACATATTATTTACATAGAAAAAAACACTCGTTTTAGTTATGACTTCATAATATTTCTACAGATATTTTTCCATATGCAAGGTGGTGGTTGGTTGGTTGGTGGGTATAAAATAAAGCAAAAAAAGAAATATAAATAATGATTATTTAGAAATATTAAGTCACAAATGTTTATCATTTATGATAACATTGGTTTTATCGTGTGAGGATGTGTGTTCAAGTGTGTAGATGGTTATCACACAATAATTAGATATGTAAAAATGTTGATACATATAAGAAAGTGTGATCATATACAGTCTGTTTTCACATGTGTGGAAATATAATCACATACTCTACTCTACTACGGCAGGGTAGGCAGAGGGAACTTGGGAACCTAGTGTTAAGACACTCCGTTCCCCACTTTCCGCAATTCTTTTCTGAATTTTGAGGCTAAGCGTGTTGAGTGGCAGAACTCAACGCCGCATTTTGCCTTGTACCAGAGCGAAAATGAAAACATAAAATATTTAAAATATGAAATATTTCATTTCCTCGAGAGGGGATCGAACCCACAACCCATCGGATACAGTCACACGTTTGTGCCTCTACGCCACGACAGGCCTTACAGTACGTGATCATATATACACACATGTGAAAACCAACCACATACTATGTGGTTCTTTATTTTTTTTTTTTTTTTCCCCAGTTCTTTTTAATCAAAATATGTTTTCATTGTGATGAAAAAAAATTAAGAATGCATTTATAAAGATCAGTTGTAGGTGCTCTGTATGATGTCTTAATTTGAAGATTTATTTTACTCTTTCTGAAAGATATATTTCCCACTATAACCATTAATTAAGTTAACTTTGTTTGATGTTTCGACTTCTCTGCCTTTAGAGGTAGTTGATGTTGAGTGTACTTTGACAAATAAACTACATTAAGAATAAACTTAATAAATATCAAAACGCATATGTATTTAGAAAAAATTGACGGGATTTCCATTTGTCCGAGCTAATTTTTGGAACCGGTGAACTAATTTTAATGGGCTGTTCTATACACGGACAGACTCTAGCGGTATTTACGTGTGAAAATCGCAAATACCTCGTGCAAATACTAATCGTTCATAGGTGGATATGAAATAATTAAAAATACCATTACTAACTACGACATATATTAAAAGTATTATTTTATGTTTATGCACGCTGTATCCCGCACAGAGCAGGTAAGGCAGAGGGAACTTAGGAACCTAGTGTAAAAATCATAAAATTTAGAATGTAGTAAAATAAATAAAATAAAAATTAATGGACGATAAATGTTTCGCTCGCTAGTATTGCCCCTCTGCTCTACCTAATAAGATTGACAACTATAAGCGTAAAGGCTGTGGGTTCGATCACGGGAAAATGTATTATTTTTCCCCCAAAGTAAGACAAATTGAATTACGCTACTATTAATACGTCATATCCTAAATTCAATATGTAGAAAAATAGAAATGCCCCGCAGAGTTTCTTACGCCAGTTCCTCTCAGGTATGTAGCAATTACTTTAATGAACCGGTGGAAAATTGTTAGATGTACAAAAAATAAGGCTTGTAACTACTTAAATTAAATATTTTAATTAGAATTCAAGCGGTCATAGGATAGTCTTAATTCTAAATCTTATACAAATTTTATAAAATAAAATTAATCAGAAAAATCTATGTACCTAAAGATTTTAATATTTAGTATAAATAAAACAGAATATGATACAATAGAAAAAAAGAATTAAACAAACCAACTTCCTATTCACATAAAACATTTACAAATAGTAGAACTGATCGCCTCAGGGTCTTCTTTAATTACTCTCTTAGACGGATACAGGTTCTAATTTGCATAAAAGACCAATATTTTATCTGTATAAGAAAATTAACCTCTTACCTTATTTTGAATTAGTTAAACGAAAGCATATGTTTAACATTAGTGTATTGTATTCTATTAGCTGAACTTTTTAACTATTTTATTGAAATAACTAAATAGTATAAATATATACCTACTTTTATATACTTATAATTATTTCAATTTCAAATGAGTTTATAGTTACTTGCTTTACGCTTTGTATGTACATTTGAATCCTTGTGTTGGGACGCTCCGTTCCTCAGATATCATTCTTTACAAATCCTAAGTGTTGATGGCATAACTTAACGCCGCCACTATGTACATTACAGAGAGATCCGATACATTAGAAGGTTTAAAACTCTATTTCTTGTCCTATTTTGTTCGACTACCTTACTATCTAATCTATTTAAATAAGGGCAAATATTTAAAAGATAAGATAGTATCATGCCGGCTTTTACACAAAAAAGCATTTTTATTTATTTATTTGTATAAATTATACTTATATTAAATCAGTACATTTAGCAAACCTTATTTACGATATATAGTTTTTTTTGTTCCACTACATCTCATTTGCATATAATCTAGGAGTGCAACACACATTTACTAACCACACATTCACTGCCAGCTCACTCGAGAATTGGTTATCATGATATAGTTGTTAACCTGCACTAGTAATAGTGCCATAGAAAATTAAAATAGCTAATTTTATATAGATAAACAAAATTAGCGACGTAAATGTAATCTTAAAAAAATGACATTACTCCTTAGCAAATATATTGTATAATATCAAAGCGGACTTTTGTAAATAATCTTTTTTCTTAGATTTACGATGTATCCCACTCATAACATATTAGCAACATGGGAACCGAATGCTAACATACCATTATACATTTTCTGTCAAATTTCAAAAACTTTGCGTGATGATTGGCTGAACTTAACTTCAAAAAAGCTTTTGCCACTCTACCAAAGTGAGAAAATGAAAATAAATAACCGCTTACAATCACACACATGTGACTGTGCGCCGCCTCGCGAGGTAAACTTTTTAGGGAAATATAGTAAAAATTGATTATTACGTTTAAATTTTTAAATAATTTTGTACTATACGATACAAGACCTATAAATTCTACACATAAATAAATTTTAAATACTATTCATGAGGTCTATCGTGGCGCAGCGGCACAAGCGTGTGACCGTAAGCAACGGGTTGTGGGTTCGATCCCCACCCGAGGAAATGAAATATTTAATATATTCAAATTAAATATTTAACGTTTTTATTTATTTTCTCTGGTAACTCAAATTCGGCTGAAAGTTGAGGTTGAAACGGAGTGTCTTAAAACTGAGTTCCTGAATTTTCTCTGCCTACCCTGCCATGTGCAGGATACAGCGTGAAGCTGTACCATTGAATACACGTTTTATAGTATAAACTTTTATAACGTTTTATAGTATTAAGCGTTAACTTTACATAAACTCTACAAATTTTATTAATTAATTATAGATATAAATATATACTAAAAAAAACTGTACGTACACATATGTATATACTCGACATTTTAAAATTTTGATTAAAGGTTCAATGTCAATACATTATACGGCCAGTTCACCGGTTAATTTCGAGAGAAAACGTAATTGGATGAGCCCGAGGCTTATTCATGAGGCCATATATCAGGCGGGAAAACAAACAGACGACCGATGCGAAACGTTGAATACCCTTATACTGTTGTCTTTATATTGAAACGGATAATGCTTGACTTGAACAAATTCATTATACTGTAGATCTGTAGACGATAATATAAAAAAACTACAGAAAATAGTTAAAAATCAGTCCCAGGACTATTTAATTTTAACAAAATAGAGGCAAGGAGGGCACTGAGTTCCACCACTCAACATGCTATGCAAAATGTAAAGTTCGGCGGAAAGTGAGGAACGAAATGGAGTGTCGCAACACTGGGTTCCCAAGTTTCCTTCGCCTATCCCAGGGGTCGGCAACCTTTTGAGTCAAAAGAGCCAAAAGTTACAATTTACAACATTTTTAAGTTTTTGAAGAGCCACAAAATGTTTTTATGCCTACAATAAATAAGTAATGTAGTCCTACTCTCACTGACATCGACTTACTGCGCAGGACTTTGCTTTCACTCTCTCTTCCTTCCACTCTCTATATCCGATGGGACGGTTAGCCGACACGACCGGTGAGAGATCAGGCGCAGGTCCGACGGCTTAACGAGCCCCACGATGCACGGAATCAACTACTTTCAGTCAATCATTCTTCTTTTGCGTGTGGTAGAGTCACGTTGCCAGTAATGGCAACACGCATGGGCAGACTCGACCGGATTATTACCACCCCTGGCATTTAAGACCGGCGTTAAGTAGTGGCTTTGGCCACTGCGTTTCGCATCAGGTAATGCCGGGCCCCGGTGCCCTTCCACCTTAAAGGACGGCAGTAACTCCTCCGAGTACCCCCTCGGGAGTTACTCGGGGCCGTGGGCGACGGTGATCACTTACCATTAGGTGACCCGTACGCTCGTTTGCCGTCTTTTCCATAAAAAAAAATCTTGGTGATTCAATCACAAGGTTCTTATTTATTTTTAATTATATTCATGGAAGAGTACGCTTGCTCGCAAGAATATGTCGATTCAAAGATAGTCAGCACTCCAAAAGCCAACTTCTTCACCTCACTGTAGCAATCTGGACGACTATTCCATGCGTCGAATATAAGACTCTCAACTCGCGCCATTTCTTTTAAAGCTATGCACTTTTGTTGCGTTATGTACATACATTTCTGGACCTCCAGCTCTTTCAACTTGCTTTTTAGCTCTGCAAATTTATCACTCCACAAAGATTTACTTTTTAAATCGATTGAGTGCATTTCTAGACATCCAGTATCAAATCCAAATGGCTCAATACGGATTTCTTTACTATTTATGCTGAGATGATTTACTATGAATGCTAGAGTGGTTTTCTTGGTTTTGAAATGCTGAAATCTATAAGAAAATTCATCTATAATTTTTTTATGACTATGCTGAAGCAATTCGTGTCCACAGATGATATGTGGTTGAGAGATAGAAGTGGTGCCGAATCTTTGTTAATCGATTCAGAAAGTTTTAAAATGTTTTTTTTTTTATAAAATAAATAATATTTGTGTTCGGAACTAAAGGGCCGCAGCTTCCCAGTCAAAGAGCCGCATGTGGCTCGCGAGCCGCAGGTTGCCGACCCTTCGCCTATCCTATAAGTGCTGGATACAGCGTGAAATTGAATAAAATAACTTCAACTATATTAACATACCATCTCAGTTTGATTAATATCGATTAACGAATATTGTACCCATTGAAACTAAAAATTAAATCAAGTAAATGAATTAGGTTACCTATAGCATAATTATTCTTAAATTTCTTCGTTATTGTTAACCATATGCATCAAGTTACATAAATATTTATGCCCATATAGAGGCATATTTCACATTATTAAAGTGTTCAAAGCAGCTGATCAGTAAATAAAATTATCATTTATAAGTTGTATATTTATTAACATGATTATATTGAAATCATCCAGCAGCGACAAGTAGAATGGAAATAGAATTTAAATAGAATCGTAGTTAAATGTCGCGGCCCACGTATGGTATGGAAACTGTGACAATGACAGTGCGCGAGCGACGCGGCGTCACGCTGCGAGAGTGTGCCGATCGGGGAAGTTACGATTAATTGTAGGGTGACTATGAAATTATGTCGTTTTTTTCTTCATTTGATTTAGATTAAGGCTAAAGTGATAGGTAGTTAAAATTATTTATTGCGTACACAAAATAAAATCAACAAAATAATCGAATAAACATTTGCAGGAATGTAAACTTAGGATGTCACCTTTTTATTATTAGTATTACAAGGAACAGGAAGTGGTGTTAAGTGATTTAATTTATCATTTCGTTGTCAAATTTTAGAGACGCTGCATGCAGTATTTTGCGAATCGAAGGAAAACTTACGCACTTAGCAAATCTACAAATATTTAATTTTTTTCATTATTTACCTCAAGAATTATATAATTCGGCAACTAAAATTAACATACTACATGTTAATACAAGTCGATATAAGTGGCGGACTTTAACGACGCGCTTTGCTCCGTTATCAGAGCGACGAAATGAAAATATTAAATACAGATATTATTAGTGACATGCTTGTGATCTTGTACCTGACCAACTTCATATTAGATTTTCTATTGTTAAAATAAGATCAAAATCAAATCTAAGTACAAGAATTTTGTGTATTTGTTAATTATGAATATCAAAAAATAATATCTAGAATTATATTTTCGCTATTTGAAAAAATATTACTTTAAAATGATTGCCTACTCTAAATCTATATCAAATTGCCCTATATATCCTTCAAACGATGTTCAATATGGTAACTGCAATATAATTTTCCATAATACATATAAATGTCACTAGTCATGTCGTTTTATCTGTTACAGATCTATTGAATAAGCAATAGTAGAGAGCGTTCCACAGCTATAATATTATTTAACAAATTTATAACTCGTATAATTTCTGCATACAATACACCCATACAGTTGGCGAGCAATAAACTTTTAGATGGATTAAACGATCATCCTTGTTAAAGTAGGACTTGCGATTTAAATTCTTAGTCATACTCGATATATTCCGTCTAAACAAAATTACCTTTTCAATTTAATTTCTTCAGGAAATATAAAGTACCTACGTATATAACACTCTTACACCTTTTCTTATGGTTTCTCAGTATTCAATGAGGTTTTGTTTAAAGATATCGTAAGCTTATATGTAGTAATATACCTACATCTACGCTGACGTTATCTTTAACAACTCACAAATATAGCCGTAGTTTAGATAAGCATAACAAATTATAGGCATTCTCACTTCGTTTCCGACACATAATTAAAAGAAAACGGGCTCATTAGGCTGAAATAATTACTATGCCCCATAAAATTTACCGCCCTCACTTTAAAATCAACCCCATTTAGAAATAAGCAATTTTCCGCTCGATTTACCGAAATACTTATACCTATCCAATATAGTCACGTCACGGCGGAACAAAAAACGACAAACTAAACCAGCCGACTCAGAATCTCATTGTGTTTAATTAATTACTTGTAAACAAGGCCGATGATTTTCGAAAAGCAAATAGTATTAGAAAGCCGATGGGACTAACAATGGTCGATGCTACGCTTTTTTCTATTTTGGTTATTGTGAATGAACTTATTGTTTACACGTTTCCTTTATAGGTTTTTGATGAAGTGAATCACTGGGAAAATCATGTGCGAAGGAAAATATATGAGCGTCTGATATTATTCATTTAAATATTAATAACATTTAAATATTTATAATTTTCAGAAAACAATTAATTTATGTATTTTGTGTCTTTTTTTTTTAGTTTGTTATGTTCTATATATTAATAATGTTTTACTCTGAATAACTTTGTTTTTTTATCTTGTTATTTACCCTTACTAGGAATTATTCATAACAAACCAAATTGATCAGTTTAACAGTTTAAAAGTTTTGTTATTCATGACTGTACATTACCTATACATCTTCAAGCTATTTTCATTTCTTCGCACTGGTAACAAGGCAAAGCGCGATGTGTTTTACTAAGGAACAAGTAGTCTCTCAAATTCGACGGAAAGTAAAGAACGGAACGAAGTAGGTTCCTAAATTCCTTTTGTCTTCCCTGACAGATGCAGGATAAACGTAAAGCTATGAATAAAAAAAAGTGAATACCAGGTTAAATCTAAGCGTAAAGCTATGAATAAAAAAAGTGAATACCAGGTTAAATTACAGTAAGAAATGTGACTCGAGTATCTTTTAAACAAATAATAAAATTGAGTATTAGGAGAGATACTGTGTTTTATGCGTAGTAAACTGTAATACCCCCCAGTTACAGTTTGTCCGCATACTACTATCCATATAAGAATACCGAGGCCATATTTTTTTTTATATTAATCAATTTAACTACTGTATCCAAGTATTTAAAAAAAAAACAAGAGGCGCCATACATAATTGTTTTAGCTAGGGGCGTGTCATGCAAGTTGCTAGTCAGCGGCCAACGATTACACGTGCCCCGCCTAAACTATATAACATAATATGGGATTACTGGCAGAATTTTAATAAATAGCTTTTTTCATATAATAATGTAAAGTTTGAAAGCTTCCGTTCTACGTTGTTTATGAGTTAAGAGGGTTTGATAGGTTTATATTTTATTATTATTTTTCTTATATTTCATTATTGGAAGATTGTTTCAGTTCTGTTAAGTATTTTAGTGATATATAGTAATAATTTTTGTACCTTAGATTATCCAAATTAAATTATAGCATATTTACACCTTGTAGAGGTATATACATGTTAGACGGTTAAATTTAAAAGCACTCTTGATCTATGGGAGAATTAGTCCACTGGAAAATAATCAGTGTGCTGGCTATCATCGTTTACTTTAATGTTTTACGGAATGCCGATTCTCATACCTTACGACATAATAGCTTAGGAATATTTATATAAGGGTTATACCTAAGGGTTTTGGAAAATAAAAAAAAAAAAAACAAATGTCGAAAATGTATAAGTATACTTTTAATTTGTATCTACATATAAACACGTGAATATTACGATATTGCTACATCATACTTAGATCTAAGAGACCAGTGCAGTACACAAAATTTACTATTTTACAAAAAAAAAAACCTTCAACCATAGTCTTTGGCACAGTATCTTTGAAAGCAAAGACTCGATTCTACTTTCAGTTCTTTTTCCTACCTACTTTATACACACGTACCATTACAATATAGACAAACAAACCATTTAAATATAATTAATAAAGTAGAGATTTCCTATAATAATTTTGAAATCAAATTTAAATTGCACATAAAGTAGAAAATAAAAAAAAATACTAAAAATAAATTTTGTGCCAAATTTTTAAGACATTATCTTTATATATGTTCTATGTAATAATATCATTTTAAATAATTAAAAAAATGTAACAAAATTGATCCGTTATTTAAAGTACAGATTCAAAAGATAAGTTATATATTCTGTGGTAACGATTATACGATTACAAATCATTGATGATAAGTACAAAATAAAACATCATTGTGATGATAAATCATTATTTAAACGTAAAACTAACTTAAAAGCACTTTTTTCATCCTATAAAATAAAACAATCACAAAATTGACACAAATCACATTTAAATATATATTACAATTACTGTGAAGGCATTGGAGATTATGAATGTTAAACTTTTACACTTTTTAAAAGCTTTTGACTAACTGACTGACTTTTGACTTGTAATGTTACATTCTAGAAACAAATTATTGATTTTTTACTACAAAAACAACACGTTTTGTAATAAAGAAAGTAATTATAATAAAGAAAGATCTGTTAAATATATAATTCATTCATAAGCTCTCATGCCTAGTTTTAAGATAAATTAACTACATTTAAAATGACGAGAATAAAAATTATCCTAATCTATACCAATGAGTATTAATATTATCAAAAATCGACCAAATCGGTGGTAATTGCAAAAGAATTGAAAACGTGATAATATATAATATTTAAAAAGTCAAATTCAAATGTCAATAACATAGACAAAAATAATTAAATTAAGTATCTAAGCCAAATTTGAATAATTGCACACGATATAAGATCAGAATGAATAAATAATATATACCATTATTATATATAAAAGCTTTCAAAAAACGATACACATATATGTATATAAGATACACAATAAAGTCATAAATCTTGAAACGTCAATTCGATAAAATATCGATATTTATATTACCTAATATCATGTAGAATAGTGACGCTGTAAAGACCATCCCAGGTCAACAGCAGTTGAGTCACTCAGAAAAAACATGTTGAGTATAGTTTGTAAGAAAATCTTCTTGTCTTATTTTCTCTTCATTTCAATATGCCTGACCTAATAAAGTATTGTTTAAAAGGCTTTATTATCTAACTTACTTCATTCTGGCTATTTCCGAATTCCATATTATTATTGACTTTAATTAAACACTGTTTTCTTTTATTTATTTTAACGTGTCATACGTTCATCGAATTGCTCATTAAATTTAACGCTCTCAAAATATAAAATAAAAAAAAATGGTTTAATAGTCCAAGTACATTTATATCCGAAATTATACTAAAAAGAGTAAAAATCATAAATCACAATATTTAATTGAACATAAATGTAGATCATGAAAGAAGTGATACTTAATATCTTTGTAAAATTCTAATCACAATTACGCATGGAAGGACATATTGTTTAAAAAATTTATAAAATACATTAAACGAGATGGCACTATAATTTGTTCCATATTAGAAGCACTTTGTGTGTCAGTCTCAACTTTCCTATTCCATTTATCTATAAAGTTGTCCTGTAACTTTTAACCTTATTCATATACTAGGGTAGGAAAAATATATTTATGTGAATCGTTTATATTTGACGTTTGGAAACTGTGTTATCGCTCTAGCCCAATTCGTACGTTCTTATCCTGCTTACGTCACAATTCTCCTAAATTTGTTTCCAACACGTTGTACTAACCAATAATAGTTAATTTATAAGCAAAGTCTTAAATTTTGCATTGCTTCAAGAACATAATTGAAAAATGGCACATTTTTTTTTAATTAATACTGTATTTTGGTTATATAATGATAGCTTTAATTAGTTCTTAGTAAAACGATACTTGTAATATGGTAGTTATCATAATTAGTTAAAGAAATTACTATAGTTTCTTATACTTATTTCCATGAATCAATTTTCAGGTTCCAATTTTATTAAAGAGTACCTGACGAAATGAAACTTTCCTTGACAGAAGTCAAAAAAAAAAAAATATTTGAATATATTGAATTACACGTTTTTCGATATCTAGAATCAACTGTAAGAGTCAATTTAATTACTAATATTAATAATTCTACAATTTAATTATCAATTCAAGCGTGGCAATTGTGCGTTTAATTTCTACAAATTTTGTCTACGTCATTACAAAAGTGCAGAGTCGGATTAAGCCTTTCAGACTACATAGAAAAGTCATTATTTTGTTTTAAAATAAAAAAAAAAAAAAAAATTTTACACAGAGAATTAAAAAATATATATTGTACAGATCATCTCAATTTGTTTAAATTAATTAAAATTAATACGTTAAATTTATAAGGAAATAATCAGATATACTATCGTGTAGAGGCAAAGCGCGGTGTAGAGTTACGCACTCTAGAATTCGACTGACTATGGGCAACGGTATTGTGTTAACACTAAATCCCCATGTTCCGTTGGCCTAACCTGACTTTGTACGGGATACAGCGTAAAGGTAAACCGTACAACGGAATAGATATATCACTTTAAGGTTAACCCGACTCTAAGACCCTAAGTGTCCTTATGTGAATTAAATTAAATTGAGATTCAATATAAGGCATCGTTATATCAACAGTGTACTAATACGCGCCTAACTAACGTGTAAATGTACCGAAACGTGTATAGTCGTAGTAAATTCGTGATTAATATAAAGCACTTGATGATGATCCTTTAGTTTTAAAGGCAATATCCTGAGTTTAAGGGTGCCTGTTCATTCATTTTTTTTCTAGTTTATTTTAACTACAACTAACATTTTATTTTAAAATTGAAGTGTTTTTTTTACCGATCTTAATCTTTTAAATTTCAATACATGATAGTCATGATAAAGAAAAAAGTTATTTTATTTTTTTTGTTATTGATAATTAGAATCTAAAAGAATTCTAATATAAAATGTTTTAAATCCTAGAGAATTCTAACGCTATCAAAATTTTAATTACCAAAAATGTTTATTTAGTGCACAAATGTAACTTATGTGCGTTTAAAAAAGCACTATTTAAAGTTAGTCTAGTCACAAGCACGTCTAACATTCAGTCTAATTTTATTCAACTAAAGTTTCCTATGTGCGCGAGTGTTGCCATATTTAATCTCTTTTCGTTAGTATCAAATTGTTAAATTATTTCTAGGAACATTTTCTGTCAATTCAGTCCTATTTATGTCATGGTATGTTTAGATATATTTATTTTTATTATTGATTGTACTATTAATTTCTACAGATTTCCATAAAAGGATTTAAAGAATATTATAATTGGGAAGACGATTCTATTTAGTTACATAATAAGAATTAATGAAATTGCTATATTTTTTCGGAAGTTTAAAGTCGGAGTATTATTTTACTTATTCAAATTCTTTGCAGTATGATTATTTGATGATTGATGATTATTTTTCTCAACTGCAAAGTGTTTGAAACGGGTTTCCAAGAATAAAATCCGATTAATCAGATTAAATTTGTTGTCTATGAAAATGTTTAATAATCGCGAAAATCAAAGAACTTTTTAAGTTTGCTATCATTATTACATCATATACATCAAAATAAATCCAGTTTCTTGAATGAAGGGAACACAGCAACTTATTGTAAAATGGAGGCACCATACTTATTTCATAGAAGGTACAAAATAAATTATAATATGATACTGACTAGTAATAACTGTTCGTATTAATATTTTGACGTTAAAAGACAGAATTTATTTGAAAAAAAAAAAAACGTTAAATATTAAATATAAGAAAAACATGATGAGCTATAAAATTAGTTTTTAGATAGGACTTCTAGTGAGGAGCCGTCCATTAATCTAGTGATATTCGAAAGGGGGGGGGTGAATGGAAAATCACGAAATATCACAAAGGGGCAGGGGGGTTGCAGCTAGATATCACGTGTACATATAAGTAATTAATAAGTTTAAACCTCACCACGTATCACCAAGGGGGGAGGGGGGGTTAAAAAATGCTACAAAAACATCACGTGATTAATGGACGGCCCCTAAACAGTACATCTTATTAAAAATGAATAATCTAAATTAGATAATTAGATTACAAATATATATGTATATAGATGGTACGTTAAATATTATTGATATAATATTTTAACTACCAAGTTCTACATAATAAAATCGCTGACACTTCCAATATCACTAAATAGTTATGCACAAGGACATTGTCCTCAATAGGACCACTATCCTAAAAAACTAGTAGGATAGCAGTCACTAGCACTAATAAAACAAAGAAATAATCAGAAAAAGATTCTTATCGATTAATATCAATTCAACATAGAATTCCATCTTTACTCGACCACTATCCTAAGAAAACTTCAAGAATAGCAATCACAAAATGGTCCTTCGAGCCTTACCGATTATTATCGATGCCACATTAAATCGATTTATCCTATCGAATCGATATTGTACTAAAGAGATAGCGTAGATTGTGGTGCTACCGCCAGTTTCGGACGCTAGGTGGCGGTAGGGGTGGGCATCGATGGAACGGGAGCCGGTATCGATTCTCTAATCGTCGTGTGTCTTCTTAGTAGTTCTGTTACTGTAATGGCCACTTGAACGGTCCCTTTGCCTTCGAGAACGTCTGCTGCACAGCACATCAGCTTCTGAATGAGAGAATTTTGATATTTATTTATGCACTTATATGATGATCTTAATTAACGTATTTCATTTTTTCTATTTTCAAGTTTTTTAAGTATAGTTAAATATTATACTGTAGCGTTGTTATTTTGCTATGCTCTTGCTGTGGTATAACTTAAAGCCGTCTACTGTCATAAGCCATTTTAATAAAGGTATGATTGATTTTGAACCAACACAACAATTTAAAAGCGAAAAATGACAATATTAAAAATGAAACAAAAAATGCCAATAAGAATTTAATTAATAATCGAGAGAAAAACATTGTAAGTACATAAAAAAAGTACATTTTTAGGTTACTTAACCGTACATTACCAAAACAACTTTAAAACACATTCATACATAACTTCAAGAAAAACAAACATTTTAAGCACACTTATAATTATAGAAAATTAAATTTTCAATATTAATAAGAAAATTTATAAAACAAAGAAAACAATCTCCCATTTAATTGATCACCTAAAATTAATGGAATACATCGGTAGACTGGTTTTAATGCCCGCAATAAGGCAAGAAATCATAGTAAATATCTATTATTAATAATTACATCTTACAACATGTTAGATAAATACTTATGGAGTTTATATTTCCCACATACCATAAATGAAAGAAAATCCAATGGCACTTGTATTTTCTTCATGCAAAGTCGTTATGTATATTTAAAAAGGATACCAAGGTACAAGTAGAAATTGAACCAGCAAACAATAGTGTTTATATGTAGTTCTTGAAACACTACACAATGCTCTAATTCTAACAGTTAAAAATAAATAGTAGAATATAATGATTAATAATAGATATAAATTGGCTACCGTCTCACGATTAATCGTGTTTTGTAGAGCGAATCATAGAAAATACTAAACAAACCAAATGAGTGCTCAGAAACAAACAACATATCATTAAAAGAAGTTTTAAATTACTTTCTTTCATGATATTATTGTAATAATTTTGTCAGACAGTGTTTTATTAAAAGTAGAAAATACAACTTAAAATAAAATTTTCTTGTAGTAATTTTATTATATCGTCTGTGAATATTCGAGGTACTTTTGCACTGTCATTTGTTAGTGTTCACTGTCATTAAAGAGAAAATCAATTAAAACCAGCCATTAACTACACAGGATACCCAAGCACCTCAAGCCAATAATAGTTAATAAATATATTATATTTATGAATAAACTATATATTAATCTACCTTACGCACTTAACTATATAAAAATTGTACTTGCAAATTTAAAGCTCAAAAATAATGATTCTTTCAAACACTGTCAAAAATATTGATACACAGACTAAATAAAAGTTTGAAAATTTAATATATAGCCCGACAAATACTTTATGAATTATTAGACATTACTCAAACTTGCATGTTGTTACAGTCATGTGAATTATATTTGATATACAAAATTTGATATCACTTAGATAGATATGAACAAATCGGCACAGTTAATGTAACAGCATTGCACTCTTCTATACTTTAGTAGTTGTTTAGGCATTCCTTACAAGTGGCTGAGCCTGTACTGTCGATAATTTATAAAGTTCTTGTCGTGCTATATTAACTTGTAATTATATAAACTATTCAGTTAGGGTTATCACAATTTTAATCAAATATGGATTACTTGGACATATGGTTACGAAAATATTTTATTGCTCATTTGGTACTGACCTAAAAGGTATTTGACGGATTTATATGAGATCAATGACAATATTAGAAAACAAGCACTGCTTCACTGTATAGGATGGACAACCCTAAACAAATAAACAGCTAAAACGCGGAAAAACTAAGATATGCCCAAAATATATTCGTATTTATATTTAATACTAGCAGACAATAGGAAATGCTTAATAGAAGTAATATAATATAAACATATAGACAGACAAACAAACTGTCTTTTATAATTATTTATAAAATATCTTTGGAATGCAAGAAATTATTATACAAAACTTGACGTTCACAAATCATTATTTATAAAAATCTTAAAGGGAGTATAGTTAATTCAATATTGTTTATAAATGCAATTCACTGTTGGCAACATTGTTAGGTTGGCTTCCTTAGGAATAAATATTAGTGTCCATTAAAATATTTAAAAAATGTCTTTTTTATTAATCTTTTATCCAATATTATTATTATTTATTTATACGAAAAAGCCTCGAAATATAAGTCTAAATATCACTACGCACTACTGAGAACCGTTTACATTCATATCTATTGCTGTAAACTAAAACATATCAGAAAACAAAAAAAAAACGAATAAATAGAATCGAAAAATCTGATAGAAAAATACATAAAATTACCAATATTATAAAGAATTGCAATAAAAAAAATAATGACAATGTAAACGGCCTCTGCATAAATGCTAACATAACGCGTTTGCATTATAATACAATAACGATATGAATTCGATTAAGGCATACAATTCTTATTTAATAAGAAACACTCTCACCAACACGTCGCGACCATTGTACTTTAGAACTGTTTTTTATTATCATTTTCACGCATACATTTCATTTAATTTTGCACCTTATCTTTGTTATTTAATTCAGTTATGTTAAAATAATAAAATAAATATAAACTGAACAAAAAAAAACTTTTATTAATTTATCTGTTCTTTCTTTCTATCTGTTTAATAGTACTGTGATATTGTGTGTGCGTTGAATAGAAGTTGAAAAAATACAATGTTAATATATCAATTTATATAATATACTTTTGTTTCATAAAAATATAACATAATTTATTCAACATAACTGAATTAACTTTGTTT
The DNA here is from genome assembly GCA_019049475.1 of Eueides isabella. Taxonomy (NCBI): domain Eukaryota; kingdom Metazoa; phylum Arthropoda; class Insecta; order Lepidoptera; family Nymphalidae; genus Eueides; species Eueides isabella. Next base: position 12,803,229 of record CM032384.1, on the reverse strand, counting down.
CTATACAGCAACGACTCATCGTAATAGAAACTAAGAATAACCAAGTCCAAAGCACTTCAAAATATATATAACAAAAAAAGTAAATAATAATCAATCAAACCCATATAAAAATAAATACTAAAAACAAAAAAAAATAACTGTTCATTAAATATCATTAGCAAATTAATTATTTCACAAAACATATGACCATTCGTCAAACACAAAAAAAAGAAAAAAATACACATATTAATTAATAATTAATCAAACTATATCTAAAATGACTATTGAATACAAAAATGAAGTTAATTCCCGTAAGCAATAAAAGTGCCAAAAATATTAAAATGTGATGTTTTTATACTCTATTTCATGACGGCAATACAACTGATAGGAGAAACTCACTTGGCACTATCAAGACTTAGAATTGAAAAGTGTATATAGAAATATTATGGGAAGACTGTTTAATTTCATAGTAGTATTATCGATGATATGCATATTTTTTTGTTCAGAAAAACGTGTTTTTTTTCATAATTTATGAGGAATTTTAGATTCTGATGTATGGGGATGAATAATGAGATTTCTAAAATTTGATACACAAATGCTAAAAAAGGCTTAAAGTAAAATTATGTATGTTCGGGTTTACCAACAAAAACACTCTATTTATAATTATTTCTAGATATAACCATTTCATTCATACATGTCATAAGCAATATCACCGATATCTGACGAAAAAACATATTAAAAAAAATCAGTCGTATTGGCATCATAGCATTCTTATTCTAGAATTTAAGAACAATATTTATATAAAATTAAAAAAAAAACAACAAATTCCTTCGTAAATAAATTGAGATCTTCCTGAATAATATAAGAACATCAATCAAATAAACACCAAATCATATTTAGAAATTATATAAAAAAAAATGTGCGAGATTCCGTTCTAAGAAATAACACATAAAACAAAAATAAAAAGACGAAAGACAAAATATTAAAATTAATAGCAATTTAGTTCTTAACAAAGAATTAATTTCTCATTTTAAAGCATAGCATCTTTATGAAACCCTCATTTTTTTTTCTTAACATTTACATACTAGCTAATTCTAATAAACATAAATAATTATAAAACTAAAACTATTGACTAACAGAATATGAAAAAAATAATCGGTATCTTGAACCAATTAAGTGATGTAAAAGTCTTCAAAAATACTCACATGGTCCATATTGTTACAATATACAAGACACTCTTTTATAAGTAAAAAAATCACATATAACTAAAAGTATACGAAACTAAGAGAATAAAGACTTCAAAATATTAAAATTTTAGAATTAATGCGTTGATACTATAGATAAATCATAGTGAGAGATTAAGTAATCATTCATAAAAAACAATATATCAAAAATCATCAATCTACTCCATTTTAAATATTAACCTCATTTAAATCTTAAACGGTTATAAAAAAAGTATATAGAAAAAAATATATGTTATTACTTTTTGACGAAAAAATCAATTCCTTAAAGACGTTCAATACTTTTAATTTCGTTCATCAGTCTCAATATTAAAAAAGTAGCACTTTTCCAAAATATATATATATCTCATTCACGCTTTAAAATTGTGCGTTGTGTATTTAAAAAAATTAACAAAAAATAATTTTAATACAAATAAGAAACAGGAAAAGTACAAAAAAATGCTACTTTCTTATGTAAAACGGCAGCCTCAGCATGAATTAAATCACAGTTTGACTGTATTATAAGGCATTGAGTGCAATAGAACATCACTATTATCTAATCGCTACGTACATATGTTTATGATTAAAAAGTTATGTTACACAGATAATATAATTTATAGAGGATACAGAATAAGCAAGATGGCGGACACGACGAACCCTCCAAGGCATAGGCAAGTGTAGAAAATTCTATTCTCTCTGTCCCTCGCCGATTCAACTATATTCACATAGTTAGTTTGTAAATCTAAATTCATTTTATCTCGATCATATCTATCGATATCGATATTCTCATTTAATTCGATTGGAAAATCGACTTCGTCCGTATCGTATATTTCTAAGTTGTCACTTTTGAGAACACCGCCTTTACAGAACGGCGTCACAAATTGAATCTTATTTTTATGGTAATAAGGTCCACGAATCCTAAGCTCATTGTTATAAACAGGCGAATACTGCATCTGTGGGGAGTCACTGACCAAATCCGAATTATTGTTATCATTGAGCTGATACTCCTCAGTTTCATCGAACGTATAATTTTGCTCGACGAAATTAAAATTGCTTATGTATCTATCCTCACTGTATCTGCTGTAGTTGACCGTGATGGTGTCCGGGCGCATATCCTTCCGCGAGAGCGTATGGAGGGCGTGCAGCGTGCGAGCGAGGGCGCCGAGCCCCCGCCCGCGCTCGCACAGTATGTCCTCTGGCGAACAGATGTCCTCCTGGAACACACGCCACCCCCCTCTCTTTATTTCATTTGTTTTGTTTTAATTGAAGTGATTTTAGTATAGTTCTCGCGAAAGGATATCTAACCCTGCAACGAAACTTGACGCGTTTGTGAAATATCAACGCGGTCACGATTTTAAGTTTACTATAAATAATTAACAATTAAAATATTAATCAACTTATTAACCTAGAATAATAGAATATGCTAATTTATAAAATAGGGGTATATATGTAAAAAGGAAAAGTACTAACATAAATCATACAACATGACATATAAAAATAATAAGATGTTCCCTCATAAGGATTTTATAATCTTTATCAGGTAACATAAACAAAATAAAGAATATTATAATAACATAACTAAGAAGTATCAATCATGTTCGTTTCCCTAATTCAATAAATATGAAAATTTACAAATTCCTGTTCATAAGTTTACAAAATACGACATCTAGACTAAAAATATATTGTCATTTTCCTAAAATGTTCTCTTTAGTAATATGACAAACCTATTATTATCATTACGATACGAATAACATTACAAAAATAATAAACTCACCTCTTCCACTCCAATCTTCCGACACGCCTCCAGAAAATTATCTACGTTCCTTCTACACCGCGCCATCGTCAATTTTGGCTGGAAATATAAACAAGAGAGTATTAGAGATATGAAAATGAAAAAAAGTTTATATAATTCGTAATAGTACAATAAATTTAAATAATTATATAATAAACATAATACGACCAACCCCATACCCCATACACGTAAGACAAAAATAAAGGTAACAAAAAACATTATCGACGGAATAAAATATATTGAAAAATATGGTTTTACTATATTGCAAGATGTTGTAAGGAATATGGAGAACAAAAAAAAACATTTCTATGTTTAAGCAACATTTTTTACAATTTTTAATGTGTTAATTCACACATATTTCGCTATGTTAATTTTTTATACGTTATTAAAAATTGATCGTAACGAGATTTGAACCCGCTCCTAATAGAACCGTCCAAGATTTTCTTTCTTATTCACGCAGTCCCACACAAAGATTGGTAGACAGAGGGAACTTAGGAACCTAAACCTAAAATCACACGCTCAATATATGGGTCATTTAATGAAATATCAAAAAATATAACCATCGAATCGGAGGGCATGCGCAAGACGGTTGCACTAAATTATCCGGTCAAATCTTTCAAGATAACGAGAAACGATACTATACTAGAGTTATTTTAATTCTTTTTAGTCTATTTAGACGGAAAATAATATATGTGAATTATTGGAAGCATTCGCGGACACTGCTATGAAAAATACGCATTTGCGATACCTACATGGTAAGCATAGGAGCACCTCCGCTCACACAATTTCCCTGCGAGTTCGACTATAACATTAAAGAACTGTAGGGCGCGACGTTATTTTTTATTTACTGTGCTAGTTTGTATATTATACAAAAAGACTCGGAACGTACTTAAATTAAATATAATGCACACGGCTAAAACGCAATTCTACTGCTTGTCTTCACAATTTCCAGAAGCTTTTTGTAGAGTCCACACTACAATACCAAAGATATCTAGATATATACTATTATCGTTGTTATTGCTCCTTGAAGTAAAAATACAGTTTTAACTATTCTATAATTAATGGAATTAAAACCACATTTAGCAAAAATTTTGTTTCTTTTTAATTTTTTTTTCAAAATAATTGAATCGTCATTTGTTGTCTCGTTATGTTACAGTGTTTAGTGAATGAAAAAAGACATATAAACAATAATTAGTTAATATTTTTTTAGTAATTAATGTTTATAAATTATGTCCATTGAATTAAAAAAAAAAAACTAAAAATTCTTTATACAATCAGGCCATTACAAGCACTTTTGAATCGTTAAGTTACATAAAAAAGTGTCAGTCTGCTGAGAAGAGCAAGAAACTTAACAGTTGCTTTTGTCAAAATATAAATTAAAGGAAATATATAACATAATTAGCTTCCTGAGTGAGTTGATGATTATTCTTAACTGCCTTACAAGTAACAAACACACTATGAATAGAAACATAGAGAGAAAAAAATATATTCTAAGCTATTAATGAATGTAGAATTTTTAGTAAGTTAATGTTATATATGTATAATACCTGCGCGGGCGAGGGCACGTGCACGGAGGCGACGGCGCGCGGCCGCACGTGGTTGGCGAGGTGGCACAGCACCACGCCGTCCGCCAGCGCGCCCGCCAGCTGCTCCGGCAGCGACATCTTCAGGCGCGACTCGATTATCTGAGCGCAAATGTCATTCAAATACTGTTACTTATAGGCGCGTTGTAGTGTTCGGGTTCGACCCCCACTGGAGGAAATTAAACATTTTATGTTTTCAATTGCTCTGGTAACAATATCTTGTTACCGTACGGCGTTGAGTTCCGCATTTTTATTTTATTTTTATAGCTTCACTTATTAGCTGTACAAGTAGCTTAGCGTAGCCCACACATGAAAGAAGAAATTTATTGTTGACATTCCATTATTCATTTCCATCCTATTCTGGAGGCATTTCCTGTTAGTAGCAGAAAACGCAATGCCTCGTTTTGTCTTGTTACCAAGGAAATAAAGTCGTCGAGCGGAAATCAAATCCACAATCTGTCGCATTTACAGGCATTTTTCATATATACGTAGTCCTGCTCTCTCAATCTAGTATTTGGACTGCATATTTTTCTTTTTCTACTTATATTCTATATTTTTAACCAACTTTTTATAACTTGTGTTACTATCATTAAATATTTAGCAATAAAAGTTACAGTTACAATTTTTTCTTAGATTATGTAAGAACTCAAATAATGGCAATCAGACAGAAAAGTCAACTACCGTGATAGTTTGAAAAGAAAAATTATGTAATTGTCCAATAAAAAACCTTTTCACAAGTAGAACATAATTTAATCTAATATAACAAAACAACCATTACCGTCCTCAGCTGTTGTAACAACTCGGTCTCCTCCTTTTGTTTATCAAATTCCCTCTTCATAGTGAAACTCAGTTTATCTGGAGGCGCGTCTTTATTCCATATTTTGCTCGGCGGCTTCGGACCTGCACCTTTCAAGTACGCTACAGACGCCGTTAGCAATTTAGCATCACCGTTCACTGTTCTAGGTATATTAGACTTTAAAGTATACGTATTAGTTGGAGATTTTGTAGGGGAAGTGGGCTTCGTGTACGTTTCGGATCCGTTGACTCGAGTATAATCGATATTTCCGTTAACGGATGGATACGTTTTATTTACATTTCTTGACGGCACTACTTTTTGAACGGGCCGTTTCATTTCTTCCGTTTTCTCTGGATTTCCATTTTGAGTTTGAAACCTTCTAGGGGTTGAATGGAGAATGGGAGAATTCGGTGTGTTTGGGGACACTGGGGCATTATTTGACAGAGAACGGGTATATGGTGACATATTGTAGCCATTTATAGGTGAGTGGGGTGATTTTTGGAAATGTATTGGACTTTGGTTCTGGGAGTGGGGGCTGGAATCTAACTCAGGTGAGGGTTGCTCTGTACGGGGACGGTAGACATCTTGTTGTCGTTGTTGTCTTAGGGCTTCTTTATATTGTCTGAAAATTAAAAAGAGTAAATAAGATAATATATACCGTGGGTTGGAATGTTTTGTAAAGCCTGTGCATTTATTAACTTTACTATAAACGTACTTATTAATAGTACTGATATTAGATATAAGCGTGATTAAAGCATTTTGTAGCTAGTTAGCAGTTAGTCAAGTTTAAGGCGTCCACCCCATATTATGAACAATTAAAATTCTTATTGATATAAAACATATCCCTTCAAAGTTAATTTTTTAATCATGACCGTATCCAGTCTTTTACCAAATTATATCAAATAAATACAAGTTAACAGCTGAAAGCGCAGACGTACACATACATAGAAAACGACATACACCAGGTTTGAATAGCAAAAAATGCGCTTAATTATAAAATAACATACAAAACATTTAAATTAAGCACATTTCAAGCTACATACACAATACACATACAAATATAAAGCAACACATGCATAGCATATACATAATCATAACCATAGTGCTGCATGAGTGTGTGTGTGAATGTACCTGTATGTTTGTTGATGGGCTAATTTACTCTTATCCTCGCCATTTGTATTCCCTTCGGGTGATATACGGTGGCTGAAAGGGAACACCGGGGTTAATAATAAAGGGGACAATGAGGGGATGATATGAGCCAAAACTGTATTTTTACCTCTGCATCGGCGACGCGAGAAAAAAATTAAAACATAAAATCAATATATAAGCAACTATAAATACTAGAAGATTAATAGAACAATTATGTATTACATATGTTTTATTTGTTGTACTTTATTTGGCAACAATAATTACAATAACATTAGTATAATTTTTATAATGACATAATATAAAAAGAATCAATTAGATATACGGAATTTAGTATTTAATTTTCCATTATAAATAATCAAAAGAAAGACCATATGTAACACACATATTGACTAAGAAAAGAAAGTTATCCTCAATAATTAATTCCATATATAAATCCACCATATATTATAAAATTACATAGATAAATAATATCTTTATAAAAGGCAAATAATAATCTATAATAAACCAGTGATGTTTTTCTCAATTCTAAAATATACTCTACACACACTTAAACCAAAATGAAAACTCTTGTGAAGATTATCTTACTATTACCACTAACATCTAGAAGTAGAAATGTGTATGCTACATTATATAACATAAAAAGAAATATAAAGGTGTTGTCGTGGTGTATTTTGCATTGATAATTCTAAATCTATACTTGATAGAACTTAGGACCTATTAACAAAAAAAATTGTTACACTGTACGGGAGTGGAAGGGCTTGATGAAGTTTAACATTATATGTTAAAAGGGAAGTCATACATTTTGGACATTACATTTCAAAATATAATGTACAAACGTAATTTAGAAACTGTTGTTTTACTTCAACAACTTACGAGTTTATATAACAAAATGTGTGACGTCACACTAGGTAAGAGGCTGCCAGTTGTGATAATGCCATGAGAGGAGTCAATAGAATCGGGGACTTTGTAAGACTTAATTTATAGATGCCCTCTGGCCCTGACTCAACGACTGGTTGTTCATGTAAATACACTATCGAAGACATATTTTTATATAAAAATTAAAAGACAGTTCTATCAAACATTGATTATTTTCTTACACCTTTACATTTCTATATTTAAAAGATTCAGATGTGAATTCTCTTACTTATGTAATATATTTCATTTATAAAAGAGACTGTTTTAGAAAACATATAAAAAATTAAACGTAGAGGGATTTGAACCCGCGCCTCCTTCCAAACTATCCAAGGTGAGGGGCGCCAAAGAGACGCGTTACAAATCCATTTTACCTTCGTAAATGTGGTATATCATTTTATATATGTTTAAAAAAGAGATAAAATATTATTATTGTGGATTGAAATCTATAAAATTCATTTTTTTTTCTCTTGAGATATCACATCTAAAATATAAAACAATTATTTACTAATATTTCTTTTGTATTAAAAACATTTTGGGTTATTAATAAAGTGGAGATATACAAGGATACTACAAATGTTTCACTTTGCAACAATGCGAAATTTTATAAATATGATATAAATATTTGTATTTAATAAAACATGATATACTTTTAGGTTAGTCTTGTAAGCGGGACAGAATATATGACTTAACAGTTTCATTTCCTCGATCTGGTAACGAAGCGAAGCGTGGCGCTGAGTTACTTCAAAATTAGGCGGAAAATGAAGAGCGGAATAGCCTTAATGGAAACTGAGTGTCTTAACTGTAGGTCCTCAGATTTACCTCGCTTACCCTACTATGTGAGGAATACAGCGTGAGGCTACAAACTAAAAAAAAATAAAGACACTTCAAACATTAGTTATCAGTTTAACAATATGATGTCATTTATTTTTTGTATAATGATGATAATACCGCAAAGTAAAACATTAGCATGACCTTTGTATACACAGTAGAGATTCAATTATCCGGACTTTAGTGACACAGATTTATATATTACTTATTACTTTCACAATAAAAAAATCTTTAACATTAAATCCCAAAAACTTTGCTTTACACATTCTATATTTAATATTTAAGTCCGGTTAATCGATATTTCTACAGTAGTCCACGTTTCCCTACATCATATTAAAGGCAGAGAATATTTTAATATACATACTTATATAAGTATAACAACTCACCCAGTAAGTATGGGCGTGAGGGGCGCCAGCGGAGTCTCACTGGAGAGGGACTGAGCCCGCGAGAGCGCCGCGCCGGGGGACAGCGTGGACGGCGTGCTGGGCGTCGAACGTCCCGAGCCCCCTCCTGGTTCTGTGGCTGTCAGACATATTTAATTTAAATTTTGTGTACACAACAAATACATCGTTGAGTCTTTTTTTTCTTTTCTTAGCTTCACGCTGTATCTCGCACGTGGCAGGGTAGGCAGAGGGAAGTTAGAGTTAACACGTTCCGTTCAGTTCCCCACTTTCCGCCGAATTTGAGGCATTGTGTGTTGAGACGCGGAACTCAACACCGTTCTTTGTTACCAGAGCGAAGAAATGAAAATATTAAGCGTTTTATTCGAAAATATTAAATATTTTACTTCTTCGAGTGGGGATCGAACCCATAACCTGTCGTTTAAAGTCTCCGGCTTGTGTCTTTGCGGCACGACATGCCGCCTGTTGAGTCTATTAATAATAATAAAACGGATATCAAAGTATATTTAGCTTCACACTCTATCTTGCATATAGTAGGGCAAAGGGAACTTAAGTGATACGGGTTCTCAGCCACAATTTTCGCGTTTTTTTTTTGTTGAGTAGTGAAACTTAATTTATCATTATTATCAGCTATACGCCAAGAAGTGCAAATAGCTAATGGAAATATGTAGATCAAACCAACAGGCGTCAAATCACATTTAAAACCGACCTTGTACCACAACATTTTGCAACAACGTCTTAATATCAATATCTACTGCTATCTTCATTTCAATCTTGCTTTAAACAGAAAAACAGTATTCTTTGAACAAAAATATTAATTCATTATACGGACACAATTCATGGTTAATTTTAACAAAACAAATAAGCATTAAAGGCAATTGTCCCTAACTGACTGAATTATATCATGTTCACTCTATTTTATTGTTTTTTATAGTATACAGTAAACACACACACACACACACACACACACACATATATAAAAAAATATGTGTTTGTTGTTATAAAAATATATATCAATTTCCAGTCGAATAAATTCACTTTTTTGTTGAGGCCTGTCAAGGTGCAAGGGCACAAGCAACAGGTTGTGGGTTCGATTCCCATTCTAGGAAAGGAAATATTTCATATTGGAAATAATTCCTTTTTCGCACCAAGGCAAAAGTGCGATCTTGAGTTGCACCACGTAAAACGCAACGCTTAAAAGAGCCCTTAATACTACTTTTCAAGTTGCCTCTGCCTATTCTGCCATGTGCGGAATACAACGTGAAGCTAAAAAACAAGAATATTTTATTACAAATTTAATATAAATTCACCATCGTTAGACCACCGTTTCTCCACACCATCTGTACAGTAACCACTATCGACAACATGCCTCGGTTTATGCCTCAAGCAGTCAATAGTCGCATTTCCGGAGGTTATTTGATGATTTCCAGTGTTCGGTGAACTAATATACGAAGTGTGTTTGCTAGCTGATCTGCGAGTCTCATCGACTCGTCTGTGAGCGGGAAGAGTATCTTTGACCGCCATGTTTTCTAAATATTTGAATATATGCACACGCCCGCGCATGCAAATCTGTTGAGGAAATATTTTTTTAATATGTATATCTGTCGGTATTTTAAATTTTGTTAAACTAAATGACAGGTTGTAGCTGCTTATTTAAATGTTCAATAGAATTATGTATATGTTATAAAATATTAGTATTTTTTCAAAATAGGACCAACATAATCGAATTTCCTATACATTTATATTTTTTTGATATGTACATTGTACATTTACGGTAATTGATTAAAAACACAATTAGTGCCTATCAAAATGTCAATTATATAAATCACATTACTTTAAAATACTACATGAAATATTGTGTTTATTATTTAATTATTTACATTGATAGTTTATAAGAAATATTAATCGAGATATACGATACCTCACTTTCCGCCGATTTAGAGGCATTGCATGTTAAGTAGCGGAAGCTTCTTGCCAGAGCGAAGAAATGAAAACATTAAATATTTAAATGGAAAATATTAAATATCCATGTCCTCGACTGGAATCGAACCCACAACATGTCGCGTTTACAGTCACATTCTTATATGCCCCTGCGCCACGACAGGCCTCAACTGTTATAATCGAGACAGGTATTTAAATTATTAATATAAAAACCAACGTTACAAAAGAAAAGTAGTATTCAAGTGTCTCGTTTCTAGAACAAAATGAAAAAGCATGCAACTGGTCTAAAACAAAAGACTAGTCTTCCAAAATGGTATTCAGACGAGAAATAGAAAAGCTTTCTCAAAGATACAAAATGTGAGGCTAAAAGACACTGTGCACACATTAAATTTCGTCTTTTCATTTTTTACCTTCATATTTCACAGGACGAAACACAACGTTTTTATTACTGTACGAATAAAGTGTTAAGTCACTTCTTTCTCCACTTTAACGTTTATAAATATTTTTTCATAACCTCAAATTCAACAAGATAGGCAAAGAAATCCAAAAAAATCTGTTTTTTTTTTGCTTCGCCCAACCCAAGGACGAGGAATAGAAAATAATTAGTTTGTCCTAAAGACTCTCACGATTGTAGCATTATATGGACTGTTACTATATCAAAATACAAAAATGGTTTCATTTTGAAATATTATAAAAGAAAAAAATGCTTATAGGTACATATTTAAATATAATAAATATTCATTTCATAGAAAGTGTATCCATAACGTGAGTATACCGGCGGGTCCGATATAAGCTAATATTTACGTTTGCCTTTCACTTGATAACGAGATAGCTATGCTGGTAGGTAAATACAGTAGATACTCGGGCCACCTGCCCTTTAATACGATCATATCGTCATATTTATGAAAAAACAATATTTGTTTATGAGTCATTAATTACAAATGCATTTAGCGCAGTAATATATAACGAATTTGTACAATACAACAAGAATGAATATTAGGGATATTATTATGTTCCATATCTAGTGCAATTATTTAAAGATAGATAGATCAATATGGGCTTGAGTAACTATTACTTAACGATATTACGTGCTCGTTGTCAATATACTCGTTTTTTACCAAAGTCTAAGCTTGTCCTACGACCTAGGAAATATGTAGCATACTTATGTCCAATATCATTTATTTTAGTTATTTTCTGAATTCGTTTCCCATTCCCTTTTCTTTTTTTAAACATTGTATGTTGAGTCTTCTTAACAGTGCAAAGATATGAAATAATTTATTTTCACTAGTGAGATTCGAACCTGTTGTTTCGTTGTGTTTACAGTCACTGTGCCAAAACGGTTATAAAGAACATACGACATAACAATATAATTGATTAGTACAGCCAACATGTCTTTACAATGTCATGTTGCAAATAGATCTATTATACTGTAATACCTAGGGGACCTAAGAGTGACATCACTCAGGGTACTACAGTTTTATTCAATAAACAGTTAATAAGTATACTTTATGAATATGTACTGTTAATTTAAATTCTCTGAGTATTTACGCACGAAGACGCGAAAAATATTTAAAATACAGGTTCAATTACCTTTTTCTTTTTATATTATCTTATCTTTAGATTTAATTACATATTAAAATTAAAATGAATACATAATTGGTCAGTTTGTGGAAGTCCAATCGCTAAAAAATATATCTAAATATATAATGAGTATCGAGACGCAAAATTTATACTTGGCACTATCTTAAAGGTCACGAGTTCAATGTTTTTGTGAAGTATCTATCTAACACAAAAGAGTGTCATAATTAAATTACACTTACTGTAGTAGGTGGGGAGACTAGAGGGTTATTATCCAAGTTCAAAGTTACGATAGTGGTCATGTTACGAAGCTCCAGGGGCAGTGACGAGATGCAATTACAGCTAACATCTAAATGCTCGAGCCGAAGATAAGTAATTTCTGGAAATGGAATCAAAATATTTAATGTTTCATTATTATTCTCGTATAATATATTTCACAACTGAATTACATTCATGATTATGGACTGTTTGAGTTGTCAAGTTGCCAAGTTGCTTTAAAAATATATATTTTTATACGTTTAATATTCAACAATGTTGTTGATAATGTACAATTTATAATATACACTTAAAGGATTGCCGCAAAAGCAAAATAAGGAAATAGTAAAATATTATCATAATATACTATAAGTACACATAGGATTTATTTTAAACCATATTTAATAATATTTTATGTGTACGTTATAGGGAGAACATCAAATTTTAAATAACAAATTATAGGTTATTAGAATTATGTCACTATAAAAAATCACTTTTACATATGTGCATTACAAAAAGTTAGGAAAAAATTAAAAAATACTTACGTAAAGGTAATAAACCTAGCTGATTATTGTTGAGATCCAAACATCGTAAGCCGGAACAATCCCCCAGAGTCATAGGGACTTGTGTGAGCCTGTTATTTGAAGCATCTAATTCCGCTAAGGAGGTCATCTTTCCAATTTCCTTCGGTAGAGTTGTGAGGAGATTGTCCGATAGTAGAAGGACTTGTAAGGGCATTAAGCACACTTCCCGAGGCAGTTCCGTGAGCTGATTTGAACTGTGGATTGAATGATTATAGGAAGTCAGTAGTGTAAGCAATATTATTTTTCTATTAAATTTAGAAATATTCCTTTCTCATTTATTATTAAAACTAATCAAAATAAATATAAATTGAACATGTATGTTATTCTTTTCCTAAACAGATTAGATTTAATTCAGTAATTTTTCGTTCAATTAATTATATCACTCAGATGAATCTTATCTATAGAACGAATAAGTAAATGGTGTAGCGGCCTTTTTCTTACTTTTCATATTCACATTTAGAAAAGCTAGAGCATAATTTAGCATAATACATTTCACAAAGACCGCTACTTTTTCATAAGAGGTACATTACAAATGGGCATTTACATTATGCATGATATTTAAAACGCACATTAACTAGATATATAAATTAAAAGAAAGTATACCCTTTATTTAAACTATGAAAATTACTAAGGAATATTTTATGTTTTCTCTTATTACATATAAACTGTATATAATCAACTGACGAACATTATTTTTAGTCGGAAAACCTAGTTTTACGCAAGTTTACGTCTAATAACATGAACTGAAACGTAAATCGTTTCTCACTCAACCTCATAATTCGGGTGTTGGTGCCAAGAGATCAAGTAAATATTGACATTTTCACATCAACTAACGATAACTAAAGAAATAACTGTAATATACAATGACAGAAAAAGAAATGAATTGACTGTTATAAACGTGAATTTGGGTTTTTTTAGAAATATAAACATGTCCCAAGTTAAAAACCTGGTTTCAAGTAATTGACACAACGATATATTAGCAAACAACGGTTAGATAGATATTTTTGACTTTCAGAAAGCTGAGATTAATGTATTCTTCTATTTATATTATGTCGCATGTATTGCACACAATTAGTTAATTCTAATTAAATAATAATATTACTTAACCACAGACAAACACAATGATAAAAGAACACAAAAATGCTTTCACGTTGTACTTATCACTGGCTTGTTTGTACAAGGGGCGATAAGTAGAGCAAAGAACTTTGTTTCCCTTTGTCAAGAACTTCAATGTTTCAACAGCAACTAGCATTAAGATCAATTTGCAGCCTTGTCATTACGAGGGTTTAGAAATAAGATGAGAATAGAATATTAATTACACATTTCCAATTCAGTGCGCACAAAACCACTAGTGCACAGATTGGGTAAGGTACCTGTCGTCAATATGATCTACTGAGGTAAATTACACAAATACAATGAGATATAACATTTGCTGTGCTTGAAAATCATCGATAAAAGGCACTTAGGGAAAGGTATTGACATATATAGGAACTCATTTTGCACACAACTTCGCCTATTTATACACATATAACAAGTATTTACGCAGAATTACCCTATTAACCTATATTTTGAAAGTACAGAAGTATAAACAAACAATAATTTTGACATACTTTTGCGGTAACTCAACAATTCCTTTTATATAATATAACATAACAATAAACAAAGTTTCAAATAGAATAAAAAGATCTAATGCGTGTTATTTTTCTCATATCCTTGATTGTTTTTTTTATCTATGTTCTCAGCAGTTCGGTCGTTGAAAACAACTAGTTATAGTTATAGTCTTAATATGGACGTATGGATATACCAGATAAGACTCGAATTCTTAATAAAACAAGATCACTTGTATATATGACTCGCCGGCTTTTTTCTCGGAGACCACTGCTAGACTAGATGCCTTTAAACTGGATTCAATAGTACTGTGGGACGGGATTAATAATAGACGGGGTCGACGGACGGTGCATTGAAAACTGATAGAGACGTAGAGAGACGTGGAGCGGTAAAAACTTAGCAAAAGTTTCAACCGCAATGCGCTATAATGCGGACGGATCAACATCGATGGGCAATAATAAGCTATTCAAGCAAGATCTTGACATTTTAATGGTAGTCAATCCATATCGAAGCTTATATTTAGTAAGCATGCCTTAATAATATGTTTTTATTATAAGTTTATTATATACCTATTAATGATTAGCTAAAATATATTAAATGATAAAAAAAATAAAATAATTTGTATATACTTTGACGACCATTTTGAAAACATTATAAGGTCACAGGTGAGATATAATATTTATAATCCAAGCTAATTCAGGTCACTTAACATTGCTTACATATAAACGTCATATTGCAGGATAGAAAAATAAATATCTTTATTATTCTTCTTATGTCAAGTGTAAACAGATGTACATAAATATAATGCACATACTATATATATACCGAGTCTGAAACTTTTACCGCGAGTAGTTATAACAACTTATCATAAATAATCTGGAAAGCTAATGAAACGAAACAATAAACGGAGTGAGTAGCAAAAATCAAGGAATGGCTTTCTACAAGCAGATCTATATATAGATTATCATTGGGTACTACATTTCTTACAGGGCTTATCAATTTCCTATAAGCGCCCGTTATGGCAAGCCATAAAAGGCTTAACAATAAAATTTCACCAGAATCTAAAGACGAACGGTATGTCCGATTACAGTGTAAATATGCTTTCTACATGCAAGTAACCAGACAAGTTCCAGCCACATTTAGCGTTGAATTGCTTTTATTGGTATCTGAGAGCATCGGCCATTGAAATGCACTGTTAAGTACTCTTCTTATTTGTAATGGAAATGCCGTTAAATTGCTTATTTTCTATTCATACTTTATTTTCATAAGAAAAAACATTTTACAGCTCTATTGTGTTTAATACATATATAAAAAAATAAAATGGAAGTGTTATCACTAACACGTTCACCTAATTTCATGCATTATAGAGGCAATAATCAATTTACTGCTGTAACGACATTGCCTTATGGCTCCATGTATCGACCCTATCGCTGGTACAAGTGTTTACGTATTTTTAACAATTTTTAATATTTTATTTCGCACTTAAGAAAGAAACATACGTATTTATGAAATGTATTATTACACATTTCATAAATAGATATTTTTACTATAAACTCAAAAGGTAGCGGAATTATGACCCGCGTGGACAGTTGCTACGGGCACAGGTTTAAATCCCGCTACGTTTCCTTCTCATCATAAATATAAAAGACCAGACTAGACGTATTATAAATTTGAATATATTTTACTTTTGAATGACAATTGCTAAATAAAATGTTACAAGGCTACAGCTTTAATATTTTTACTATTTTTTAAAGTGTGATTCCACACTGAGGAAAGAAAAAGGCGCGGGTTCAAATCCAGCTTCGTAAAAATTTTTTGTATGCTTTTATATTTAAATTTAGTAGAATTAATATTTTTTTTTTCAGCTTCACGCTGTATCCCGCACTAGGCAGGGTAGGCAGAAGGAACGGAAGTGGAACCTAGTGTTATGACACTCCGTTCCACTTCCTTTCCCCACTTTCCGCCGAATGTGAGGCATTGCGTGTTGAGGGGCGGAACTCAACGCCGCGCTTTGCCTTATTACCAGAGCGAAGAAATGAAACATTAAATATTTTTTAAATTAAAAATATTAAATATTTCATTTCCTCGACTGGGGATCGAACCCAGAACCTGTCGGTTACAGTCACACTCTTGTGCCGCTGCGCCACAACAGGCCTCACTTCAATTAATATTATTAACACTATTAAAAAAACAATAAATTGTTTGCATGTCTTATGAACGTCAAATGTACCTGGGTAGTCACATCATCCATTATCGCTTACATAACCGACAATCACATTCTAATTCCTATCTCTTAGATAACACTGGTTTCTCAGTTTCGATTTTCATTTCTTGTTTACTTTTAAAATTTTACAGATGGTTTCTATATCAATAAATACATAAATAATTAAATACACGTCTTCAAATTACGCAATTTAATATATCTATATACCTTGCAATGTGGATAAAAGCGTTTTTTTTCACCTATAAATAATATTGTGTAATAGTTACAATTATTAGTAAATACTATTACAAAATTTCGATAAATCAAGTTTTTATTTCATCTGATGAGTTGACATCAGATGAAAATAAAAACTTATACTTTGCCATCGCAAAAGTAGTTGTATATATATATAATTATAATACGAGATAAATAACTTAACTTAGCTTCACGCTATATCCCTAGCGGGGTAGGCAGAGAGAACGGAACGCCAAACGCTACGGTCACGGCATACCTCTTTCGCCTCGTCCACGAGATAAATAAAATGCTGTAAATCCGCAGACCGGAACAAACATTCACAAAAAAACGGCATTAGCTTTGCAAATATGCATAATGTTATATAGAGAGTTGGTCGTGAACACCTGCACATTCCTTAGGATGCAGCGTATGCAAATTATAAAGCATCCGTATATTATAACATATAAGGTTAAATAAGTCTATTACAAAATAATACTTTAATCATAATTCATTCATAATATTTTTTTGAACGTCAATAAGTAGTAACTATGTAAAAATAAATTCTACATACAATATAATAATCTTCAATATTTTCATCTTTCTCTTTCATTGGCGTATATAAGCGATGGTGTGCATTAAAAAACACAAAAACATCTTGCTATATTATTATTATTTTTTTTTTAATTTTGCTACATAACGTGTTAAAAAACTGTAATAATAATAATAATAGCATTATATATAAGTACGTGTACACATACGAGTATGTACTAAATAAACAGTCACAAGATGATTTCACGAGGGGATGTCCCCCGAAGTGAAGGGAGGCCGAGTACCTACTAAATTGTCATTTGATGTTTTAATTGAGAACCAGTGTGTTTATTTTAGGATTTGTTCACTTTTGTTTCATAATATAAATTAAGTATAACTACGCAGAATACTTTAAATAACGGTCGCTATTTCCGCAAAACTATGTTTTAAAATATGCATACAACGCAAATGTAAAAATCTATAAAAAAAAGTTCTGTTTATGCAAATATTCAAATATATAGCGGGGTAACGTTATTCAAATAAAATAATCATATAATTATTTCGGTGTAAGTAAATATAGCTGAAAGTTATGTGCTCCTTGAAACGGATACGTAAAAGCCAGGAAATTTTTAATATCATTCCTAATATTCGACTATTTCGACAAATCTAACAAATTGTAGCCCCTTCACTGTGCTAATTATGTTATCGTTCCGGCAGGGTGGATCAAGGTCGACGTTATATTGATTATTTCTAGTTCAAGCCGTAGGGAAGCTGCGAGAATTGAGGGGATATCACATGTTTGTTTGGACATACTAATTTGTTTCATGTTTTGGTTAGTCTTGCGCTATAAATAAATCTTAGAGTCAGAATTTTCTGTTCTCTACTTTCTATCAGAACTCGAGGCGTAGCGTGTTTTGTTGCGGATGCCAGTTCTAGATGGAATCGAACCCACTACTTGTTGCGTGTACAGACGAAAGTTTGTGCCCGTGCGCCACGACAAATCTCTTGCTTCTAAGTTTAATTTACTTGACCTTTGAAAGCTTTTTTATTTTTTAACCACAAACACACGATAACATTACATATTAAAATATAGGCGAACGAATATAAGCACGTAATTATATTGTGTTATACATTAAGGTATAAATTATTAAGATATCGATAAACAGAGTATAAATATTTTATTTGAAAATATAATTTTTGGGTTTCCTATTACATATTAGCGTATAAAATTGTATGAATGAAAATATTACATACAAAGGTATAATAATTTAACTAGATCAGTAGAATAAGAAAAGTATATAATATCGCTAACACATTTTTTCATAGAGAAATTACACTAGAAATTATAGAAATAAAGTTGTAATTATAAATACAGTCGTTGCTCCGTTGGAAGCGCTTACCTCAGGAACTATTGATTTATTTATGAAGGAAAGCTACACCTAAGGATATAAAATCCCATTAATTGTTTCGATTAGAGTTACCTCGATTCAAGTAATCGATAAGGTGCATGTGATTTGAACAACTCTTAGCTACCTATTTCTTTAAGACGTTGAGAAAGCTAATATGACATAATAATATTGAAAAATCTTAATCATAGTTAAAATTTTAATTAACATCAGGGTTGTTGGTAAACGTTATATAAGAATAAATTTAAATCCAACGAGATTAATCTTAAATTGCCTAACAAATTAGGAACTTATTATCATAATTTTATAATTTAACGCATTAATACCACTTAAATAACTGTAGATAAAAATCAGTTGTGTAATTTTGAAATTTTGTTAACCTCAAATTAAAACTTTACACAATAAGGGGTCATCCATAAATTACGTCACACGTTGGGGGGGGGGGGGGGGGGGGGAGGAGGTTGTCGACGTAGTGTGACATTGTGTGACAAGGGGGTGGGAGGGGTCCTAAATTTCGTGACGTCACATTTCAAAACTCATAATCTAAAGTATTAAAACACAAACATTGAACTATTAACTACTAACAAAAAACTCAAAAACATTTGCAACTCTATCTGTAAACAAATAAGGTTCGAATTCTTTTGTCAGCAACTCGCTCTACTAGTGTTACGCGTCGACCGTCTAATACTCTTCGAATTGCTGCTAGACGTGCCAGAGAAATTCTTTGTTTGGATAATGACGATAATGCGGTATGGTTTGATGAAAAAAATATTGACACATCGAATCTTCCTGACATTAACAACCCCAACGAGAATGAATTGATTGCTATGCCAGTTATAAATAATTTAAAGGAGTGGGTTCAAAGTCCATGGACTCAAGATGATTAAGTTTGTTCTTTAATTAATATAATTAATCGTTTTTATTTTGTTAATTCGTTTAAATGTTTGATTTGGTTATTACAAAAATATTTGTCTTTCGTGGTGATCAAATCAACGATTTTGTACATAGGAGCAGGTTCGATTTCCACTACGTTTAAATATAAATACGTTTCTAAATAATATCCTTTTTATATATGTTTACCCATCTGAGATTGGGCAAACAAACTCACTGATAAAAATAAAAACATCAAAAAACAGTTAACTACCTACCTGTACAAAGTTCCGAGTGTTACGCAAATTTTACAATACCTTTACGCGTCCTATTTTCAATGTATTTTGTATAGCTCGTCATGGTCGAGGAGCGCACGACAAAGTGTTCAGAACCAGTGAGTTATGTCTACCTACCATTTCATAGCTTTAGTCTGGTTTAATGATCGTGTTTTGATAGTAATGTTGTGGGCGTAATAGTATTTTCACTTAGGTTACTTAGGGTACTTTTGGTTTCATATCAAACTAATTTTATAAGTATGAAAGTTTGTGATGGATGATTGTTTTGCGCAAAAACTACGGAACGGCTTTAGATGATATTCTACAGTAACATGCCTTACACATAAAAATAACGCAGATTATAAATAGTATAAATCTACAAGTACATTGTTTCTTTCCCCAATTTTTGCCGAATTAAAGGTATTGCGTGTTACTTGGCGGAACTCAACGTCGCATTCTGTCTTGTTACCAGATTGAAGAAATAAAAATATTTAATATTTCATTTTCTCGACTTGCGATCGAACCAGCAACCTATCGCGTTTACAATTAAGAGCTTGTTTGTTTCCCCTTGCGGCCACTACAGGCCTCGAACCTTAAGCTTAAACTTCAGGAAGCAAAATAGTTTATAAAACTCTGTGTGACACATTATTAGGTTTTATAATTTCGAAAATATATTTGTATTCACTACCCTTAAGAAAATAAAATATAGATATAATTTATATTTTTCACTATCGAATTTCATAAAATGTACGACTACATAAAGCAAAATACGGATATAACAGGTTTACACTCCAAGCCGATATGAAAATGACGGTTCTTATTCTTGTAAATATCTATGTTTACTAATAGTCCCTTACATTGTTTTCCTTCCCGGAACAACGCGCGACACGCTAACCAATTTGGACTTGATTGGAGCGAATTGACTTTATTTTGGTAACTGCCAAAGTAGACACGCAATAATGTTTTATATCTGTCTTTTTTCAGCTTCACGCACAAAACAGGATAGGCAGATGAACTCTAGGTACCTAGATTAAGACGCTCCGTTCTGTTACCCACTTTCCGGTAAAATTTTAATATTCTTTTTTAAGATTCCAATATAAATATTTTTTGCACGAAATATATATAAAAACGAAGCAAACTTCCGTTACGGTTGGTCCATTACACCAAGTGGTATAAATAGGATTTACTTAATAAATAACAGTCATCGCTATTATAGACATAAAATTATCAAAGTTAAATAATACAATAAATTGTAAACACACATAGGCCAACATTAATACATATAATTTATCTACACTTATAATAAATCTGTCTCACTGTCACAATCACTTTCTGTATATGGAATGTGTATTAAAAAATTGTTATAAGGAATGTTATAGGACCCGAAATAGCTATTTTAAAATTTTATGCCTGTTTGTATTAAACTAGATTTGAATGTACGTTTCTCTATTGTATTTCAGCAACTTTAAATATTTAGTGTTTGCTTTATTTCAATCGTTTCATAAACAAAAAAGTTACGTCAATTTAAAGTATTTAGTTCGACAATATTTTATTTACTAAGCTAATATTTGAGTTTAAAATGCATCGATATTATCCTAGAAGTGATAATGTTTTTAGAACAACAAAATAATTGAGATTATATAAAAAAATAGTATCATTCAAGCGAACGGTTCGATGGTATATTATAAATATGTTACGTTATTCCATAAGCAAGTTACGTATGCTGGTAAAGTTCGTTCAAGTAACGGCGTTATCATTAACACTCCGCGCGCACATTGTACACGGCAAAGTAGACACATAGCGCTCAGCTTCATTACATGTTATTGACTTAACTTTTTCTATTTACTAATTTCTTTGAACTTGGTAGTTTGTAATTCTAATTCCGCACGACAACATTTTTTATACTCACGATTATTCGCGAGCCATTAATAATAAGCGATTGTAATCTTGTCATAAAGAGCATCTGCTCAGTGTTGCAGGTGCATCTGATTATAAATGTTGCATAGTTATAGGTTCAAGTTAGATTTTATTAAATCTCTCTGGAAATATAACACGCCTTGTTGACCAATACAATCAATTTTACAAATTGGCGGATATTCCATTGCCTTCACCCTTTTATCATACTATAATAGTGTGAAGCTGTTTTTTACATACATACCATTATTTTCTAATTAGTACATAAATATAATAGTACCTAAAACTATGTTAAATATATACAAAATTATTCAAAGAACATGTATGCATTTAAACGACTTCTCTTTATTAACATCAGAATGTATGCAAATCCTACTATAGCCAACTTTTAATAATTTCCATACAATTAAATTAACAATAACTATCCTATGGCAAACACATCATTCGCTCTACATATAACACGAGACCGTGACACCTCGGTCGTTCACCTCGCCCACTGATCTTTAAACCGACCTACAAAACCGTTTTGTTATCACAAAGCACTCTTTTCCTTACAGAAATAGAGGTGACAATGACAAGTTAAACTATAAAAATGCTGACTGTGAATTTTAGGCTTTATGTCCTTTTGTGTAAAAGGTACTAACTGGGGCATGCAGAAAATTTTTTATCAGCAGATGTATAAAGATAAACGGAGTGCCGGTAGTTAAGATAATATAAAAGTAAACTATGATAATGATATGGTTTAATATTATACAAAATTATAAAAATGACAATGAGTTGTTGATATATTGAATCAAATTATTTATTATTATTTTGTGGTGGTTTGCTTGGACAATCTACTAGTGAGCTGCATATTACACTTTATTTTTTTAAAATAATCAGAAAGCGAAAACAATTTATTAGGATACGGAGTATTAGTGGGGTTGATTAAATATTTTGCTATATTAAAGTTATTAGGTATGCTGACTACGACTAGAGCTAGACTAAAAGGTAATTTAGGTTAACAACACTTGCAGTAGTAAGTCCAGTAAAAAAATGACAAAAATATGTGTCAAAATGGCCCAGTTAAAATTGTGTCAAGTACTACACGGTTATTAATAAATTGCTACTTTTATTTAATTAATCATACCTTAAGTTTATTCATCTAGTTTAACTAATTGTCACGTGTTATATACGTGAAACGGAAGTCAGGAACCTAATATGACATTCAATCCCCATAAAAACCCCTTGAGAGGCGGAACTCAACGTAACAAAAGCCGCCGTGGTATTTAGTCAATATCTTTAAAAAAATAATAATAATCATAGCATTAAATTCTTGACGAAAAAGCAATAGCAATAAGAAATACCTACACTACTAAACCTCTAAGTAGTTATCTAAGAAAATATCAATCACCGAGAATCCGCGTGCGACGTGGGCGGGAATTTCTCAGCACTTTACGAAATGAATTATGATGCTTTCTATTAAATTACAATAAAGAGAAAAGAACGAAATCAGTTAATTGCTGTAAACCCAGCGAATTAATCTTACGTTTCAGTATATTGACACTGCGCATGCGACGATCAACTCCGAACGAATTGGGGCGTATCGAATGTATATACATCTAGTCTGCCTTCGGTGGTTCTTGTGACATAACATTACTTGATATTCGCTATTATGCAACGTTTTGCGGTATTTCAGGTTTTATTACAACAATAAATCGTTCTTCAATGACTTTCCACTGTCACTAGGTAAATGTGTACATTGTACATACGGGAAGTTGTCTTTATTAAAGCTATTACGAAGGCAGTGTTAAACAAACGTCTTTACCGTAATTCGTTTCCTTTATAACGAAAGGAAGTAATGTTTAACACATGTTCTCAGCTCACTCTACAGCTTCACACTGTAACCCGCACACGGCAGAGTAGACAGAGGGAATTTGGGAACCTAGTGTTAAGACACTCGTTCCAGTGCCGTTCCTTGAAGTATTGCGTGTTGATTTGCGGAACTCAACGCCGCGCTTTACCTTGTAACCAGAGCGAATAAATGAAAACATTAAATATTTAATTTGATAAAATTAAATATTTTATTTCCTCTAGTGGGGATCGAACCCACAACCTCTCGTTTACAGTCGCACGTTTATGCTGCTGCGCCACGACAGACCTCTGATTGAGATGTTTTTAACCGTAGAGATTAAATTTACATTTTTTTTAGTTTAGTAGTGTGAGCGCTAATAAGTTAAAATTAAATTGCTTAAATAAAGTGAATTATTATTTTCTTCATTTGATAAGTAAGTAGAGATATTTCACTTATTTTTAGTGAATTATATCGAAAAAAAACGTTTCCACTTCAATAAACACTAAGTCTTCCAGTCAATCGACCGATGCTAAGTTCATGGTCGAATGTTAAGTACATAATACTTATATGGATATAATATTATATTAATAAATCTATAATATCAAAGGACTGCTTGTGGTGTATAGTGATCTATTAATGTCCATACAAATTGATCATTAAACACAGATATTATAAAATCGTTAAAATGTAACATCAAAAGACAATTTAATAACAATTTATTCAGACAAATCAAACCTATTGATAGTACGCCTCTCAACCATGTGGCATTATTTCAAAATTTGCCAGTCCCAAATCAATTCGTGTAAAAGGGCAACGCCTTCTCGATAATCGCGCTGCAATCTATTTATAAAACACCATCAAATTCATCCGTTAATTTTGAATTTATCACACATGCGAGCTTTAAAGTAATAAAATTTTTGATAGCTCCAGTAAAATTTTAACTTAGGTGTATTCTTGTATAGCAACTGGCGAGTTTCTTGCCTGCTCTTTACAACTAACAATAAGCTATCTTTTGAGTCGGTAACAACTTCACGTAGGACTGACAACACTATAATGTTATTTTTAAATTGGCAACCCAAAGATTTTTCTAATAACATTTCGGAATAAAGAATATTTTGACAGAAAACTTTATTGATGCTGCTGCTTTTACTTTTAACATATTTTGTATGAAGTTATCATTCATGTAACTGTAGAAAGCTGACAAAACGAAACATGTGAGTAGTCACGTTCAACAAAACTATAAACCAGTTTCAAGAAAGCTTAGAAGAATTTTGGATGTCTTTAATTCATTTGTCATATATAACGTGCATTTTATAGATAGCAGAATTATTTATTTCATATGTAAATTAAGTTGTAATACATTTTTTTAGCTTTACGCTGTATCATTCAAATGACAGGGAAAGCGAAGGGAACCTAGTGTTAAGATACCCTGTTCACATTGACACATTTGCGTTTCAACGACTTTGAGGCATTGCATGTTGCGAGGCGGATATCAACGCCGCAATCTTCATTTTTGATTTTATTAGATATTTTTTCTTTTATAACAAAAATAGTTTTAGCTTTACGCTGTATCCCGCACGAGGCAGGGTAGGCAGAGGGAACCCGGGAACCTAGTGTTAGACACTCCGTTCCACTTCTTTTCCCCACTTTCCGTCAAATTTGAGGCATAGCGTGTTGAGTGTCGGAGCTCAACGCCGCGTTTTGCCTTATTACCAGAGCGAAGAAATGAAACATTAAATATTTAAATTCAAAATATTAAATATTTCATTTCCTCGGCTGGGGATCGAACCCAGAACCAGGTTACAGTTACACGCTTGTGCCACTGCGCCACGACAGGCCTCAGTAACAAAAATAATGATATACATTTTAATAGCTTCATATTAACAAATATTATAACTAATTGAGGACAGTATAAAATTGACTCTTAGCAGCAGCATAAAATTGTTGATAACTAAATGAAATACATGAAACATACAATAATTAAATGTAATTAATATGTAATCACAAAAAGAAATTAGTTTAAAATGCCTGTACTCATTATACTTTCCAGTCGAACTTGAAATGCAAGCTTTAATTTACCGTTCTACAGCAGTTCAAGTTGTAAATAAATATAAATGGCAATGGCATCTACCTCCCACTGGTCACATGATATAGAGAACCAATTATTTAGTGAAAGCTTATCAACTGTGGATCAATGGCGGAAATATTTTATCTATTGTTATGTATTGATGCCATAAGCCACATACATAGTTACCGGCGAGATAGCTTAAAAGCTTTGTTTGAATTTCACTAACGCCCACCAAATTCAGCTTGAAGTGTGTCAATTGAATGATTTATTGTAACTAAGCCTACAGATAATTAAAAATGAAAAATTAATTTCGAGCTATTTTATAGTTAACATTATAATTTAGAGTATTAAAATTGGCAACTTTCAAAATTGTCGCCATAGGCTAAATACTAGACCGTGACGTCATCAAACATTTATTAAAGCGTTAACTAAATTAAAATTGTCGCTTTTATTATAGAACATATAATTCTTGGATCAGATGACTAATGAGTGCGTCAGTCGTTTTGAAGTGAATTGACCTATTTTTATTTCTATATAAAAATACTGTTAATATGACACTGATAAATGTTATCGCTTAGCTATCTATAGATCGATATTTCGCAATATCCATATGCGAATATACAATGGACGAAAAAATATAATAATTGACGAAAAAATTAACAATACTTATTATTAATATCAAATGACGTATTTGTGGGAAAAATATATTATAGTGTTTGTTCAATGCAAATTTACATTACGATAATATAATTACTAGGCACCGTTTAACAGATCTTATGTCATAAAGTCATATACTCAAATTATGATTTTTTTTAAGTAAAATTTTTATGCCAATTAAAAAAAAACAAACACAAATTAGTTTTTTCATTATTCGTATATATGTTTCGACTAATTATGGTATTAGCGTTCAGCGTTCAACATATTTGACGCGAACAACCGCCGCGAACCCGCGCGTTCCCCCCAACCGCTATGCTCCTCCGAGTCGTTCAATACATAGTACAGAAGCGGTAGGGTGTCCATATTTTTGCTAGTTATTATAAATAATTATTATATATTTACACTTAATTAAGACAGTCCAGTGTTTAAGGTTCTATTAAATTAAACAAGCAATATAATGAAGTATTTGCTAACAAAAAATATAGCATTCATACAAAATAAAATTGAATAATAAGTAAAAGATTTCAAACGTTTCTTTTAATATGCAGATCCAAAGTAGTACATTATTTCTTTTTACATGAAAATATTTTAAGTGAACAACAATCGGTGAATTCCATTTTAATAAAAAAAAAAAAAATTGTGACGTAAATACATTATAAACGTTAGTGCAATTAATTACAAGCTAAACAATAATAGTCGTCTATTTCATATGTTATTAAAGCGAGTGAATAGCATATTAAGATTAAATATAATATAGTTTTTATCCTGTAACGTTCATAGACTTGGACAGCCTACAAGTACGGACGCCATTTTGAACCACACGCCGCGTTCCCCCGCCGCGCGTCAGTCGCCCGGCGGCCGCTGCTTGTGTAGACAGCCCGCGTTTGCACGCTCAAATCGAACCTTGTACAAAACTTTCGAAATGGCTACTATGCAATTTGAATATGATCCAGAGCGTCTCATTGAAGAGGTGAAAAAACGCCCAGGCATATGGGACTTTGAAAACATAGAATACAGAACAAAAAGTATAAGGCACAAGCTATGGACTGAGGTCGTTGCCGAGTTAATGACGAGCGATGTGAAGATTTCAAAGAGCGAGATGCGGGAACTAGGTATTGTTAGTTGCAATATTTATGTTGAGTCTTGTCAAAAGGAATTAAAGTTAGGTTTCACATAGTAAACTTAGATTTCGATTGTACTATATTTTCTGATTACACAATACAACTTGAATGGACTCTGTTTACGCAAATCAGATACATAGTTAACATTAAATTAATCATGCTGTTTTATTTATGTTTAAAATAATAATATTAAATAATTTATTAAATAAAAAGAAATCTATATCACTACGTTTGTACAAGTGTGTAATATTTATTACTAGTTGTACATGTGTGTTGTTTAAAAATCATTAATATGTCTTGTACATAAAAAAAAATGTATCACAAATTTAATAAACCCTAAAATAATCAGTCTTATTTTTTTCTAAATGTGTAACTTCTACTTTGTGCGTCTATTTTTTCATTATAATGATTCTTGTTACAGAACTACAGCTGCAGAAAAAATGGAAAAGTATTAGAGACTGCTTTCAAAAGTATATAACTCATCCCAACAGAACAAAGCGGCCTTATCTTTATAGTAAACAATTACAATTTCTTTTAAAAGAGGAAAGTAGACATCAAAGAGAAGAAGTTTCAGGAGAATCGGACGATGGAAGAGTAAAGAAGAGATCTTGGAAACCAAGAAAAAAATTGAAATTAACGAAAGAAAGTTCCGAAGACGATAATGACGCTACCTATAATGATGATTCTGCATCTAATGAGGGCTCGGAGGAACTACCTAAGCTTAACGTGTGTAACAAAGAGTTCATTGACGACTTCGCGTTCGCAAGCGTAGACACGCCGAGTAAAACTGATCAACATGAGGATCCAGATAAAATGTTTCTTTTGTCTCTTCACCCACACTTGAAATCAATACCAGAAGCAATGCGATTAAATGTTAAGTTAGAGTTAATGCAGGTTTTGCGTAATGCAAATTATCATACAGCGGTCGACCATAAAATTATATAACCATATTGTTTGTAGTCAAACAAATTCATACATTTTTCAATGTTTTACATAAACTTTTAATATATATATTTTTTTGTTGCACTTTTTATATTTACCTTAAATCTAAGTATGTGAGTGATTGTAGACCTCCAACAGCATCCGGTATGTTTCTGATGATATTTTGTGAGAGTAATAATTTTTCTAAATACACAAAAGTTGTAACTTCGTCTGGCACATCACTAAACCGATTTTTTGACAAATCTGAAAAGAAAAGAAAACAAGAAATTGTATATTATCGCAACAAATCATATTGGGGTGTAACTTTATAGCTCTGTCAGTTTATGACACGAGTAGGGGAGAAACATAAGTAAAGTAAAACAATATATCCTTTCACGCAGCTTGGTGGTTTTGTGGCCATTATTTTGGCTTTAGTTGGCTAAGAAGGGTCGAATGAAGGATAGTTTAATACATAATTTTCTAAACATATTTCTTAGTAACAGTAACAACATAAAAACCGACTAAGCGCAAGTCGCATTTTCGCACTAAGGGTTTCGTACCATTATCTATAAAAACGGTAAACGATCATGTTTGCTGTGAAGGAGCCACTTTAATTCGGAAAAAAACGGATAGCGACTGCCTAAAGGTTGGTGTTGACGGTAATGGGTTCGATTAAAAAGGGAAAGGAATTCAATCAAAATATTTTTTATTCAATTAGGCCATTTAAGCACTTTTGAAGAATTTGAATTATTTTTATTTTCCCAGTTTGATGGACAAGGGAAGAAGAAAATTAAGTCTGTTGACACTAGGCGTGGAGTATAAAAATAATACTTTAAAAATACACTTGATAAGGCAACGACAAAAAATACTTAAAAATTCTCGAGTATCAGTCCGATATGTTTTTAGCTTTTATATGATTCTTGGAACAAGCAAATTAGTATTTTTACAATCGTAGATGTATGAATGCGGCAGAAGATCTCTTTCTCTTTCAGATAAGATAATAAAGTATTATCATTATACAATCGTAATATGAAGTCATCAGAACGTTAACTGTAACTTTATATTTGGCATAAAATTGTTTTAAAATTAAAAAAATAGACCTGGTAGGAAAAATCAAATTACAATCAAAAAGTATAGCTTTTCTTTAAGCTTACTAAAGAAAGAAAGAAGCTGGTGTCAAGACACTCCGTCCCCTCTGCCAACCTGAATTATTCACAATGAATGTAGGGTGGAGAAAAAAGTTGCCGAATGAGTTCAAAGCAATATATTTTAACACGTTTGTATTGAGTCGAGAGTTAATATCTATGAATCTGAATTATAGGCACTTTTTATTGTTTAATTGTTATGAAACTTAGCAAGTATAACATATAGATTAGATGACAATAGGACATTACAATACCAACTAGCTAATTTGATGATGAAAGTAGAAGTTGGCTGACGGAACCTTAGACTTTCCACTAGTTAACATAGCATGTGTATTATTTATTCAAACCAATAATTCATTTATAATATATGTTTATTTAAACCCACGAGAAAACAATGCAATGTAAAGCTGTGTTATAATCATAAAGCTAAATGGTTAATGGAGTACAATAATAATTAATCTAATGGTGGGAACATAGATGCCACAATAAGCACCAGGTTCGATGGCACCGGCTCATCTAGGGTACATTGTGGTGAGATTTCATTGCAGCAAGTAACCGCAAATGCAGCTATTATAAGATGTTATACTGTCTATCATATTGTTTTTTAATACACAATATTTCAAGTTACTATGCAAGGAAAATGTGTATATATTTGCTATAAATATTTTAAATTATGCGATTACATTTTACGAACGTTTAAAACGATTAACATGGATTGAAATTCGGCTAACTTTTGTCTATCAAATTTTAAAAAAATAAAAGATTTTTTTAGGTAGGTATTACTTTTCAGCGAATTAACTATAGTAACATTTAAAAAAAAGTGTAATGTAAAGTATAACGTTAAATTCTCCAAAACAGAAAACGCACGAATCCGTTTAAACTTATTGTGTAATAAAGAATAGATTCAGGCAATGCTGACTACTTGAGACGGCATTTCCAGAGGGAAATTAAACTGCACAACTAAATTCAAATTATTACAATCAATGCTTGGTAACTCTTGGGTCTTATTTCCCAATGATAAAAGCTACTGTTATTTTGAGACTAGAACTGTTCACATATTTCATTTTCCTCGACTATCGAACCCAGAACCTGTTGGTTACAGTCACACGCTTGTGCCGCTGCGCCACGACAGGCCTCGAACTTATTGACGTATTTTTTTTATGTATCAACTGATTTAAACAAAACAAGCACTAAATGTCCAAGCTTGCTAAAATATAATAGTGTAAATTACATTTAAATCTGCTTAGCCGTTTCTGAGTTTAGCGCGTACACACGAACAGACAAAAATCACTATTTTGGGCCCTGTTATAAAAGCACCCAATGAAATTTTTTAATATACATTTTATATACAGACCACCGTCTGTACATAAAATTTATATTAAAAAGTATATTAATATTAAAATGTATATACTAATATACATTTTAATACTAATACGGTAACGAATTTAGAAAAAAAATACTAATTTTATCGTGTCTTATTTAAGACATAGATTTTTGACATTTAACAAAATATAAATGTCTGAAACGACAAAATTCTCAAGAATTCGTAATAGTCCCTAAAGGCATACTTAGCTACTTACATTTTATTCGCCTAGGGTGCATTAGTCTAATGCATATTAAATGCAAATGCTTTATAGCAAGCAAACAGGGTAAGAGACCTCGCCTTTCATAATTATATGGTGTAGTTTCCGGCGCGTATCGTAAATACAATTCTGCGGTACTAAACGTGACTCACATGAGACAAGCAAGGCTGAATAACCTCTTGATATGCCAGCTTGTGCATCAACTATAAACAAATCGCTTAACATAAGGAAACTGAGCGATGTGTAATAGGTATGAACGCGAACGTCTCCTATGAGAATGTAAGAAGTAATGTTAATTAGTAGGTATTTCAAATAATAATACTTTTAAAATTCTCATAGAAGACCTACAGGCACGTACCTAAATTTTAATTAATTTTTAACTAATTATATTATATAAAATTATATAAAATATATATTAATTTTTAACTAATTTTCCTTAATATTTTGTAAAAAAAAATCTTCAAGAGGTAATGACACGATTGATAACTTGAATTCCACAATAGCTGCTAAAATATAACTAATACATATAAACTAGGTACATTAAATGAAAAAAATAATATCAAACTATTTAAATCAATATGAAAACAATACTCTAATAACAAATGGGAAATAGTTCAGTTCTATTGTTTAATTATACCGTAACAAACCAAGAGAAGTATATGGTCTTGTTTTAATATGTTTCATAAACATTAAGTACTGAAAAAGCAGCGCTGCAATTTCGATGATGCAACGAAACGAAATCAAGTTTGAAACATCGTTAATCTTAACCGGCACATGTAAATAAACGCAGCTTACGGTTTCCCGATATCTACTTTGTTAGAATTGAATATAATTGAAACTTAAAAATTCGAACTCTTTTTTTAAATATATTGACATTTTGAATTTATCATCAATTATGTTATTTCCCTGTGATACAAATGATTTTATAATTGTTTTTTTTTTATTATTAGCTTTAAGCTGTATCCCGCATATGACACACCATTCCGTTTTCTACTTTAACTGAGGCTTTGAGGCATCGCCTGGTGAGTGGCGGAACTCAACGCTGGGTACGGACAATATTAAATATATCGAATTACCTCGATCGATCGGAACATATCCACAACTTGTCGCGTTTATAATAGCACGCTTGTATCCATGCGCTATAACTTCAAACCTACTTAACTGTGCTGCAAAGTTGCATTTTATATCTATTCACAACAGCTCTTTTCGGCCTAAAACTTATCTATAATGTGAAATTAAATAATAAAAAATAGTAATTTTACTCTTGTATATATTCCCGTATTTGTACTGATTTTCGTTACGACAAAAATGTTAATACAAATGTCAAATTTTCTGAATATTTAATAATATCTTTAAGATATATAAAGGATGTAGTAAAACTGAGTATGTAGATTCTCAAAGATATTAGAATCGATATTTAAGTTTTAATATTCATTTCATTTATTTTGAATTTTATTTTTATACTGATAAAATTATAAAATTAAGCCGGATAAGACTGCAAGAATGAGAACTTATTTAAGCGTGTGACATATAAAACGATAACTAAAATGTCCTTAATGGAAGATGACGATAACATTTGCTCGTATAATTAATTATTTAAGACCGAAAATAATTGTAGGTATCCTAATGATTATATTTGATAATTTGGTTTGAATAATATTTGTGTCTAAAGCTTTGCCCAAGCTAGTGTAGGCTTTAAGCATAGGTTATTTACAATTAAGTATTTTAATACTAATATTAAAAAAAAACTGTTTCAGTATCCAATATCTACTGTGGACATATATTTTTAGAGATCTGACGAAGGTCAAAGGGGACACAAACGATAAAGGGTAGATTCATGGCAATGAACATGTGATTGGTCAGTGAAAGGTTAAATTAAAATAGATTGTATCCACCAACGTGTTTCTAACCTAATTAACAACTTTATTCAGGTAAATGTGCATAAATAGTGTTACATACGTTAAGATCAGTAGAGCAATTATTATTTTTGCGTCTTATGTCCTAGAAGAATTGTAAAAATAATTTTAATATTATTTCATTTCACATTTATCATTTTTAATGTATTTAGCATTTTTAATATGTATTTGAAATTTAAATATTTAATATATTTTTTTCGCTCTGAAAGTGGGGGAACGGAATAGTCCTAACACCAGGTTCCGAACTTCCGTCTGTTTACCCTAACGTGTGCGGGATACAGCGAGAGGCTGAGTGACTGAGTATAAGCAAATAATAAATATTTTTACACACATTTAAAAAAATATATAAATAATACCAATATGCTATTTTTTAATCTGAAAAAAATTGCACGACGATAACTGCTATTCAAGTGGTACGTAAATAGGACGCGAAAGCAATAACTGCGTCCCCAACTCTATTTCTACGCGTTTGTTCAATATGTCTATGTACAAATGGTTAAATTATTATATTAAACACAATCGTTTCTGGATTATAGTGAAAGTTACATGCAATAATTCAAATAAGTCATTTTATAGCAGTGCAAGTAGAGCGCACTTAGTTATATATAATATCATATGAAAATTTAATTCATACTGTATAAATCGTAGCAAATAAAACATTAAAATATATGTATTATGTATGCTCTAATATTAAAACTTCTAACAGTTTTTACAAGAAACAAAAATAACAAAGTTATTCACAAAAACTCACACCAACACCGGACGCAGAATGTATGCAAAAATTAAAACATAAATTATACGTACATATAATCAGACGCGAAACACACGGACCGTTTCGAAGTAAATATTCGAAAACAAGTCTTTGGTCTAGTTTTTACGTTTGAAACGTCCTCGAAAAGTAACCGCCGCTACCACATGGTATTAATGAGTCTCTTTTATAACGTTACTAGTTGGTTTTACAGCTTTAAGCTCACGATTTAAACTGCAGATAAAAAAAAAACGACTTTAAATTATTTTTTCCTTATATTTATCAAAACGTATAAAATATAT